>PVJH01000743.1:0-268807 GCA_004026705.1 Nesogale talazaci
CCCCCCCCGCAAGTTCTCATCTGCATTAGGCCCTACCAGGTGCATCTTATCTATCCTGGTCCTTATCTGACAGCAGGTCCTGAAATTGTTGCCTTGCGTCAGTTGGGGCTGGGTTTTATTTGGGGTGGTTTTCCCTTGTCCTTGTGGTGGTGAAGGCTATAGCTATTTCTAGTCTTGTTCCCTGAGGCTCACAGGTGCCTGGTTGGCGAGTGCAAAGCTCACAGAAATGACAGTCGAGTCTAGCAGGTTCACAGAAACAACTCTCAACCTAATTCATGGGACAAGTTGTTTTGAAACACATAGAAGCCTGCCAGTAACTACATGCTACTGAAGACGGCCCACACCATATGATAAATCGATCTATGTAAAAACTCAACTTACAAAGTATAAAAAGCAAGCTCTCCTATTCCTATTATCCTTGTGGAAGCTTGGTAAAATACTCTGCTGCGGGATTTCCCAGGGAGCACAGATGGCGCACACACTGAGTGCTTATCCATGTAGAAAAGTTGGCAGTTCAGGCCCACACTGAGGTGCCTCAGAAGAAAGTTCTGGCAATCCACCCCTGAAAAGTCACTGCCTGGAGAACCCACCCAGTTCTACTCTGCACAGCCGAAAAATGTGTGTTGATCCAGTGGATCAGCTTCTGAGATTCCATTTTCAATGGGATTGCTCTCTGTTGTGGGGAGTGACTCTGGGCTTAGTCAGTTCTGTCCTCTGCCCACTACATACCAATGCCCCTCTCCCATCAAGTTACGGCAACCAAAAAATGTCTACAAATATTGGAACAAATCACCCTCAATAGAGAAGCATTGTTCTCATGCCACAGAAAACCTTGCCAATTCCTCAATAACCCTATTCCCAAGAAGTATCACTTCCTAACAAGTCACACACACACACACACACACACACACACACAAGCATCCTTGGAATTTACTTTTTGGGGGGGGGCGTCACTGCCCTCTGGTGGGAGTGGGAGCTACTCAGCCTTGCTCCTGGAAAGCTGCTACTGGATTTGAACCGCCAAGCCCGTGGGCCGAAGTCCCACACTCAACCACTACGCTACCAGGGCTCAGCCCGCATCCTTGGAATTTATTACAGAACCAATCAGATGGATTAGGATTTCTGCTCCTGACCTTTCAAACGCAGGAAGGAGTGAGTTTGAACATTCACACGCTTGTTCCACACTAGTCTGAACTGAGTGAATTATCTGTCTATCTGGAAGACTCCACTAATTTCATAGACTCAATCTTTTTCTTTTTGACTTTTTTTTTGGGGGGGGGGGGGGGGGCATCACTGCTCTCCGGCGGTGGGAGTAAGAGGCCCAGCCCCACTGCTGGAATTGAACCTCCGTCTCAGTGGGCCGCGGTCCCGCGCACAACCACTACGCCACCGGGGCTCAGCCCAATCTTTTTCTTTTTTGACAGAATTGTGACCTCCTTTTTTACTAGCATTTTGCTCAGGAGTTACAGAAGTTTCACCGTTCCAAAATCAAGCTTGCAGAATTTATTTAATACAAAGGGCCTTAGAACCTAAAAATGATCTAACTCCAGTATTAGCTGCTTCATGTAACTTAATGTGACACTAGTATCAGGTGGCACCTTCAGAGATTCTAAATATATTGTTCTTTTCTTGGTCCAACCATCTGGTTATGTGCACACTTGAAAGTCTCCCAACTACAAGTACTAGATGATGGATTCATGTGAGTGGCTTTGTCATAATTGCAACTTGCATTTCTCTTAGAACTTTGCTTCCTTTGAAGACTGAAATTTCCTTTTTGGGATGCAGACATGACTTCTGAAGAGATTGTATTGTTTAAAAGGAGTTTCAAAAAAACCAGTCAAACAATGTGTGCCTTGCCACAGTAGGTTTGAATTTGAGAAAAGAACAATGTTGAAGACTGTAAAAAGGAGGACCTGCCTTTTCAAGCCTCACCAGGAAGCATCTCTGCCCTGGAGGTTTTTCCACACCAGACACAGCATGGACGTCACCACCTCGGTTATTTAAAGTGAGCAGCAAAGGCAACACGTGCTCTAATGCACTACTACTTTCCACATTAAGCACACTAGACCTGCTTGCATGGGCAGCAATCTATGTGCCTAATGGAATATGTTGTTATTTTTTTTGGGGGGGGGCATCACTGCCTCTGGTGGTCGTGGGCGCTACCCATTGCTGCTCCTGGGAGCCACTGCTGGGTTTGAACCGCCAAGCCCGCGGGGCGCAGTCCCGCACTCAACCACTTATGCCACCGGGGCTCAGCCCGCCTAATGGAATATGGAATATCACAACTGGGGGGGTTCGTTTGCTGCAAAGTGTGGCTCATGTGATGCATGGATCAGCAGTCACTGTTCCACCAGGGAGGTTGGTACAAATGAAGATTCTTCAATCCCATCCCAGACAGACTGACCCAATAATTTTCCAAGCTCTGAATGAATCAAATTCACCTACATCCCTGACTTTCATAACATTTGCTGCATGATGACTGTCTTAATTCCTCCCTCTGTCCAGAACTCACAATGCCTCACATGGCCCCAGCAGTACCAACCACACACAGAATTTGTGAGTGCATAAATGCTTCTTGTGTCTGCAGCCAGAAAGGGTAATTTATTCTCATTTGTATATATTCCTGCCTCCTCAAGAAAGCACAATGTAGCTGCTGAATGAATGAGCCCCTGGTTTCTTGACTCAAATCTCTCTCTGTTGTGTGGCCTCATAACTCTGCCTATGTGAATGTCACAGGAGGATGGGAAATACAATTGCCACTTTATACTTTGTTACCTAAGATGATAAAGGGTTTGGAGAAAGCTGGCAATTCTAAGCTTGGGAAAAGCATTTCTGCTTGAGAACAACCTTTTCCACATGAGGGAGTCCCCCGAGATGTTCTTGGCTTATGGCAATCTGTTTGTGGGGTAAGAAGAGGATCAGGTCATTTCCACCTTTGATGCTACAGGGTTTCAGAACCAAGTGTCCACCAGCAGGAGAAAGGAAGTCCCGGCATACTCTGGGCCCGTGTGTGTGTGTGTGTGTGTGTGTGTGTGTGTGCGCGCGCGCGCGCATTAAAACAGACTCAGTTGGAATTACTCTGCAGTCTGCTTACGCAGAACCTGGGGCAAGTGCCTTTGAGATTAGCCAGTGTCAGCACCACCTCCCCCAAGATGACTTTTCCTTGCATTGCATGGTTCATGCACTTCACAGAGCAGGAAGCCCCTCCAGAAACTGGGCTAGGGGCTGGAGTGAATCAGCCAGCTATTGTAGCTTACTGTGTGGAGGTTAGCACCTAGACTTGCAGCAAGTTGACGCTAAACAGATGTAAAACTGTAATATCTGTTTATAGTTATAAAACTATAGCAAGCACACAGAAATGTACAGCTATGTAAACACACACCCTTTCCAATGCTGACTTCCCTGAGTTTCCCGATCCAGTATGATTCCAGATTCGAATGCTCTCAGTTCAGAGGGGTGGGAGTCACGTTTTCAGGATGCTCACCTGTGGCTTAGCTGGTTTCTCAGCACCTACTCCCTCCCTCTGCTCCCCTGTCCTCTCAGAGCTCTGCACCACACTCCAGGCAGAGTATGTTGAATGCCGGCTTTCCTAGAGGGGTTACCAATGTCTTTTTTTGGGGGGAGGGGGGGGCATCACTGCCTCTGTCTTTTTTTTGGGGGGCGGGCATCACTGCCTCTGGTGGTCGTGGGCGCTACCCAGTGCTGCTCCTGAGAACCGCCACTGGATTTGAACTGCCAAGCCCGTGGGCCGCAGTTCCGCACTCAACCGCTTATGCCACTGGGGCTCAGCCCTTATCAATGTCTTATGAGTATAGAACTTTTAGAATCTGTCAACTATCGATGATTTTAGAAAATGTAATTGTGTTATACAAACAAAAAAATGCCATTTTAACCATTTTCACCGGCATTAATTATGAACCCTTCACTGGCATTAATTATGTTCTCTAAAAACCCATAGATTAGTCTTTGAAAGTCTACAGGGACCTTTCTGCTTTGTCCTGTAGGATTGCAGTGAGTCTGAATCTGCTTCACGGCCCACGGTGGTGATATTCACAATGCTTTACTACCATCACCTTTATGTACTTCTAAAATGCTGTCAACACCCCAAAGAGAAAGTCTATGCTCATTAAGCAGTAACTCATCATCCTTCCCTAAGGTTCTCTAGTTTAATTTATGTTGTAGAATGTATCACAATAATGTCATTTCTCTCTTTAGATAAATTATATTCCAACGTGTGAACTTACCAAATTTTGTTTATCTATTAATGGTGGGTTGTTTCCACCTGTTGGTTATTGTGAATAGTGCCGAGATTAACACTGGCGTACCAGTATCTGTTTGAGCCTCTGCTTTTAATTCCTTGAATATAATATTTTAATCTAAAAATATCTTTAATAAAAAGTCATTATATTCTGCTTTAATTATCTTAACTAATTTATCTTTTGATACTATTGTGTAGCCTTGCTCTTAACTTCTTGACTTTCCCTACTTTTCTTTTTAATTTTCCTTGCCTTTTTTGGCCTTCGTGTGGTATTTTCTTCTCTCTTCCCTTATAGGAGTTACAATGCTTGTTGCTAATGAATCTTCCTCTAGTCCCAAGGGATTCCTGTAATACAGCTTTCCAGATTACTTGCTCAACATACAGATAAAACAAGTATGGCAAGAGAATATTTCTTCATTTTAAACTACACAGTCTTGTTCTGTTCAATCGACTGTCTCTTGTTCCTGTACACATGTTCCACTGAACACAGTTACGAGTTCTACAATTCCCACTCTTTGCAATGTTATTCACAATTTCTTCTGATCCGCATAGTCAGATGCTTTTGTATGCTAAATAAAACACAGATAAACAGCTCTCTGATAGTCTTTGCTTTCAGTCAGAATCCTTGTGACACTGGCAATGGTCTCTCCTTCCATATCGTTGTCTGAATCCCGCTTGTTCGAATTCCCTCTCAGTTCCTTGTCAATATATGGTTCCCACCATCTGAAAACTATCTTTAATTTTTTAATTAATAAATCACTTTCCTGGGGGCTCTTACAGCTCTTGTAACAATTCATACATGTGATATTAATGATATTGTAAGTAATTTTCATATTCTGTTGGATCACCTTCTTTAGGACTAGGCACAAATTATGAATCTCTTCCTGTGGGTGAGCCAGGTAACTGTATTCCAAATTTCTTTTGATATTGCCTCCATTTGATGAAGGACCTGCAGCATTGCCTCCAGTGGACGAAGCACACAGCTGCTATTCCATCCATTCCTGCAGCCTGTCTTTGTGACAACACCTTTGGTGCAATGGGGACATCTCCTTTCATCATTGACTTTATGCTAGATATTATTGCAACCTCTTGAAAGAGTTGAACATCAACCAGTCCTTTTTGGTGCGGTCACTCTTTGTTCCTTATGCTTTATAACATCTTCCTCTGTCTCTTGCAATGGACTTTATCATGGAACCATTTCATGCCCATTATTCTAGACAAAATTAACAGGCTGCTTCTCTTCAAGCATTAATCATAAATAGCTATTTGTCCTGGCCTTCCCTTGCCCACCCATGGTGCTTTTATTAATGGCAACACCTGGGAAGCTGAAAAATCCATTTGAAATAGGAAGCAAATCTTCTGTTCCTGTTACTAATTTGCTTCATACCCTTTCAATGTGGATTCTCCTTGTCTCAGAGGCACAAGTGAAAACACAAAAATGGGGTGATCTTGCTCATCTCCATCAAGTCACTGATAATGCCTGGCCACCTCCTATGTGCCGAGTAGAACTGCACAGAAGGGTCTTCAAGGGTGTGACCTTTCAGAACATGTGGCCAGGCTGCTTCCCCAGGCAGCCTTGGGTGGTGAACACTGCTACCCTTCCCGCTAGGAGTCAGCCCTCGTCCCTGAAAGCCTGTACTTGCCCTGACACATGGGGAGTCATGATGTGTCCATGTCAACTCATAGTCAGCTGCCCAGGGGGGCAGTGTGAGGTCAGTTGATTAGGGCACCTGATGGGAAGGGACTGTAGTGTTTTAGCCAAGTTCATTAGCTGACCCGGCCTGCAGGTCACTCAACGTGATGTCCCAGTTTGGAGGCCTGGAAATGAAGATGGGCAGGGGACTCAGAGAATTGAGACAAGACAGGAGTCTGATCAAGTCTCGTTTATTCAAAGAAAAGGCTCGAGTTACATAGGGAGGAGTGGGGGGAGGATTACACAGGTAAAGAAACATCTGTAATCTTCCACTGCTGACTAGTCAGTGTCAACCTCCTCTGTAGGGTCTTAGATAAACCTAAAAGTCCTTGATATTTAAGGCCAGTTCGTAATGCAAACACCACCTAATCAGAACAAATAGCGCCTGTGGCGGCAGAGTGAAAAATTTACAGAGCTCAGGCAATAAAGAATGAGACAATGGCCAGGCCTTAATGGCTCCAGACAGGCCTGTCTTAGGTTGTCAGGACACACACACAGTCCTTACCCGTCATTGGTCAATGGCCTTCTAATGTGACCATGGCCTGTCTTAGGTTGGTAAAGAGTGCTCCTGATCTTACCCGTCATTGGCTGTCAAGTTCAGCTCACGGAAGCAGAGGGTTTTATCATACCATAGTTGTGTGTGCCATCCTGTTCAAAATTGCTCATCTCCAAGCGATGATAATGAATTTGCAGGGGCCTTGCTAAAATGGTATCAATCTGTTTTTTTTATAAATACCATGAGCTTGTTGAATATGACTGGCCCTAATGAAAGCAAAAGCAATAAACAAACAAGGGGGCCCAAAAGTGGCAAGAGGTAAGGCAACAGTCCATTGCGCCAGGTCCGCAGTAGATTGGTGGTCAACTCCTTTCTTCTCTTCTCCAAGTCTTCTTGCAGCCACTTGATTTTGTCTCTTACGATTCCAGATTTGTTGGCATAAAAACAGCATCTTTCCTGTAAAGCCAAGCAAATACCTCCCTGCTCTGCAGCAAGTAAATCTAAACCTCTTCTATTTTGTAATACTGCTTCTGCTAAAGAATCTACCTGATCTTGCAAATCTTGTATAGTGCCTGACAAAGCCTGCACATCTGAAATGAACTGCCTAGATAATTTTGTATACTGAGTAAGGGAGACATCCAAACCTGCAGTTCCAGAGGCCACTGCAGTACTGATCTCTAATCCTACAAATAGGGGAACTAGTTGCACTGCTCTTTAGCTCTTCCTGCCATGTGATCAATAGCTGGGATAGGGACAGGCTTGTTTTCAGGAATAATATCTATGTCTGGAAGGAGAGAGGCTAGCACACATAACCTTGGCCAATTGCTGGGTAACTGGGTAAAAGCCCTATTGTTGCCACAAACAAAAACTGAACTATTAAGGGCACATAAGAGGCCCGTTACATTAATAACACTAGAACAAGAAACAAACCCTGCCAATCCCACATCAATCTCACAAGTATTGTTAAGGGAGGGGGAATATAAGCAAGTCACATTCATAAACTGCAAAGGTTGCACTGTAAAAGGAGAAGTCAGGTCACAAGAACTACCTTCAGAATAGTTAGTAAAAGGGCTAGGTAATGCAAGATAGCAATCCACAGGAACATTTCTTCAGGATACATTTCTGTAAAAAGGAAAAGAACATATTCTCAGGGAGAAATCTCCTCCCTGGATTGAGGGTTATCATCAATTTGTTTCACCAATCGTTCTGGCAGCCATCTGGCTGCGTCATATTCTTGAGAGTAAATGCAAACGGAGCCCCTTCCCCAGATTAACACTGGGTCTGGGCCATGCCATGATTGTCCAGTGGGTCTCTCCATTTTACCATGGCAAATTGCTTTTGAGATACAGGATGCCAAAAATGATCCATAGCAGATTCCCCGTGTCCGTCCAATGTTAAAAAAATTCTTATAAAAAGAGTGTGGTTAAGAATGTTTCTGGGGCTGAGCCCCGGTGGCGTAGTGGTTGTGCGTGGGACTGCGGCCCACTGGGATGGAGGTTCAATTCTCACTCACAGGAGCAAAAGCTGGGCCTCCTACTCCCACCACCAGGGCAGTGATGCCTAAAAAAAATAAAAATTAAAAAAAAAAAAAGAATGTTTCTGGGGGTACCTTTCGTGGGGTACCATTCCCCCTTTTTTATTTTTTCAATAGTAGTTTTCAAGGATAAATGGGCTCTTTCAACTATACCTTGCTCCTGGGGGTTGTAAGGGAATCCTGCAATGTGCTTGATCTGTAATTGATTACAAAAAATTTTAAAGGCTTTTGCAGCATAGCCAGGGCCATTGTCTGTCTTTATTTGTTTGGGGACTCCCAAAATAGAAAAACAATGCAACAGATGGACCACAACATTCTTGGTTCCCTCTCTTGTTTGGAGGGTAGCGAGAATGAACCCACTATAGGTATCTATGCATACATGAATATATTTGAGATTCCCAAACTCTGCATAGTGGGTGACATCCATTTACCAGATGGAGTTAGGTACTAGTCCCTTCGGGTTAATTCCCAGATGGGGGACTGGTAAAAATGTCACACAAGAAGTACATTGCTTAACAATCTATCTGGCTTGCTCTCTAGTTATTTTAAATATCAGTCTTAGGGACTGGGCATTCAAATGATGCAAGGCATGAGCGGCTTGGGCCTGTTGTAAATTGCCGGTCATAACCATGGCCACCATTTTTGTAGCTGCCATTGGCGATTTCCTTACCTCGAGCCAGAGGCCCCGGTAAGCCCGAATGAGTGCTAATATGTCCTAAGGAAAAAGGAGCAGTTCTTCTATGAATGAGTTGTTGGCAGTGCAAAAATAATTTTGCTGTTCCTGACACATGTTTGATCTGCGCAACAGTTTCCAAATAGGTATTGACTGAGTTAAATAAGCACTGTCTGTATAAATGTTAAGCGCTTGAATGGGAAAGGCTGATAAAACTGCAATCATAGCTTGTAACTCTACCAACTGAGCAAACTTGTCTTAAATTTAATTACTTGAGGCTGAGCCCCGGTGGCGTAGTGGTTGTGTGCGGGACTGCAGCCCACTGGGACGGAGGTTCAATTCCAGCAGTGGGGCTGGGCCTCCTACTCCCACCACCGGAGAGCAGTGATGCCCACCCCACCCCCCAAAAAATTTTAATTACTTGGTTTGCAAAGGAATAGGCAGCAACTCCTGTGGATGACCCATCCATGAACACTAGTAAAGCATCATCCAAAAGTTCTTCACTAGTAACTTTGGGGAAAACAAAGGCATGTAATTTGCAAAACTGAATTAATTTATTTGGTGGATAGTGATTATCCAATCTACCTGCATAAGAGGCACAAGCTACTGGCCATGTCTCTGTGTTCTGCAATAACCAATTAATCTGGGATTTGGAATAGGGTTGTATGATATTTGAAGGCTCTATACCAAAATATTTTGGGCTTTTCTCTGGATTCTTTCCTGTTCTTTTGCAGTAAACAGAACCTGTAAAAGCTGTTAGCAATTATCCCAGGTGGGCTGGTGGGTGTGGGATATTATACACAAATCATTAATTTGATATCCTTCACATGTCTCACACTGTAATCTTTCCTTTTTTTTGTTTTTTTTTTTGTTTTTTTGGGGCATCACTGCTCTCCAGTGGTGGGAGTAGGAGACCCAGCCCCACTGCTGGAACTGAACCTTCGTCCCAGTGGGCTGCAGTCCTGCGCACAATCACTACGCCACCGGAGCTCAGCCCACTGTAATCTTTCTTACTAAGAATCTTTCTAACTATGAACACATTCACTTTTTCTTCCTCTCACACGTCTCACACTATACTATGACCACATTCATTTTTTCCTTCAAACAACTTAAGCTTTTAGATTACTTTCACATTCTGGCACAGCCAGACATTCTTACTCTGCTCTTACGCTGACCTTCTGCAACTTATTCTGACCTTCTGCAACTTACTCTGACTTTCTAGACTTAAACATTCACTGGAATGAAAATTGTATTAACTGTTAGCAAAGGGTTAAAGATTCTATTGGGAGTAATTACTGCTGCATTGCATCAAGGTTACTCATAGCACTTTAAAGAGACTGGAGGGGGAACAGTTTGCCTTAAAGGGAAAATACCAATCAGAGTTTCCGCGGGTGGTCTCGCCCACCCACGTGCCTGAGTAAACCTTCCTGGTCCGCATATGGGGCGGACTAAAAGGGGTCTTACCTGCTGCCTGGGGTGTCATGCCTGCTGCTGGCACAGAGGGCATGGCCCTGCTGATGAGTGGCTGCTACTGGGGGAGCCTGGGAATTGGGAATTGTTATGTAGATTTTGGCTGTCAGCTCTCAGAGAAGTGGGAGAGCTAACCAATCGCTCTTTACCAAACTTTGAATGATTTAAAATTCTGCACAAACTGTTAGCAAACTTATTTAATTGTAGAAGTAACTTACCAAACAGACATTCTTTCTCTAATCTTACCAATAAAGTTACAGGTTTGATTAAGCTTTATTGCCCTTCAGGCTTTCCATACTGTAAGATAGTACAACCTTGCCTTAGCCTGCAATAGGCTGCTTCTCTCATTCCCTCCATGCTGGAATTAGCAAAAATCAGCAGGGAGTTTTTAGTCCCTCCTGAATGTCCTGAGGGAGTAACTTTAAATGCATTCCCTTCATTTTCTAAATCCATGCGGGTGCACTCTAGTTTCCCCACTACCACACTGCTAAAGACCCTTTGATTTAATATAGGGTAGTCAAGTGTAAGTATTGTTTTCTGACAAGTAAAAACATCTATTTTAGAAATACAAGGCAACAAAAATTGACTTAAGCAATATTCCTTTACAAACCATGATATACCAGACTCTATCACTGCTTTAATTTCTTCATTATAATCCTGATTAATAATTCCATTAACCTTCTGAAAACCCTTTAAATTAAGCTTAGACTTTCCTAATAAACATTCCGTAGTAAATAATCTCCTCCTAAAAGGACGGACTTTGCCAATGTATTCCAATCCCCTGGGGTGAGCCATTTATCACAAAGAGCTTCTATAAGGCTCATAGTAAATGGTGTATTGGGTCCATAAGTGGAGACTGCCTTTTTGAGTTCTTTCAATAACAAATATTTAAAGGTCTCATGTTTTCTTATGGGTTCTGCATCCTCATCACTATTGCCATCATCGGCTTTGATTTCAACTACTGGAAAAATTATTTTTTTGCAAGAGCGCTGAAACAACTTGGACAACTGAGTTTATGTTTTAAACGTTGACCGAGAAGAGACATGTGTTTTAGTACAAGCCTGACTGGAAGGAATCAAAGGAGCAGTAGGCTGTAAAGGGGAAATGCAAGGGGGAATCTTGAGGTCGAGGGGGGCCAATCAGGGTTACAGTATTCAGTGGCCTCTTCATCTAAATCATCCCAATCCACTTCAGATGGATCTGGATCTGGAGGATTAGGGCTGGGGGTGGGCTGCCTGTGGCGGGAAAAGTGTGAGAGGCAGTAGGCGGAGTTACGTCCTCCTCTTTGTCTAGGGGAATGAATTGTAAGGAGCATCTTAACTCGGGGTTGGAAGCTGCTTTAAGAATGTCTTCAGTATGGGAAAGGGTTTACGGGGACACGATCGGGACCAAAGACCTTGTAATAACCATTTAAACAATCGCCTACACAATTCCAAGTGCAAGTACAAATGGTACCTTCCTGTGGAAACCAGGGACAGGTTTCCTTAATAAAATAAAAAAACTTAAACAAATCCTTAGCTTTAACCTTTACTCTCCACGTCCGGAGTGTATCACGCAACTGTTCCACGAAAATCTGATGCTGACTTAATTCCTGGCCCATTATGTCAGACAACGACTTAACGACTTACCGGGCTAGTCACGCAGCAGGTTACCACGTCGCCGAGCGGGCAGCAAAACTGGGGTGATCGCCATCCTCCCTGGGTTGTCTGGTTTCTCAGGGGCGTCCCTTGTAGTCGGGTGGCCGCGGACGAGGAGAGCTCGCTTGGCTCAGAGCGCGATGGGGAGGCTGACAGACACTACAGTTCTCAGGTGTTACAGCTCAAAAGAGAAACCGGTAGCGATGTCGCCAGCATGTTGCAGCTCGGAGAAGCAGCTCTTCAACTCGCAGGTCAGGCCGCAGTTGTGGTGCCAGAATGCCTGGCCCGCAGGTCACTCAACATGATGTCCCGGTTTGGAGGCCTGGAAACGAACATGGGCAGGGGGTGCAGCGAATGGAGACAAGACAGGAGTCTGATCAAGTCTCGTTTATTCAAAGAAAAGGCTCGAGTTATATAGGGAGTAGTGGGGGGAGGATTACACAGGTAAAGAAACCATCTGTTAATCTTCCACTGCTGACTAGTCAGTGTCAGCCTCCTCTGCAGGGTCTTAGATAAACCTAAAAGTCCTTGATATTTAAGGCCAGTTCGTAATGCAGACACCACCTCATCAGAACAAATAGTGCCTTTGGCGGCAGAGTGAAAAATTTACTGAGCTCAGGCAATAAAGAATGAGACAATGGCCAGGCCTTAATGGCTCCAGGCAGGCAAAGTTATGGGGGGGGGGGGGGGGGGGGCTTGTCGGCCCCGGATAATTAGCTTGTGTTTTCTCTCCTCTGGCTCTATAAGGAATTGTCATGGGACAGGGATTCTTAGTTGCTGTTAAAAAAAGATTTAGTCTACTGAAAGCATTCATGAAGAATAATTTAAAAGCAATTCAATGATCTTTCCACTTTAATCCCAGGAAAATCAGCCAGAGGTTTTTCATGGTTCTTCAAGGGCAATGGTGAATAAGTAAAGGTTCTATCATTTTCTCTACTTTTGTGTGGGTTACAAATTTTCATAGTAGTTTAAAATATACTTATTACAATTTTATTAGAGCTTTGAACCTGAATGGCTATTTGACTCCATACCTCACTATGAGAAATTGTAAGATGTGTGACTTCTAATTTAGGTCTAACTTATTAGTTATTAAAAGTAAAACACACACGAGAATGAGGCAACTTTGAACTGAAGGCAGTATCCAGCATGTTGAGCTTCTAATATTATTAACTTTGACTAATATTATTAACTATGTATGCCTTGGATGACCAATTGCATTGATTTTTCTTCTCTATGCATGTCCAGTTGTCCACAATCTAGATACTCAAGGTTTTCCACTCTATTTTTGACCACTAGGATGTTAGCCAGTGCAATGTATAAAGTATGATTGTATGTTTGGGATGGATGTTCTTGCCTACTTCTATTGCCATTAAACTAGCCTGTTCCGGAATAAAAACAAATAATAAAAAATAAACAAACAACAGACAGATGATCGCAATTTGTTTTGGTAAGTCTAAGAGAAGACATGAAAGTTAACTTAGTATGTCTTACTGTGATTAAGCTGACTAGCTTTGGGAAGAGAGGGGTTAGTTTGGCTGTGAATTCTTAGTCAGTGGCTCTGAAGACACTGGGCACCATCAACATTCCGTATACAGCAAGTCCACAGTCACTACAATGGGCTATCCCAAGGCAGTGGGTTACGACGTTCTCTAGGTGAAGTTACCCTAAGAGACAGTCCCTGCCCCACTGTAACTGCTCATAGTTTTACATGGTCTCTGATCACTGGGTTCTGGAGACACGAGCTCAGTCCTGTTTTCTTAAAGTGGATTGTCTTTAAAACTGACAGCTATAATTCACAGTTAGACACATGCTTGCTGAGATGGAAGTGGTGTTGGGAAGCTCAGACGATCACAGCAGAATGTTGGTTTGGTCGGAGGAAACAGCAGGAAAAGCCTATGGGGAAGGCTGAGTGGGCTTGAGTCTCCCTCCTGAGAGACCAGAACCGCATTCCACCTGCCAGCAAGCCATCAATTCATTCTTTCTGTCATAGTGATCCCCTTAAATTTATATCACAGTTTGGATTGTTTTGTTTTCCTTTCACACTGTCTGGGAAAGGACAGGGACAGGGATTCTTTTCTCAGGAATATCTAGGGTACTGAGGGTATCAGTGATCTGTCCAAGCAAAATAAACTCTCAGGTTCCTTGACATGTCACTTGTTGAGCTGGTTTTCATCATTACTCATTGCCTTCCTACCAAAGGTTTGGCTTCTAGCGCAATCTTGTGTTGTGGTCCATAGGGTTTTCCAGAGAGAGTTCGCGGGGCCTCTCTGATCAAACACTGGTGGAGCTGGGATGGGGAGGAGAAAGGAGTGAGTCCTGGTGATTGTTAGAAGCCCAGAGTGGCTGGAAGGGTGGGCTGGAGGAAGTTGAGGCAGAGCTGCTGCTAGCCCTTGGTTACCCTGAGTCCAACCACTGACCCTGAAACCCAGTTGCTGACGAGTTGATGTGAATGCATCATGGCTCCACATTTGTCAGGGCAAGAACAGGCTTTTTCAGTGGCTATTTCTCGGAGGTAGATCACTCTCCAGGCTTTGCTAGGTGGATTCTACTCTGCAGTCTTTCAATTAGCAGTCTAGCACTTAACAGCTTGCCCTGCCCTGGAACTCTATTAATCACTCACCTGGGCCCTTACTCCTCTCAGACATAATTGGGGTTAAAGATGTGTAAAGAAGGGGTCCGCCAGCTCTCTGGTTCCAAGTCCAAACTACACTAGATGCCTGTGTCCAGTGACCCTGGCTGCAGTGGTAGGCAGGAGACAGGCCTTGCAGGGCCTTATGAATGTGCAGAGTTCGGTCTTTGTTCTAAGGGCTATGAGAAGCAAGAAAATGAATGTATGGGTTTGCATTTGTATTGATCCTGTTGGTTCTTTAAGAACTACAAACAAGCATCAATACAGAGAGATCCTCCAAGAGAAAATAATCTCTCTCTCTCTCTCTCTCTCTCTCTCTCTCTCTCTTTCTTTTACACACACTCACACATCCTTGCTTCAGTGAGTCAGACTTCTCCAAGAAGCACACTTCTAAAATAGCTGTTTCAGTTAGAAAACTGGAGCAGAGTGCAAAGCTCTTTAGCGTCTCAGGAAATATTTACCTTGAGCTTCTTGTGCTCTTTGGCAGCAGGACAAACCACCTACTTATGAACCCACTGCCATTAAGTTGATGCTGACTCATGGCCCCCTGATAGGACAGAGTGGACACTGTTCTATAGAACAGCCTTGCCTTTCTCCCACAGAGGGACTGGTAGGTTTGAACACCCACCTTGCAGTTAGCAGTCCATTGCCTAATCCACAGCAGCACCAGGGTATACTGGAGTTGGTTTCGATCAACTTTTGCCGCTGGGTGGTTTCAGGCAAATTTACTTCTCTTCTATTCCTCAATTTGTGTGTAAAATTTTTTTTAATCATTTTATTGGGAGCTGTTATCACAATCACATTCATCACATTCATCCATTGTGTCAAGCACATTTGTATATATATTGCCATCATCATTTTCAAAACATTTTTTTCTACTTGAGCCCTTGGTATTAGCCCATTTTCCTCTACCTCCCTCATGTACCCTGAATAGTTTATAAAAAAATTTTTTTAAGCTTACACTGTCCACTGTCTCCCTTTACTCATTTTTCTTATGTCTGTTCCCCTGGGAGGGGGTTATATGTAGATCTTTGTGATTGGCTCCCCTTTGTTCCCGAACCTTCCCCTTATCTCCCTGCTATCGCCACTCTCATTTTGGTCCTGAGGGGTTTCTCTGTCTTGGATTCCCTGTGTTTCCAGCTATTTTCTGTACCAGTGTCTACCCGGATTTGTAAGGTAGAATTGTGGTCAGGATCGTGAGAGGGACGAAGCATTAAAGAACAAGAAGGAAGTTGTGTGTTTTGTCAGTGCTATACTGCACCCTGACTAGTTTGTCTCTTCCTTGTGACACTTCTGTGAGAGTGACAAACTGTTTAGAGGTGAACTCTGAGTCTCCACTCTGAAATTCCCCTCCTTTTCATTGATATGATTTTTTAAATTTTTCTTTGATGGTTGATACATAATCCCATCGACACCTCATAATCCCATTGACACAGGCTGGTGAACTTCTTTCATGTGGGCTTTGTTGCTTCTCAGCTAGATGACTGCTTGTTAATCTTCAAAACTTCAAAACCTCATATGCTATATCTTTTGATAGCCAGGCACCATCGGCTTTCTTTACCACATTTGCTTATGCACCCATTTTGTCTTCAGCAATCATGTCGGGAAGCTTAACATAACAGAATGCCAGATTATTAGAACAAAGTGCTCTTTTGTTGAGTGAGTACTTGAGTGGAGTTAGCCCAAGGTCTGTCTGCTACCTTAATACTGAAGATAAAAATATATGTACATAGGTCTATTTTCTATATTTAAATATGTACATGCCTGTATTTAGACCTCTGTAAATGCCCTTTGCCTCCTAGTCATTTCCTCTACTTTCTTTTACTTTCCTCTTGTCCCACTATCATATTCAGCCTTCATTTGGGTTTCAGTAATTCCTCTCAGCTACCTTCCCCTTAATCAAGCCCCACCAGGCATTCTATACCCTCCTTGCCATCGATTTTAGATCACTTGTTGTTCACTTGTCCCTGGATATAAGTTGGATTTTTTTTTTTAATAAGTTGGGTTTTGAAGATCCTCTCTAGTTTTAAAATTCTGTGATTGGCGGAGATTTTTTTTTGAGGGGGGGAGGGAGCATCACTGCCCTTTAGTGGGAGTAGGAGGCCCAGACTTGCTCCTGGAGAGCTGCTGCTGGATTTGAACTGCCAACCCAGTGGGCCGCAGTCCCACACATAACCACTACACCACTGGGGCTCAGCTCATTGGCCAAGATTTTTATCCTTCCCTTTTCACCAATATATGCTGAAACTATAGATAGAGCCATCTGAGTCACATTGGAAAACTAAACACACAGGTCAACATTCACTAGTGGCCATCTTTCACTAGCGGCCATCTTTCACTAGTGGCCATCTTTCACTAGCGGCCATCTTTCACTAGTGGCCATCTTTCACTAGTGGCCATCTTTCACTAGCGGCCATCTTTCTTCAGAGAGAAATGAGAAAGTTGAGAGATTTCCTAGGAAAATTATTGGTTCTGTAAACCACGTGGGGTGGTGTTTGGGTGGATGGGGATCCCTGAAGCAGAGTCACGGTGCTGAAGGGGTTGTTTTGGGTGTTTTGCTTCTGCTTTGCCTTTTCTGCCTCTCTCAGTAACTTTGAATCTTTGTGTGGATCTTTCTGTACGTTCAAGTGGCTCTGAGGTAAAATTGAGAAAAATTAAAGGATGTTATACAGGTGATTTCATTTGTAAAAATATATTTATGACTCTTAAATAATTTTCAAATTTTTTTGAAGGACAGGGTTGACTCTTCTGCCTCAAAAGTTTGCCAACCTATGGAAAAGACTATACGAAGTGACTTTATAGTATTCATGGGAAAATTCCATTATCTTTTCATTCCAATTTTCTATGAACCTTCTGAAGGCCTTTCTATATATAAGTGCTTTATATAAAGGTGTTTGGTTTGCAAAACTAGTTCTATTTCTTCCAAGTTCAGAAAGTGCAGGGCATTCTCATTCCCTTCCTCCCTCCCTCTCATGGGTGGATGACAGTGAGACTCACACAGCATGGTCAGTGGCAACTGTCCACAAACCAGGTGCATGGCATGTTTATGGAAACTGTCTCCCAAAGGCTCTTGGGGGTTATTGTGACTGGTGAAACCAACAGCCCAACTGCTGATTAAGAGCTTTACTCATCTCAGACATCTCAGACACAAAGCCAAATTCCTGTCTCCCTGGAAAAGGAACTCCATCTCTGAGGGACGGTATGCATTTTATTTTGCTCAAGGGCAAGGCGGTGGTGGCAGGGCATTGGTGTGCATGTTCCCGGTCCTTGGGATGGAAATGTATCTAAGCATGATGGTGAGGAAAGTCATTTCTGCTCTGCGTGACTTTGCTCATTTTTTCCATTTGGAAACTTACTTTCTAATTATAGATTGTGGCGAGGAGGTTTGTCAGCTGACACCAGTTCTATTGAACTCCTTGTTCCGTTCCTTTCCCTGAACATGAGCCACAGGGACAGGTGAAATGCAATTTGGAATTGCTTGAGTCAGCCCTACAGTTTTGTTGTCCTTTGCTTTGGCTGTATTTAGGCATTCAAACTAATTGTCTACCTTTAAAAAAAATTCCAGAAAGGAGGACAAAAGCTTGACCTCAATTTATTACATGCTTTCTGTATTTTTATGGTGGTCATCTAGGAAAGATGGAGTGGATTTTTGGTATCTGCTGCCCATTAGCCATCTCTTGTTTGTAATGTATGCAAAAGAGTTTTCTTAGACTTTTACCCTCATTCTGGTTTTTCCAGTTACTTGTTAAAGTCATTTTATTGGGGGTTCATACAACTCATCACAATGCGTACATACATACATCGTATGCCAAGCACATCTGTACATCTCTTCCAGTTAATTTTGATCCTTGCTTTGTCTCACAGCGCAGACAATTTGTGTGGGTTATATATAGGTCAGCATTTTGTTGTTGGTTTAAAAATGTCTGATAACCTCCTCCCTGGGGGACTGACAACAGTGGGTAAAGGGAGACATTGGAGAGTATGAGACAAGACAAAATGATAATAATTTATAAATTACTAAGGGTTCCTGAGGGAGGGGGACAGGGAAGGAGGGGAAAAATGAGGAGCTGATACCAAGGGCTTAAGTAGAAAGCAAATGTTTTAAGAATGATGAGGACAATAAATGTACAAATGTGCTTGACACAGTAGATATATGTATGGATTATGATGAGTTGTATAAGCCCCCAATAAAATTATTTTTAAATGTCTGTTTTATCATTCAAACAATACGAGAACATTGAGAAAATTAAAAAGTAGGAAATAAGCAAATGGAGGAAAACTACCTATGACCAGAAACTTCTGTGCATTGTAACAAATGTATTCAGCTGGTCCCATTTCCCCCCAGAATCTTCCTGGTGAGTGGGATGGGGTTTCTCCATCAGTGAGAGTGTCTGGTCCTCTCCTCTTCATCTCCCCACTGTCCACTAAAGAGAACCTTCCTGCTACCTTGTCCAGCTCTCCCCCTGCCAGTAATTGTAAGGAATGGTTTGTTTTATCCAGGAGTCAGGTGTTGCTAAATCAAAAGTAGGTATGATCCAGATAAAATAAAAAGAAAAAGACAGAAAGGCTACATGGACCCATATGGTAATTAAGCAAGGAAAAGAGCAGCAATGCCCAGCTCTGGTGGTGCAGTGATTAAACACTTGACAGCTAGAAGGAAGAGAGAGCAGTGACTCAAACTCAGCTGACAGGACACTCCCAGGAGAAAGATGTGGCTTCCATGAGGACCCCAGCCTTGGAGCCACACGGGCCAGTTCTACTCTGCCCTGTGGAGTCATTGAGAGTCGGAATCAACTCGACAGCAAAGAGTTTGGATTTGGGGCTTGTGTAGGCTGCGTATAAGAGCGCCTGGAGTGAATAGGAGCGCTGGTGGTGTAGCAGTTAAGAGTAGGACTGCAATCTGCATGGTCAGCGGTTCAAAACCACTAGTAACTTTATGGGAGAAAGACTGGGCTTTCTAGCTCAGTGAGCAATTAGTCTGAGAAGCCCATAGGGCATCACTGAGTCAGCACTGACTCGATGGCAGTGAGTGTTTGTTTGTTTGTTTTGAGAGAATGAGTAGGCCACCAAGGTTTATTTGGGAGCAGGAAGACCCTTTTGTTGTGGTGTATGAATTTACTTGCCACTAATGTTAATGGAGAGATTTATCAGTTTTTTAACATAATTACAATTAAATTTTAAAATAATATTTTACTATTTTATTTCATATGTATATAAATGTTCTGATTTCAGAATAATATAGTAATTATACAAATTTTTACTTCCAAGTACTATGATACATATAAGCCCACCTAACAGTTATTGATATGCTGCAGTTGCTTTTGCTCATTCCATATATTATTAACATGTTGCTATATAATTATGTAAGGAACCCTGTTGGTGCACCAGGTCAGTGCTTGGCTGCTAAGTGAAAGGCTGGCAGTTGGAGCTTGCCCAGCCACTGCGAGGGAGAACCATTTGACGGTCTGCTTCCATAAAGATGACAGCCAAGAAGACCCTCGCCATAGTTCTCCTGTCACAGGGGTAGTGAAGGCTCTAAAGCTTCAGGACAAGACCCCACAACATAACCATGCTACTAAATATATTTCCCCTTTCAACGATAATTACTACAGTCTGATAGTTATGCTGGCCATAAACACTGTTTCTAAACCCCACTGGTATACTGTTACAACTCAGTCTTTATTTTCTTACCATAGACTGCTTGGAGGCTGCAGTCCTTGGCAGGAGTTCTGAAACTTTTATCAATCACATAAGTCATCTCTCATAGGAGTCCCTGTCAGATCATGTACCACCATCCTTGTCGCCATTTAACTCTATAGCTTTTAAAATAGAAATTAAAAATTTTTCTCAGAGCATTTTGACATTAATTATAACCTTAAAGGGGAAAAATTGCTGATTAAGGAATGGAAAACATCTTTCTCCGAGTTTAAAATTATTTAAAACAGCCATACCCCCTTTCAATGAGCAGAATAAAAACCTAGATTTAGAGGGATTTTTTTTCAATGATTTTATTGAGGTCTCTTACAGCTCTTATAACATCATTTGTATCAAGCATATTTGTACACATGTTGCCATATTCATTTCCAAACATTTTCTACTTGAGCCCTTGGTAAAAGCTCCTCTTTCCCCTTCCTTTTTTTCTTTATAAATCATTTTATTGGAGGCTCATCAACTCCCATTATGACCCATCCATGCACCAATTGTATGCAGTCCACATTTGCACACTTGTTGCCATCATCACTCTCAAAACATTCCCCCTCCACTTAGACCTCCAGGACCAGTTCCCCATGTTTCCCTTCCCTCCTCACCTTCCCACATGAACCCTTAATAATATTACTTGGGACTTTTTTTATAAAAGATTTTCAGGTATCCTAAATATGAATATCTGAATGCCAATATGAGTATCAGACTTTGTCTCTATCACAGAAAGTAAGCTTTTATGTTCCCATCCCTTCCTCCACTTTCTCCCGCTGGCACTTCTGCCACAAGTGTAGTAAAGATGGAGGCATGAGGAAATCCGCCAACCCCCCTGCCCTTCTCGGCGGAGATGCCCTGGCTTTGAGCCTTTCCAGAGGGTGAAAAGTGGTAGCCCATTACATGTGAAGACTGATCACCAATGTCTCTCCTTCAGGGTTTGGGCTACACGATGGAGTTCGATCTATAGTGTCAGCACGCATTTGCTAGTGATCTAGCTTTTTAATAGACTCTGTGCCAGAAATCATGAATTCCAACGCCTGCCTGGACCAAGTCGGTTATGAAAGAGACAGAACGGGCAGCTGCAGGGATGGTGACAAGCGGGGCGGGAGGGGCTGCATGGAGAGGTGCAGAGGTTCTGCCGCATGAGGCCTGGCCTTGCCAGTTGTTGACATATTGGAAAGGGGCCCAGTGTTGTTCCCGTTTCCAAGCCAGTGAAGATGATGAACACTTTTGTTGTGGCAATTTGTTGTTGTTGGTTTGGGTTTTATCATCATCATCATCATCATAATTATTATTATGCTTTGTTTTTGCACATGGAATTTGAATAAAAGATTTTGAAAACACTGTGATTGTCCACTGGCTGTGGCCCAGAGGACTGACCTAAGCCCTCAGAGATAAGAAAATACAACCTAATATGGTCTCGTGTTCCCAAAGACACACATTAGCCCAACCCCTCCAAAGAAGCCCGAGAGTCTCACATAGTAGGCCTCTTGCGAGACAAACTGACCCATTGAGCGCACATCAAACTGCCCCCGTGTCCGTGTGCAAACCCCTCTGAGCTGCAGTGTCTTCACTGAGAGCGTTATCGATAGGAACTGCCTCCTCCAGCTCTGACAATGAGAGGAGACAGTGAGGTGGAGAGCATGGAGAGGACTGGATTTGCTGAGTATTGGCTTCCTCCCCCCCTTCCACCGCCCCATATACACCTCCTGCTGCTGCTGCCCCTGCTGACTTAGTTTCTCCTTCCCACCGCATTCCAGGTTCTTGAGCCCCTTCAACATGATCATTGGAGGCATTGTGGTGGTGTTGGTGTTCATGGGATTTGTGTGGGGAGCCCAGAACAAAGACATCTTCCGCCGGATGAAGAAGGAATACCCCATGACGTTTGTGATGATGGTCATGCTGGCTAGCTATCTCCTCATCTCCATGTTTGGGGGAGTCATGGTCTTTGTGTTTGGCATCACTTTCCCTTTACTGAGTAAGTGAACTCCATTCTTCTTTTTCTTCTGTGGCAACCAACACCAGAGTGATCATTGGGTAGAAATGGCATTTAGAATTTTCTAGAACAGCCTAATTTCATCAATTCCAGAAATATTTGTGGGAAAGCTGCTGTGAGCCAGATACTCAGGTATACACCAATAGGGACACCCAGATTAAGCGCCCTCAGGCCCCACAGCAGGGAGGTGATGTAGCCTGGATTGGAGCGCAATTAATCCTACACAAAATGGTTCCTTCTCAATCTGTGGGTGCCTTTCTCACTTCTCTAGTACAGAAATGAATTTTTCATTGGCAATAAACTATTCACCCTGTAATTATTCTGAAGATCCACAATTGGTGTAAAATTTTTCTCAGTTCATAGGAGTAATTGGCACGGCATATATAAAGGTGTTTTGTCTCTTTTGTAAGTTTGTGAGAAAACCCTATTATCTTTTACTTCCATTTACCCATATAAGCCCCCTTATAGATACCAGTACTGGAGAAGAGAACTCGATCTTTTTAAAATTGTCATATGCAATGTATATGGGAACCTCAAACACATACTTGCAGCCTATCCTAGAGATCAGATAAAATTCCAGCTTCCTCGATAGATACTAGTTTAAATTCTAATGTACTAAGTGGCAGGAACAGGCATTCCTTTAACATTTTCATGCATTACACGAGTGCTTTTTATGGCATTTTGTGAAATCATTTGCTGATTCTGGGGTTTTGCAGATTGAGCCCAGAATATTTCTGGATGGTTCCCACATCCTATTGGAGTTTGAAGCAGCAAAGGAAAAGTCAGCTTTTGGAAAATGTTCTTCAGGTTTTCCTTCTGCGCTATACTGAAGCAGAAACGAATGAACAGGCTCACCGCCATTGATTGCATCCATGCCTACTCTGCGACTCTGTTGGACAGGATGGGGCTGCCCCTGCCGGCTCCACAGACTGCAACTCTTAGTGGGCATAGAAAGCTTTGTCTTTCTCCCACCAACAGGCTTCGTGGCCATGTGGTCTATTCTATGTCCATGATCCTTTCTTGTTTAAGCACACCGCTTGTCTATTTGGGTTCTTCTCTACCTCAGAGCCTGAAAGAAGGACAGGGTCATGATGTATGTCGGAGGCAGTGAGCCACGGCCCAGGTTCTAGCCCTGATTTTGCTAGGAGCATGTGATGATTTGAGCCAGTTGTCTCAATGGGCCACAGTTGACTGAGGTATAATATAAGGAAATGAGACATCGTCTGTGCTAATTACCCAGGATCCCACCCCCACCCCCGAAGTATTTTTAGCATGTCCCATTCAGTGACATTAATTAGTCATCACCATCACTACTATCAGTTTCCAAAATTTCCCATTATCCTTGACAGAGACATGCCTCCAAGGCAATGCCTCCCTGTCTGCCATCCCTCCCACCCTGGTTGTTACTAAAGAAATAGGAGTTCATGTAGTTTCTAATTCTAGATAGTTCATGAAGGTGGGGTCATGTAAGGTTTACCCTTTTTTTGAGGGGGGAGCATCACTGCCCTCCGGTGGTGGGAGTAGGAGGCCCAGCCTTTGCTCCGTGGAGTTAGAATTGAACCTCCATCCCAGTGGGCTGCAGTCCCGCACATAACCACTACGCCACCAGGGCTCAGCCCCAAGGTTTACCCTTTGATGGCTATCTTTGTTCACTCAGTGTAATACTTCTAAGGCAAGACACTTTAAAAAAATATAAATTTCCCAGCCACATTACTGGAGATCTTGATTCTTTGTGTTGACCTGGCATTTTCAGATAGCTACTTAAATGTTTCAAATAGGCAATGAGTCTGGAAACCTCCAGAAAGGAGGAAGAAGAGTGGTTCTCAAATTTGAGGTCTATGATCATTCAGAATAATTGTTAAAATTGTTAAAATTCCTGAGCCCTACATTGGTCTTAAATTTGGGGGGGTGACAGAGTCCAGGAACTTGCTTGCATAGCAGGTTTTGTAATCCTCTGTGGAACCCAATATTTGGACAGTGAAGTTTGAAAATGACTGGTACTGATCCCTTTGGTTACCTATTTCAAAGTACAGGCTCCCCAGGTCCATTTTGTTATGATTCTATATCTAGGAGGCCTGGGAAAGAAGCCTGGTAATCTGTTTTTAAGTAAGCAAACTTTGGTAATTTTTTAAAAACAATTTTTAATTTTTTTACTCTGGTAATTTCCAATAATCAAGCAAATCTGGGAAACATTGAGGACTAGGTAACTTCAAGAAAATTATTAGATTTTTAGTACAAATCTGAAACTAACACTTTGGGAAACTGCCAGAGAGGAGGAACCTTATAAGTGGTCTTTATTCACATGCCCCATGAACCCAGTGGCCATCCCAGGAGAGCTGTGCTCCA
This sequence comes from Nesogale talazaci, assembly GCA_004026705.1. Lineage (NCBI taxonomy): Eukaryota > Metazoa > Chordata > Mammalia > Afrosoricida > Tenrecidae > Nesogale > Nesogale talazaci. The sequence goes on from PVJH01000743.1 coordinate 24,430, forward strand.
AAAGGCTCCTTGGAAGTAGATCATCAGGGTTTCCTGTCAAGGTACCTCCAGGTGGACCAAGGCCCCCAAACTTTCAGTCAGCAGCTGTGGGCAGCAAACCTTTTCACCACCCTGGGGGAGACAAAATCCACGATCCCTGAGTTGAACCCTAACTCCTTTCTGGAAACTCAGCAAGCTCACTGCCATTCAATCGATTCCAATCCATTGCAGCCCTTTAGGATAGGGTGGAACTGCTCCTGCACATTTCGGAGACTGTGACTATTTGGGAGGATAGACTTAAATTTCTTTCTGCAACTCCATTTTTCTCCTGTGGATTGGCTGGTGGTTGGGAACTACAGACTGTGTGGATTGCAGCCCAACCTGTATCGACTACAAGCTTTGTGTAAGTCAGTTTTTAATCCAGGTTGGAGTCACAATGATTCCTTTTGAAATTCAGGACAGATGATGGTCCTTTCAGCTGTACAAGCACTGTTTCCACCTCAAAGAGCACATAGTGCATGACTTGACAAAGAGCTTTATATAAAGTCCACTTTACCTAATCCAAGGACCCATTTGAAGACAGGAGCAATTAAAAAGCCTTACTGGGCTACAGCTGGCTGAGGCACCGTGCCCAGGAAGATGAGGTTTCTGCATCCGTGAGGGTGGCTATGAGCTGGAACTGACTGCCAGGGAGTGGAAGGTTGATGTGGGACCAACAGTTGCTGCTTTGCTTTGCTGCTAACCATGTCCCATTCCTCCCACAGTGATGTTCATCCACGCGTCGTTGAGGCTTCGAAACCTCAAGAACAAGTTGGAAAATAAAATGGAGGGGATTGGGTTGAAGAAGACACCAATGGGCATTTTCCTGGATGCACTGGAGCAGCAGGAGGAGAGCTTGAACAAATTCAGTGACTACTTCACTAAAGCCAAGGATTAAGCGTCTGGTCTGGTGACAGGGAGGGTCACAGCAGAGTCAGTTGCAGCTTGCCCCCGTCTAGACCTACTTTCCGTTTGTGTATTTGAAATAGGAGGTGCATGTACCATCCAGCTACCAATGGCAGCATGCATGTAAAGACACGTGATGGATCCTTCTGCTGTTAGGGAGGTCATAGAAACCAAAAGTCCCCCTGTCCTGACCCACCCCAGTCAGCCCTATTTTGTCTGAAGTTTCAAATATGTTTAGGAAAATGGATAGGAAGTAGATCAGTATTCTTAAGGAAATAAAGGAATTGTCACTAGTACAGCAATGGCGGTGCTAGAGGACAAGGTGATTGTCAGGTGTCAGTGATCAGAGTGAATGAGAGACAGATACAGTAGCCTTGGCCTATTTCTGATCCCCTCCAGCATCCTTCTCCCCAAATAGTCCCTCAGCTTGTAATGTGTGGAGTATAAATTAGTGATTATTGTTATTCTTTTAAAATCAATGATTTCTATCACTTTGCAGCCTGTTTGGTATGCAGTGAAAACTGGAAAAGCCAGTGTATACTTTGTTTACAAATATAAAGATGGCTGTTATAATATTTTGTCAACTTTTTGTAAATTTTTGAAATGAGTCATGTGTTTTCACCAGCAGATATCTGTTGCAAACGTTATGTCATCTTCTTTAAGGAGGTTACAGCTCTGTAACATATTATTAAAAAAAAAAAGGCAAAAATTGAGTTTTATTGGTATTGCCGATGTTTTATGATTATTGTGAGGGGGGGAAGAGAACAAAAGGTGCCCGGGATCTTGTTTACTGTATATTTTGTTCATTGTTTCTATTTTAACTGGAACATTTAGAAACAAAAGAAATGAATGTACATTTTATTAATTCCTTGGGCACAATGAAGATGGTCATTGATGATCTTTTGAAATCTGGTAAGCATTTTTACATGACTGAGCAAAATTACTTTAAAAGTTAAGATGGGGATTACCAGCTTCTGGATTTCGTGAAAATTTTAGGTAGTAATTGTATGCATGAATTTTTATAGGAATCTGAGTACAGAAAGCATGCGTGTATATACATTCTACCCCATTTTTCTTCTCTTTACTTCCCATGTATTAGACATGGGTTGTGGAAAGGTTTAGCTTGCCAATTGTGTGACTGTATAGAAAAACTAGAAAACAGGTTTCCTTCATGTTGAATCATGCAGGCAAATGAAGCTGTGCTTCTTGAATAAGTTCCTTGTTTTGTAGAGTCAGAAGCAATAGTGTTATTCTTAATTTTTCTTGCATTTTAATTTCTCAGCCAACTTTAGCTCATGGATGGCACCACATCAACTTCCCAGACACGGTCTAGAATCTGTACTATGCTTACTCGAATATGAAGAAGAATAAAATGTTTCAAAGGCTTTGGGGCTCTTTTAGTGAGACTCTACTTAATGAAATTCTATGTCCAACATCCGAGGGGCTCAGTGACAACGAAAAAAGCCAGGAGAATATGCCATGCAGCAAATACTTTTAGCTTGTTTCAAATACTATTTAATAATAAACCATTAATACCGTATATGTTTCCATCCAGAAAATCTAATTAAATTGCTTTCTGCAACTTGATACCGGCTTATACGCATTTTAGCCCCTTAACGATTTTTACATGGTGTAAACTCTGCTAACTAAATGCAGTAAATTTGGAGAAAGTCACAAAATAGATACTTTTACAGACGAGAATTATACATAGCGAGGTGAGCAGGGCTGAGGGGACCAGGTGTGCACCTTTACGGCAACAGGCCACCACGGAGCAGAACCCTCGCCCCCGAGGGCAGGAACTGGGGAGGAGATGGGAACGCTAACCCGGCTCTCCAGCTCGTTCATGATCGACTCCTAAGGACACAGGGACAGGCGTCTCGGGAAGAAATGGAATGCGAAGAAGCAGTTTTGTCCCTTAGGCCGAGCTGCGGAGCAGCACAAGCGAAACCATGGAAGGTCTGTGAGCTTCCGCCCCCTGCCCCCCCCAGTGCCGACCCTCAGGGTGAGGAGCACGTGGCGAAGGGCCTGGCTCCGGAGCGGGACTCAGCCCGGCAGGCACCCCGACACCCCGCGCGGCCGGGCCGGAGGCTCGCAGCCCGTCAGCGGCCCTTCCCGCGCGCCCTCTGCCTGCAGACGGTGCACCTCCCGGCACCTGAAGTGTGAAAATGAGAGCCGCGTCCCTGGTAGACCAGCGGAACCCGAAAGCCCTTAGCTGGCGCTTACTGATGACGACACGGCCGGCCGCTCTCTGATTGGGCGCGAGGCGGCTCGCGGGGCATCTCTTCGGCTGCTGCCTTCAGAGGTTTCCGGGGCGCCACCCCCAGCCCCCAACCCCGTCCCGAGTGTGTGCGCCTCCCCCACGGCTTCGCTTGGTGTCCGGGGCCTCCTGAGGGCGCCGCGTAGCCTCTCCTACGTAGCTAACCGCCTTCCGGGACCAACACTTCCGGGGGCGTTACGAGGAGCTAGAAAAGTTGCTGAAGAAAAGTTACTGCACTCTGTCGGATACCTCTCCTTTTACACGGCAAAAGTCTTGACTTAAAGAAAATCACCTTGGGCCTGGATCAAGTGAAAAAAACGGCACGTGGATTCTGCTTTGTGGAACACCACTCAAGGCCGTGCGATGCATCAGCGGGAGGCGTCTGGATGACCGACCCGGTGGTGCACAGCCTGGGCGCAGTCCCATTTCACCAAATTTTCTTCACCCTGTTACTGAGCTAGAAGCATTTTCTTTGAAAATGATTAAGGACAGAAATCCCAAAAGAAAAAGAAATACAGCTGCTTGTCCATCAATGGTCAAATAATCGGAAAAAATGTAACGTGAATGCCGTAAACCCTAATAATGTTTGAAAACAAGCTAAAATAACCATCGACCGAGGGATTTGGGAGGCGGGGGGTTAGGGTGGATGGATGAGAAAAACAATAGATGACTTCATGTCTGTCCGGATGAAACCTGTGTATTGAGGCAGGCAGCTATGAAATTAGACATGTTTTCCTTATACAGGAGCTAGGACTAAAGTACTGAGTGAAGGCTATTACTACTTTTAAAAATGCCTGACCTTATTATTGCTGTGGCTATGTAAACCAATACAAAGGGCTTTTCAGGATGTCTAATAAATGGTAAGTTTGTGAAAATATTCTGGGCATTTTTTTTTCTATCAGAGATTAGCCTCTTAGTTGGAGCATGTGCTAGGCACTTAGGAAGTTTTATTGCAGCCTGTCGGGAGCCTGCCCCTAACACATCATCGTGGTCCTGTAGGTGCAATTGTACAGCAACAGTAAGTAAAGATTATAGTAAAGTCAGCAATTATGGGATGTAGAAGAGAGATTTAAATAATGAAGTCAGACACATTTCATGGTAGCTTGCTCACCTCAGCCCTGCTTGGTAGTCCAAGGTTTATATCTACTTTGGAGGCGTGGTTACAGTTAACCACACGTGTTACCGGAAGGGCCTATATGATAGGCATACACATAATGGGAAGGGGACGGACTAAGGTGATACATGTGACAAGGGCAGACCTTAAACTCAATATGGCATTCTAACCTTGGTCACCCTTGAGCGGACTTCACTTCCCAGGGTTCCCCAGGCAAACAATCTACTATTATCCTTATCAGAATGGAGTGGGCCCTACTTACGGTGGGACCTATATTGGGATTTTCCAGAAAATAAGACAGGGTCATATTTATTTTTCCTCACGGATACACCCTCAGATTTATTTTCAGGGTGGTTTTTTTTTTTTAAGTACGGTACACCAATCGACATTTATTCAAATGTAGTTGAGTCATCTTCTTCTGGAACATCATCATAACCCCAAACCTGAATTCCATTTTAAATTTCTTGCAACTATTTCCTTTAGAACCATTGGCCTCAATCTCATGTCGAGCTCTCGGGCTCTCATTCAATGAGCAGCTCTTATCCATGTAACCTGTGCGGAGTGCATTGGTAACGACTGTCAGTGATTTTATCCCATGAACTCTTCACCCAAATCACGATCTCTTGCAGGTGAGGTTTCACAAAGTTCCCACACTGATTTCTTGTCATTCTGTTTTACATGTAGTTGTTAATTTCCATGCGCAAATGGTCTTTGAATGGCTTATTTATTGCAATATCGAGTCTGCAGAGAGACCACAATGGGGCAGAGGAGAAGGGCTGCCTGTCTTCGTCGCCGCTCCTGAACGTAATGCACGGATTGTGCAGACATGCCGCATAGCCACGCCATCACTAGGTCTTCTGTTTGGGGTAGAGCTTATATTGGGCAAATACTTAGAAATCCTGCAAGGGCTTATTTTATGGATAGGTCTTATTTGGGGGGAAACACAGTATACATTCTGATTGCTCTGGATGGCGGATAACCCTTAGGGAGAATAACCCCTCACCTACTTCTGTTGACTTCCAAGTGTGTCGTCATCTGCCACGTGTAGCCAGCAGTTAACTTTGGCATATATTTGGAGGAGATAACTTGGGAGAAGTCTGTTTGCCACAGAAGTCCTTTCTTAAATTTCTGCTTTATCTGCAAAGATGTTTTGTAGATATATAGGAGGGAGGGGGACAAGGTAATTAGCTGTTTGCTCTCCTAAAATTAATCACTTGATTTAAAACTTTAAATATGGTTTCTTTTGTACACACTAACATCTTTAGGAGTCCTGGAAGTACTGTCAGGTAAGTGTTGGATTACTAACCACAAGGTTAGAGGTTCAAGCCCACCAGCCACTCTGAGGGGAAAGATGCTCCCATAAACCCAATATAGGGTGGTTATATAGGGGCAGAGTCAACTTTGTTGCAGTGGGTTTAGATTTTGGAATTTATCTTTTGAAAGAAACATTTATTTCCCACAGTTGTCTTTCAAATAATATATTGTTTTAGACTATTATGTCAGCACTCAGCTGCTAACTGAAAGGGCAGTGGTTTGAAGCCATCTGCTTTCTTAAACAAGACAGGCTTGGGACTTTTAAAAAATTTTTATTTATTTAAAAAATCTCTTAAATGGGGACTCAGACAGCTCCTCTCACTATCCATCTATCCATTGTATCAGGCTTGGGAACATTATGGGAGCAGTTTGACTCTGTCCTGATGGGTCGCTTTGAGTCACAATGACTCATGACTGTGTGTAGTAATAATTTTATAAAAGGAGTTCTAGAAGCAGTTGCTAATTATTCATTTTGTTAAAGAAGAAAGAAAAAGCACCAAAGCTTGATGCCTTAATTCTTAGGTTTGTATCCCTTTTTTTTGGTTTGTATCCCTTCTGTAATGACAATCACAATTTCAATGTACCCAATAGTTAGGGTAGTCAACTAAGAGCTGTAAGAACTTGAAAGGAGGAAGGAACACTAGGGTTAGAGTTGTTGGGGTAGGTGTCTGTGAAAGAGATGGCACCTTTCACAGGCTTTCACAATTGGGTGGAACTTCACAGTTGGGCACCAGGGCTGGAGGGAAGCCTCTGGGCTGGGAGATGTTCTGTAAAAAGGGCACAAAGGCACAGGAATATGCAGAGATGCTTTATCACAAGGCACCCAGGGATTTGTGGTGTACTAAACTATGCAGCTATGGGAGTTATCAAATGAAAGGTTAAAGACAAGCAAGTTTCCTTTAGAAGATTTTGAGAGGAACATCAAGACCCAAATGGACTTACAGACTAGATTTAAAGGCACAGCAACAAAACAAACAAACTAGAAAATATCATTAGCACAAGCTAAATGCTATCATTAACAATCAGTATTGTCTTTTACAAATTCCTACAAAAACAGCACATTACTTCTCATTGGCCCTATATACATGGAAACTCACTGGGAGAAATTTGTATATATGCAGAAGCTTCTCAAACTCCATGAAAAAATTCAACGACCTTTTCATTCTAATTTACCATGAAATTTCTGAAGTCCTTTAATCTATGCAAAGTTTATTTTTCACGTTGAACTTTTTTTCTTTTTCTGGTGACATTCTTCCCTTTATAGATAACCTTGTCAAAAGTATATTTTGAAACATGGGGACATGTCCCAGGGAGAAACCAGGCAAGCTCAGAGACTGGAAATAGCAATGGATTCTCTAGACAGCTAATCATCCATTCGTTGGTCTCATTGCATTGGATGGTCCTGGAGCTCAGGTCACTTTACAGTTCCACAGGGTACAACAAGACTTGTTCCCTTTGAGGCCTGGTAACCACTGCGGCTGAGGTACAGCAGGGGAAACAGAAGGAGAAAACAGACAAGTGGGGCTATTACAGTTAATGATTATACATATTGTTATGTACCCACAGAAAACTTATCTTTGTTGTTGCCGTGTCACTTAACACGACTCTCAATTTTACCTCAACCACTAAAAGCAGGTGGAAATAAAAGATGCTGCCCTTGAATGTTAATTGTTGATGAAGTTTCTCCTGTTCTTTCTACCTCTATTTTGTCATGACCCGTTTTCTGCTTTTATGAATATCCCTATGAGATGGTAACACTGTTCCCAATTCTGCCACCTGGATCCCGAAGCATTGCTGTTGACATGGTCTCCAAGCTCCAACGCAAGAGGCATTGTTCCAATGTTCTACTAGATGGTTCAGTTGTCCTCTATTCCAGTTCTTTTGGCACTTGTACCTATGATTTCATCATGAAGAAAAGGGAGAAGTTTAGTCCTGGACACTGTCATGCTCTACATCAAAATATGTAAAATTTACAGACCTCTGAGGGTGCAGAATGGATAAGAAACCCTGATCAGACTTTCACCCCTCCCAACACCTCCAAATCAGGACAAAGAAAGAACTGCAGCCATAGTATGCGCGCGCGCACACACACACACACACACACACACCAACTCGTGCGCATTTACTGATGCCAAAAGTTGATGCCAAGGGCTCTGACCACCTGGCGAAGTACTTCATAGAGCTGGGATTCTTCAGTTCCTCATGTGGTGATGACCCCAACCATAACATTATTTTCGTTGCTACTTCGGAACTGTCATTTTGCAACTGTCGTGAATCGGGCAACCCCTGTGAAAGGGTCATTTGACTCTAGGTGTTTCGACCCACAGATTGAGAACCACTGTCATTGAATCAAGAGGCCCTGGATCAAATCCAACCACTAGCACCTGCAAGGCATGTGGTGTTATTTGTCAAGTTCCTCAACTGTAAAAGGACAAGAAAACTACCTCACTCACAAGGCTATTATATGAATTAAGTTAAAACTCAACTCTCAGCCATTGAGTCGATGCTGCCGCATAGCTAAAACAGTAGATGGTAGAACTGCCCTATGCATTTCTGAGACTGAGGTTCTTTACCGGAGTAGAAAGCCCCCTCTTTCTCCTGAAGATTGGCTTGGTGGTTTTGAACTTCTGACCTTGTGGATAGCTGCTCAATGCATAACCATTATGCCATCAGGGTTCCGTGAACTAAATTTAATAATATGATTTAGTTTTCAACATTAGTACTTACTTCAAAACCTTGTCTTGTTTCCTCCTAAAGTATCCTCCTACAGTAATTTGGGAATGGGCTCAGAGAAGATAAGTAATTTTACTAACAACATGCAGCTAGAAAGTGACTGAGCCAGGATTTGAACCTGAGTTTGCCTGTTTTCAGTCCCCATGCCATACCCACCATTATATACTGCCTCCAAAGACAAAACCACCAGACTAAAATATATGTTCCTTTGAAAATGGCCAGTGAAATTTAAAAATACTATTTGGAGAAACTCCAGGAACCAGAAAAATTACAATGGACAAATTCAATCCAAGATAGCACAACAAATATGTATTTGTTTCATAGGTACAACTTAAGGAAAAGGCATCCTCTTAAAGTGTTTCAAGTAATGTTGTGTCTTAGGACAGTGACTCCTGGATGCCTCTTACAGCACTCTGTTCCTGTGGGGAAAGGTCCCTGATGGGTCTGCTGTAAAGTACTGTGCTGCCAACAGAAATACTGTTGGTCTAAACCCACCCCCGGCTGCTCCTTGGGAGAAAGATGTAGCAGGATGCTCTGGATAGATTTATAGCTTTGGAAACTATATGGGGTAGTTCTGCTCAGCCCTGTAGGGGCACTAAGAGTTTAAATTGACTCAATGGCAGCAGGCTTATGTTTTTGGGGGCTTTGATACCTTATGGAGGACACTGAAGAAGTCGGTTCAGGGGACACTGAAAGGTTATATAACTAAGAATGACCCTCTATTGTGAACCCCTTTTGTCAATGTGGCAAATGATATTAGCTGTCTGCTTTGGCCCTCCCCATAACCAATTCTCTGCCTAAAGCCTTGGTTTAGGAATATTTCCCAATAGCCTAGTCATCACAGAGGGCTTGGGTGGGCTGTTTCCTGCACAGCCTTCAAAACAAGGGTCTTCCATGTGCTTTTGACACCCTTCCTCCCTAGTGCCAGACTTTCAGGAGAGGAAGGTTCTGACTGCATCTGTCTAGGACTTTCCCCAAAGAGAACAAGTTGTTTGTAAGCTCAGCAGGGAGCACTAATGCCAGGTATTTAAATTAATTAGAAAGCTTCAATGACAACAATGTGGTTCTCTGTGTTATTGCATTTAAAATAGCATTATAGTTTTTTTTGTGTGTGTGTGTATCACTGCCCTGGTGGGAGTAGGAGTCCCAGCCTTGCTCCTGGAGAGCTGCTGCTGGATTTGAACTGTCAACGCTGTGCGTCGGAGTCCTGCACACAACCATTAGGCCACCAGGGCTCAGCCTAAAATAACATTATTGATGATATTCTCTTTCTGTTTATTGATGCATGGAAGGGTTCAAAAATAATATTAATGCTACTGTTAGAAGCATTATTATTTTTTAAAAATCTTACAAATCTTATAACTATCACTCAATTGTATTAAGCATAATTGCATATATATTGCCAGCCACATTTCAAAATATTTTATTTCTACTTGAACCCTTGTATCAGTTCCTCTTTATCCCCCTTCCCTACCACCCTCGTGAATCCTTGATCAATTAGCTACTATTGTTGTTATTTTGTGTCTTACACTGTCCATTGCCTTCCATCACCTTAAAAGCATTATCAATGTAGTGCTGACACAGCGTTGTAAGCCCAGAAACATACTGAGGAATTAAAATTATGGCCAAGCTGGCAGTTATGATCACTGGGCAAAAGAAGAATGAGTCACTAAATAATGATTGCTCACCTATTTGGAAAAAGCAGCCATTACGCAAACTTTGTGTTTACTGTTCTGTCCACATTGGGGCAGTTTCCCGCTCTCAGTGACCCTCAGGGCAGGGGAGAATTATGCAGGGATTGTCAGACTGTGGTCTTGATGGAGGCAGAGCACTAGGTCTCTCTACTTCAGAGTGTCTAGGTGGGCTCAAACCACCAATTTTTCAGTTAGCAGTCACACTCACAACCAAGGTTCTTTTACTGTAGCCTATTTGCTTTTAAATTGTAGCCCTTTCTTTCATAGGTCACATCCTTAAACTCCCCAAACTATAAAAGTTGTAAGAAACAGGCAAATATTTTAGTAAGCTTTAAGAAAAGTCATTTCTTGAGCAAAGCACACAAAAACCCCAGCCATAAAGAAAATCAGTTGATGTTAAAATATATAAATAGAAGAAAGCAACTTGTGGTGTTGACTTGTTGAAATCGTGTGTGTGTGTGTGTGTGTGTGTGTGTGTGTGTGTGGTAACGTGGTGGTGCACACTGGGATATTCTCAGAGGAGGATGGAGAATAGGACAAGGAGTCTATTTTGAACAAACTCACTGCCATCCAGTCGTTTCTGACTCCAACGAGCAAACCTTCAGGACACAGAGGAACTGCCCTGTGAGTTCCTGAGACTGTAATCTTTATAGGAGTAGCAAACCTCATCTTTCTCTCAGGGAGTGGGCTGAAATTTTAAACTCTGACCTCCCTTGCATAACCTCTGAGGGCTCCTTTTCATTTGACCAACACTAAGTGATCACAACTCCATAGATTGAGGTCCTGCTCTGGGTCAAGGTCAGGGGATGCCCAGGTTAGAGATGGGAAAGACCTGTCTGAAGAACTAGGAATTCAGTAGAACTACATGCAACCTATTCACGGGGCTTTCAGCTGGAAAAGGATGTGGGCAGGAGTTATGGGAAACAGGTCTAAAAGAAGAATGGAAATACACAGGAAGAGTACTTACTGCTGATTCTTTGTAAGTACTGTTATTTGAACCGATTTGTGGAATGTGGGGAGAGGGCTAAAGATCACTATGGAACAATGGCCCCCTTCTGAGCGTCACCTCGTTGATTCCGATGCATCGGGAGAAGACTGCTGCAGGGGGTCTCCCAGACTGCACACCTTTACTGAAGCAGCAGAGAAGCCAGGGGTTGGCACTGCTGACTTTGACTTCAGCAGCACAAACCCACAGTGCCTTCAGGGAGCCTTAGTGAGAGATGAAAGGAAAAGTCATTTGAAGCAGAGAACCATATGGAGGCACAAAAGCAGGACCTTTCAGGGAAAACACTAGATGCAGTTTCCCAGAAATGTCAGGATGCATGGTTGTCAAAACCTGGCTTTTTTTTTTTTTTTTAGCTCTCACTCATTGCCAATTGACTCAAAACTCAAGAGTGGGTTCAATAATCGATGTCTGGTCCTTCAGAAGTACAGGCATGCTGGCTTCGGGATCACCATTCTAGGCTTGGGGAGCCCAGGAAGCACAGTGGAGGAATCTTGGTGGTACCATATCAGGGTTAAGTGGTACTGGCTACTGACCTGCTCTGAGGACGAGAGATGAGGCCATGTGCTTCTGGGGAGAGTCCAGCCCTGGGAACCCCTGGGACAACACAACACTGCTCTAGAAGGTGACCATGAGTCGGAATCAAATCACTTTGATGAGGATAAGAATTGCTGACTTTAGAAAAGATGTATATCAAAACATTTTCCCCCACTAGGTAGCAGAGAGAAGCATTTTGTAGTCTACATATTCTTGTGATGGCTGGTAAGCGTTACATTGCCTTCTCCCATAGAGCTTCACTCTATATGAAGCATACTGCTTCCACAGCTATAAACTAGGCTTACCTTTGGAAACTATTTTTCCATTCATCTGGTTTCTTTTTAGGAGGCAAGAAAGAAGAGGCTGGGAAAAGGAGGAGCTGAAGATAAGCACAGGGTTCAGACTTGAACTTGAGAGAGAATGCAAACACGATGGGATATTGTGAACCATGGATCTAAAAGAGTTTGATTTGGGGCAGATTAGATGAAGGTGTCGAGAAAGTACCTGGGTGACCAAAAGGAAAAGGAAGCTTTGGATCCTGTCTTATATTCAGTGACAGCTGGAAAAATGGAGAGGACATGATGGGAAAGAAGAGAAAATTATTACAAGGACAGACTCAAGAGCAGTGGTTTAAGACAAGGATAAAATAATCAAGACAAAGAAGAAATAGCCAGAGATGAAGGTGAAGATTCAGAGGTTATCATATTAAATTCTTTAATTGTGTCACTTACGAGTTATATGGGATCTTTTGGCTAACTGAGGTAACTCATGATACTGATATACTGGGGGATGAATTGACAATGTCTTTGGTCAAATTCCAACCACTGCTGGAAGCAAGTGAGCCCAAAGGGAAATTGAGTGCTAAAACGGTTATTTTGATTCTCACAAAAGCTGGGACCTGCCTCTAATGTAGTTGTTCTCCATGCATGAGACAGCTGTTATAGTTGGGATTTTATCCCCATAAAATGTATAATTACTCGGACTGAGCCATGGTGGAATAAGTGGTTGAGTGCGGGACTGTGGCCCACGGGTTTGGCAGTTCAAATCCAGCAGCAGCAAGGCTGGATAGCTCCCACAAGCACCAGAGGGATGCCTAAAACTAAAAAAAAAGTAAATTAAAATAAATAAATAAAAAATCCTGTTTAAAAAAATGTATAATTGGCTGAGCCCCAGTGGCGTAGTGGTTGTGCACGGGACAGCGGCCCACTGTGATGGAGGTTCAATTCCAGCAGTGGCTCCACAGGAGCAAAGGCTGGACCTCCTACTCCCACCACCACAGGGCAGTGATGCCCAAAAAAACAAAAAAAATGTATAATTACTCATCTGCGATGGTAGACAATGAGCAGATCACAGAATGTAAAAGGAGGAAAGAACTCTTACACTTGCCAGGGTCAGATAAGCTTGTATAGGTCTAATGTTCCATTGAACTGATATCATACTGAGTCAGACATATCTGAGAAATGAGTTAGTTATTAAGAAATTAAATTTATTTGTTAAATAGAAGACTTTACAAATATAGCTAGAAATAACAAAGGCAAAAACACTAACTAGGAGACTCGCCAAACCCCGTCCATTGTCACTGAGTTGATTCTGAGTCATAGCGACCTTTTAGGAACGGAATTGCTCTATGGGATTTCTGAGACTGCGAATCATTCCTGGGGCAGAAAATCTCCTCTTTCACTGATGGCTTTGAACTGAACTTTGTGTTAGCTGACCACTGTAACCAATCACCACAAGCTTCTGGAAAAGCTTATCAAAACCAAATTAAACCCACTGACATCCAGTCAATTCCAATGCTCCTTAGAATTTCTGAGACTATAAATCTTTTATTATTTATTTATTATCTATTTATTAATTATCTTGAGACTATAAATCTTAATGGGAGTAGGCAGCCTCATCTTTCTCTCATGGACCAGCCTGTGTGCTTGAACCACCAACCTTGTGGTCAGCAGCTCAACACTTAACACTTTGCTGCACTACTAGAGCTCCTTAACAAGCCTACCCCCAACCCCAAATCTGTTGCCATTGAGTTTATTCAGACTCACAGTAACTCTGAGATTGTAAACCTTTACTGTTGCAGTCTCATCTTTCTCCAACAGTGTGTGTGGCTGCTGGGTTTGAACCATAGACCTTGCAGTTATCAACCCAGTGCCTAACCAAATAGAAAACCAAACTTACTGCCATCATGCTGATTCTGACGCAAAACAATTCTAAAGCACAGAGTTAGCTGCTCTATATGTCGGAACATATTTATGAGACAGTTTCATCTTTCTTCCATGGAACTGCTGGTGGATTTGAAGTACTAACGTTGGAGTTAGCAGCTCAACGCATTGCCTCTATGCCTCCAAGGCTCCTTAGTACCTAGAAGAATCATGCAAATAAGGAAGCATTCCAGATATCAGGCAACAGGGTATGCTGGGGACTGAGTAAAACTCGAATGCTATTGTCCTCGTTCAAAGGAGAAAACCAGCTGATTAGTTAGTGCCATGCAAATGCAAGCCCAGTGTGGACATATCTGATGTTTCCAATATATACTCCACATATCTACAATCTTAAATTTCATTTAAAAATTATAAATACAATAATCCTTTAGGCAAATAAAACAGTTGGCCCGAACTCTACCAGTTTCCAACCCCTAGCCTAAAGAGTAAATATCTCTTAAATGAAATTGAATGGATAGTCTTTTAGTGAAGGGAGCATTTGATTTAAAAAGGTAAATACAATTTTTCTTTATTCCGTGCTGGCAACTTCCTTTCAGAAGTTCCAAACCACAAAGATGGGGAAAGGGAGGAATAATTATTAAGATGAAACTATACAACTTTTGGCCTGAGCCCTGGTGGCGTAGTGGTTGTGTGCGGGACTGTGGCCTACTGGGATGGAGGTTCAATTTCCCCAGTGACTCCACAGTAGCAAACGCTGGGCCTCCTACTCCCACCACCAGAGGACAGTGATGCCCCCCCTAAAAAAACAAAAACAAAAACGAACAAAAAGAAAATATACAACTTTAAAATGCAAATGAAGTTATTGCAATTTATTCTAGTAAATAAAAAGCAATACTTTTAAGTCCAAGAGAGGAAAATATCAAGTTTAAAAAAAAGTTTTCTAAGAATAAATAAGAAAATATCAAGTTTAAAAAAAGTTTTCTAAGAATAAGAAAATTTCATATTAAATTTTACTTAGAATGTTTTTGAAGTGCTTTTAGTAGACAAACAACCCAAACTCACCAAGATTGTTTAAATGTGTTTTAATTTTAACCTCATATCTGAAAGTTCCAGGGTTTGGAATATACCCCATTACTTTAATGCAAGAGAGAAAAAGAAATTCTGAAAACTTATCTTTTTTTTCTTTTATGTCTACAATGTGTTGTCAGGTTTTATCTGAACAAAAATATCCCTTTCTGCTGGAATTTGGGGATAGCATCCCTGAACTATGATTACTACATTTCATTTAGACTAAAATTTACATTATGAGACATTTAAGCAGCTCCAAGAGCAGGGTGCATTTTAGCACTGGCATTGTCTTGCAATAGCTGTCCATAGCGTGAATGTGGAATAGCCATTAATAAAGTCCTTGTGACCTCTGTTGAACTAAGTGTGCTGTTGGTACTGTACACAGGAAGATGTACTGTCACTCAAAATACCTTTAAAAATTGGTGACACTAAGTTGATAAACCATGTGTGCAGGAATTCTTGTACCACCTGTAAGTCTAAAATGATTTGAAAACAAAGAGAATAAAGATATCTTTTAAAAGATCACACTGTGATTCGGCATTAAAGCAGAAATTTATTGTGTATACAGACAGGCACAAAACAGAGGAGCGGGGAACAAATGGGTGTTAGTGAAGCGGATTTTCATCGGCACAACAATGGGTTTTCACGTTTTTTGCTACAGTGTTTTCCAGGATGGAGCACGTACGGTTGTGTGGCCTTTTAAAGTTAGGTACATGCAAAGAGAGAAAGAACCTCGTCTCCGTCACAGGCCAAGCCAGGCAATGAGAGGCAAAGGACATCGATAATTTCTTGGAATAGATAAGTCATATCAAAGCAGAGGCAGACGTGGCGAGACAATCATTCAAAAACACACGGGACAGTTATTTGCAGCATGCTTTTCTTTCTTAACAAACAAAAGCAAACAATTCTAGGTATCATCAAATTGATAGCATTTTAGATCTAACTGAAATATGAAAACTGCAGTATTGGTCAAGGTGTTGGATTTTTGCAGTTATTCTCATGGATTTATCTCTCTGCCTTTTGCTGACCTTAAGGCTGCATTGTTTGACTGTGGAAACAATAGCCACTACCTCTGTTGCATGTGCCATGACAGGAGCCAGCAGCCCTGATCCCTTTATACCGTGTTCGTACCTGACACCTGGAGTGTCATAAATATGCGTATTTACTACATAATTATGTGCTGTATTGTTGGGTTGGAATGAAACATATTCTGGGAAAGCAGATTTTTTTCAATAGAGCAGGTAATTAGTTCAAATGATCATTTGTACTTCGTTGTCTTTTCTACTTGGGAGTCCACTTTCTCTCCTTCCTGTTGATTTCAAACAAAACAAACCACACGTGCTTTCTCTTCTTCGAGATAATGTTCTTTTCTGACTGTATAGCCCCCATGGCAATTGCATAGGAATTAACAGTAGTCATTTCTCGGCCTTTTGACTAAGATCAAGTGTAGGAATTAACAGTGACTGGTTATGGGAAAAATGGTAGAGCTAATTTTTTTCTCACAACAGGTCCCTGATCTACCTCATATAGAAGAAGCCCAGCATTGGGGGGGAGAAGAACAGGTACAGAAAGCATTGGGGCTGTGCCCAAGGGCAGGAAAAAGACTCTTGCCCCACCTTGTATGATCTTCTACCCTGGCCCCTGATCAAAGAGAATCAATAAACCTCTTCACCACAGATGGAAGTCTCCTTTCACTTAGAAAAATAAAGAGTTGGGCTGAGCCCCTGTGGCATAAGTAGTTGAGTGTGGAACTGCAGCCCGCAGGCTTGGCGGTTCAAATCCAACTGCGGCTGGGTAGCGCCCACGACCACCAGAGGCAGTGATGCCCACAAAAAAAAAAAAAAAAGAAAAAGAAAAAGAAAGAGTTGATAATTCCGCATTACTAAGAAACAGGAATACAGGACATGTACACGTACCCTGGGGCTTCAAAAAGTTCATGGAGAAATTCCATTATTTTTAAATTACATTTTCCAGGGTCATTTTAAAGATTCCTTTTCTGTGTGTGCATAAATAAGTAATAAATAAATATGTTAGAATGTAAACCTCCTTAAAACAGAAAAAGAATGGGTTTACATAGAAATCTATTTTAAATGTCTTGAAAAAAGTTTGGAATATAATAAATCAGACAATTTTATAATATACTGAAACATTTTTAAAAGAAAAATTTATCAATGTAATCTCTTGGCTAACTTTCTCGTGAGATACTAAGAGAATACAGTGAACTATCAATCACCTGTGGCCCTTGTGCACACACCTCCCTCCCTAAATGCCATCATGGTAAGGCCAAAAATGAATGAGTTCTGTCAGCGTAATAGCTATCTATGAATTAAGGACTAGGCTTTCACCCCACAAATCAATAGGAATAGTGAAAAATAGTAAATATTAAAGTGGAAACATAGTAACATACTTTAAAATTCGATTCAGGAAAAAAAATAGAAGAGAAAAGAAAGCTCCATTCATTCATGGACAAACTGAACCTAAGCTTACTATCGAGTTTGTTTTCCTGAAAACAAAGAGAATTGGTGTGATTACAGGTCACTGACTCTTCATCCACTATAAAAGAGCCGACTGTTTCTAAATCTTTTGGGGACTCTCCATTATCTACAAAAGACCAGACTCAGTAGACCTTGTTCTTGTTTCTCCCGTACAGTGGTCCCTCTGCCTCTCTCCCTGTCCATCTGTGCTGTGGCTGGATTGGTGTTTCGCTGAAGATGCTTTTGTAGGGTTCAGAAAAGCAGGTGAAAGTCCCCTACATGACACAAAAGCTCAGCAACTGCTAATAGAAAGGTTGGGGAGGCGGTGAAGGGGGAAGGGAGGTTGTCTGCTTCTGCAAGGTCACAGCCAGAACAGGGGGTAATGGCAGCTTGACCCTGAACTCTGCACTGGTTTTCACATCAGCTCCAGCACCTCCCTGGTGTTCAGCATGTGGTCTAACTTATCTGAGCCTTGATTGCCTTCCATTACATGGGAGAGCACAGCACATCCCTTACAGGGCTGTCAAGATGGTCATACGAGTTACCTCGGGTATCAAATCTGACCCAGAGTGAGCGCTCCATAGAAGTTAGGAAGACGTTTACCTGTGGGGCTAACCAAATCTCCTAGCGAGCTCCTGGTAGCTCTCTCTGGCCCAGAGACTGGTCAACAGGGCTTCACGGCCTCTCCCTCTGTCTACTTACGGGTTTCAGGTAGGCGACATTGCTATGGCGGATGTCGTTCAGCAGCTGGTCTCGGGGAGTGATCTCCACCAGCGGAGGGGGCCGGTTCCTGGGCACCGGCTTCAAGGTCTTGATCACATCCTTGAGGTTGGTCTTCTCAGCGGGTTCTCGGGCGTCGGGCAGGCGAGATTTGCGCTGGATTCGCTTGAGCTTGACCACACGGAAGGAGTCAGGCTCAGATTTGCACTGGGCGTGCTGAGGCGGCGACTTTTTCGAGTCGCTGCGGTGACCGTAACTGTGACCGGCTGGCGCTGCCTGCGGGGTGGGAGACCCGGAGATGGGCTGCAGGAACTCCTTCATCCTCAGATCTGGCAGAGGTCCCCCCAGCATCTCCCACATCCCAGGCGGCAGCCCTAAGCCATTCTCCAGCATGGCGATGAGCTTCCTCTGCTCTTTGAGCTGCTGCTGCTTTTGTTCTTCGTGCCTTTTCTGCCTTTGCTTGTCCTGATTTCTGGTGAGCAGGTTGGTCACCACCATTCTGGGGCCTGGGAGCTCAAAATGGTAGCCCATCTTGAGGAGGGTGTTGTTTGCCTTCAGAAGCCTGGAGATTTCCATCTCGGCGTGGTGGCCCAGCATGTGCCGCTGGTTGTGAAAGCGGAGCTCCGTGAGCGTCTCGTTGAACTGCAGGCAGCGCATGATGGCCACGATCCCCTTGCCCGTGATGAAGTTGGACTCGATGTTGAGGGTGTTGATGCTCCTGTTCTCGCGCAGCATGTTAGCCAAGGCGAAGGCCACGCTCTCGTCCGCGCCCACGTTCGCTAAGCTGAAGGCTTTGATGTGCTTGTTTTTCTTCATGGCGTTGACGAAATCCAGGAGCATTTCCTTGGGGATGTTTTCAATGTTGTTCAGGTTGAGCTCCCTCATGTCGGGATCATTTTGCCGAACTCGCCTCAAACTTCCATCCAGGTCGGTCTGGTTTCCAGAAGGCCTTGCGCTTACCTTCAAAAAACTGGTATCTAAAGCTAACTTTTTGGGGTCTAACTTTGAGATTTTTTTCTCATTTTTTTCTTGGGGCTCTGCTCCATCTTTCTGCTTTTCGGAGAGTTTCTTAGTTATCTGTTGGCAGGTGCCCTTGCCATTGAGAATTTGCTCCTTTGTTTGACCTTCTTTAGTCTTTCCATCACTTTCTTCACCATCATCTATTTCTTCTTCTTCTTCATCTTCTTCTTCATCATCATCTTCTTCTTCATCATCATCATCTTCTTCTTCTTCTCCTTCTCCTTCTTCACTTTCTTTATTATTTGTTTCTGGAACACTGTTATTGCCTTTTGGTACTCTTTTATCTGCAACTATTTCACTGTTGAGCTTTTCTTTTAAAAACTGGGACCTGTTTTGATTGTGTCTGGCTATTGCTTGATGCTGTTCTGGTGTGTTCTCCTAAAAGAGAGGTTTTGGAAGGTTAGAATAAATGGTAGCTAAGAAATAATAAATTGAGTATCTATTAGAAAGGGAAATAATCTGGAAAGTAATCATGGTAAGTGAAAAACACAATCTAACAAATAGCATGAGAGTTTAAAAAATTGTGGGGAAATGGAGTTAAAAGAGTATGAAAAATGTCCACATGTTTCTGAGATACTTTAGACATATTGTTGGAGACACCAGTTCTTGAAGAAGGAAGGTCTCTTCTTGTGTGGGAGAGTGTATGGGTCGTGAGAAGAGAGGCAGGCCCTCCACAAGAAGGACTGACCCGATAGTTGCATCAATGGGCTGGGGCCCAGGAACGACTGTGCGGACTGTACAGGACCAGGCAGGGTTTCGCTCTTTTGCACACAAGGTTGCTATGGGTCGGAGTCAACTTGATGACACCCAACAATGGCCACGACAACATTCATTTCTGTATGTATGTGTATTGACGCACTCAGACAATATTCATTTGAAAGTTTACATATGTGTCGGAAAAACTATTGGGCTATCCTCCTGACTACTGGCTACCTCCGAGCAAAGGAAATGGTCACTCGGATGGACTGGAAGAGGGGTAGCAGTTGGCCAACTTGCATTTTCTACATTCATTCTACTAGGTGTGGATTTTTACAAAGCACACGTTTGAATATTGTAAGCAAATATTGCCAAAATAAAGATAAGTATATACAAATAGCTATATGTAAACTTACACTTTTAGCTGTTGTAAAAGCAATGGACTACTATCCAGCGGTCAGAGGTTCAAACCAGCGCCTTGACTGGAGAAAGACAAGGCTGTCGGCTCTGTGAACCTTATAGACTCACAAACCCCATGGAGAGTCACTATGAGGTGGAAGCGACCCTATGACGGTGGGCATTTCTTTCTTTCTTTTTTAAAAAATAAATCTTATCCGACAAACTACAAGAAAATTCAATTAATTTTGTTTTGGTTTGTTTTTAGAGTGGTATTCAATGTAGCAGCAGTGCAAACACCTGCTGCTTTGAAAATTTTTCTTGAGCTATAACCACCCAATAATTTCCCTGTTGCCCTAACTAAAATGTACATTTGTAAAATGCTCACTAATTCAGTGCAACATGCACATCAAAATTCCTGGAAACATCGTAATGTTGTGGGAAAAGTGAGAGCAGTTGAGTGCTTTGGAAATTACACTCTACCCCCTCAGCTCTGTGTCCAACTGTGTGGGCTACTCCTGAGGCAGGTTCACTCGCTGGTTTCATTTTTCAAGGGAGGCCCGGAGGGGACAGGTCCACTGACACAAGGAAAGAGGTCTGTGATTGCAAAGCAATCGCCGAGACTGGTAACAAAAATGACCAGAGTGCTAGCACTGCTGCTATGGGAGCCTTTCCCATCAGGGAGCAACACACTTTCTCTATGACATGTGCATTGCCACGGTGCCATTTGAAAGCTGATACAGCCATCTGAGATACAGGTGCATCCAAGCAATAACTTGATCTTTTTGCTCAGGACTTCATTCTATGTTGACAGTTGTAGCACTGTTACCATAACCACAGAGAGCCTTCCCGCTGCTGTACTCCTCAGATTACCCAGCAGGGGCGCCAACCCTTTCAATTACAACAGAAGAAGATTTAAAAAAGAAAGAAAGAAAGAAAACTAAAAGTAATTCAGTTCATTTCTTTAATGAAAGTGACTTCTTTCTTTTTTTTGCTGTGTAAACTTTCACACAAAACGCAGTAAAGTATTATTTAAAATCAGCTTTATAGCTCTCAGTTTCTAGATGGCATATTAGGAATATTGTGCACTTTGGGTTCGTTTGATTTGGTGTAGGCCAGGATGTAGCTGTACTTCAAGATACCACGAAGCCTGTGAACTAGCATAGGAAACACTGCACAGGAATGAAGGAGCCAGCGAATGAAGGTACAGGCCTCAACCCCCTTTCAGAGGCCTATACGCACAAGAAGAAAGAGTTAACAACAATTGCTTCTGAGTTACAAGTTAGGACACTGTATCTCAAGGCTGCAGAACACAGACTTTTTCTTACATGGCAAACCCCATAGAATTCTTTTGAAAAGACATTTATAAGAACTCATAACTATTCCATATAAGTATTTAATTTTTTTTCTAGAATCAAGAGTCAATATTATATTTTAGTAGATGAGAGGGCCTTAAAAAATTCATAGGGAAATTCCATGATGGTTCATTGGATTTTTCCATGAAGGCCCCTCATCTATCTGGCAAGAATAGAAAACTTTATAGTCTTGAGAAGTCACAGCCACCACATGGACCCCAGGCAGCTATTTCTCTGCTGGACAGAAAGCCCTGGTTACCTCAGATGGCACAAAGGTGACAGGAACACGTTCATCTTCCAGCATGCGTCGGGATGCCTTTTGCCAATACATATAATCAACGAGAGACTTCTGGTCAAAGTTCCCAGTCGGTGGCTTGTCCGTTTGATCTTTCTGGATCATTCCCACAGGAAGCCTGGGGTCAGGCGCCATGACTTCCATTTCAGTTTGTAGTTCTTTAAGCTCTTCAGGGGACAAGTTGGCCAAAATCTCATCTTCATCAATCTCCTCATCCAAGAGTTCTTCCTGGTCTGAGTTCTTGCTGTGCTCTGACATGATTTTCCTCTTCAGTTAGAAAAGAAGAAATAATCAAAAATGATTTTAAAAAAAAGCACACAGAGAGATACACACAGACACAAAAACCTCAAGAAGGCCCTCCTGTTAACAAGTGCCCCAAGCCAGCTCCACCTTGAGATAGTGCCCCCTAAGACTCTCAGTGGTGTTTGCAGAGCAGCTAGGAGAGACCACAGCTCAGCTCATGCCTGCACTATATTAAGCAAGGCTTGTCTGGGTTGGATCAGTTTATGGAACTACTATGCCGCTCTCTTTTCGGCAACTTGAGTCAGCTGTGCAAATCCAGCTGACATTTCAGGACAGCTGCTTATGCTCACCAGCGAGTAATCTGTCTACAGAGGTCCTGCAGGAATTAGATGGATTCTTCTCCTATATGCTCTCCTGTTTCAACACACAAATCCAGGCAGTCCATAGAATCACAGGTACACCCCCACCACACACACACACCCTGCCATATTACAAGTGCACACACTTCTTATGTACATGATTAGGGAAACTTACAATATTTCAGAAAGGAAATCCAACCAGCACCCTGCGTTCTACTGAAGGGGGAAATTCACTTGAAGGTGGAAACCAAGCTCTTGGGGCTTGTCTCTTCACGACAACGTGACTCTGGAGTGAGTAAAGCTGGTCCCGGGCTCTGGGAGGCTGGCTATGTGCTTCATCTGCTTGGTAAGCTGAACCCTCACAAGGTATCCTTATTTGCATTTGGGTACTGTCATCTCACAGATGGCGATAACCAGCGCTTGAATTTCCACTCTGAGAAAAGAGCTTGATATTTTCCTATTTGCTTTTTGTTATTAAGCATAAATCAAGCCAGGGTAGAATTAATAGAAGGAGAAATATTTTAAAAATCCCCAACCATTAAAGCCCCAGAAGAAGCCTTGCAATTATACACACACACACACACACACACACACACACATCTCTCTGAGAACAACACATTTGTAAATGACCAATGTCCGACCCTTTGAGTCAGCAATTCCACTTTTAGGACTCTGTCCTCCAGATAACTCTCCCATGGGTAAAAGGACAGATAAAGTAATTCAATTTCATATAGCACAGGATGAAATGGTATATATTACAGGATATTATCTGTGTGATATAGAGGAAAAGAATATATGTAAATCTAAAAATTTTAAAGAGGTAAAATATTATTGAGAAGATACACAAGAAACTCATATAACTTTTAGAGATAGGATTGAACTATCTAGGGGGGAAAGAAATTCATTGCCATCAAGTCGATTCCACGTCATGGTTAGCCAACTTCTCTGCATAGTGTTTTTAAGGCTGTGACTTTTCCGAAACAGATCACCAGGCCTTTCTTCTGAAGTGCCTCTGGATAGATTTCAACCACTTTTTTTTTTTTTCTGGTTAGTAACTAAGTATTCAACCAGCTGTGCCCCCTAGGGACGTGGATGGGAATAAGACTTTGTTCTTCTCCACTCTAGAGGCACAGTGGTGGCACGGTGGTTAAGAGTTGGGTTGCTAACCACAGGGTCAGCAGTTTGAAATGACCAGCCACTCTGTGGGAGAAAAACAAAACTTTCTACCCCATAAAAAGTTACAGTCTAGGAAGCTTACAGGTCATTATGAGTGAGAATAGACGCAATGGCAGTGAGTTTGTTTGTGACTTTATTATATACTTTTTAATAACAATAGAATATTGAAGTATTTATTTGTATGTACATTGAAGTACTTGAAATATTGCAAATGCATCACTTATTTGAGAAACAGTCCCAGAATCCCAAGGAGGTTTGGGACATGCTGTACCCTGTGTGTGAACGCCCTGTTTGGTGATTCCGTGAGAGCCCACAGAAGCCCATTTGTCTAACCCCAAAGTTCCCAAGCTTATTTGGTTACTTCATGCTTTTTCTTTTCTTTCCAACATTGTTCCTGAGAAGGACCTGCTATCTGCTAACAGTTTGAACTCATGGGTGTTCTTCTAGAGGAAGCCTTGACAGATGAATAGCCTTGCTAACTGTACGGAGGCTTTGTGCTGCCCGATAGGGCCGCTCGGAGTCAGAATCAATTCAACTGCACGTGAGAGCAGCATTCTGGGCAACTCACTTTCTAAGAATCATACTTTGTGAAATGTGGATCTATCTGTCAAAGAAAAGGACCTGGAGTCTAGTGGCCTGGATTCAAATTCCAGCCTCTCTCCACATGTGATAATGGGCAATTTACTTAATCCAGTTTCCTCATTTAGAGACAGAATCTGATCCCCAAATATAGAATTATTGAGAGGTTTCTATGAATATGACTGTATGTAAATTAGCAGAGTAGTAAGCAGACAAGAAATATTTAAATATGCTATTATTCTTGTATTTTGTGGGTAGGCACAAACACATGTAAAGGAAATCAAAAACAAGGGCTGAACCCCGGTGGAGTAAGTGGTTGAGTGCGGGACTGCGGCCCACGGGCTTGGCGGTTCAAATCCAGCGGCGGCTCTCAGGAGCAGCGCTGGGTAGCTCCCACAACCACCAGAGGGCAGTGATGCACCCCCCAAAACCAAAAACAATTGTAAAATGTAATGCATTTTATAAAGTATTTCATGATAGAAGTCGTTAGTTCAGTGGCAAAACAACAACAGAACAAAAGGGTATTTAAAAATCGTATTGTTTCATAGAGTGCAGCTGAGAGACTTGTAGATGGAATTGTACAGAAAGAGAAGACAAGCCCTATTTGCATGTAAATATGAAGCTCTCCCAGGAAAGGGTTCTGGCTGGCTGCTGTGGCTTTCAGATTCAAATTTCTTTCTGAAGAAGCCCACTTGCTTTCCTGTGACCACTTTGCTCCTGATGATCAAGCTGATTGGAGATTTCTGGAAGGAAGGGCTCCTCCTAACTTGCATCTTGCTGAATGAGAGAGGAAGTGGGCAATTCTCTCCCAGCTGCTTCCCCTGTGCGCTGGATCCAGATGCTGAGAGACAGAGAGCTCTGCTAGTGTAATTAGCCTCACTCAACACACAGATGATTTACAAGCACCTTCTCTTAATGATGTTCTACTGCTGCCATCTCAGCAGCTGTTTATGTTAAATCCAGCTAAGAGGAGGCTTCAAACAGTTGGAGCAAAAATGGAATTTCTCCCCAAACTTTGGAAAGCCACTTGGATCCCATGTCAGCAGCACTGGTGGTAGAGGTCATGTACTGGGCTGCTAATCGTCAGGCCAACGCTTCCAAACACTAGCCACTCCTCTCGGCTTTGTACTCCCATAAAGAGTGACAGTCTCAGAAACGCACAGGGGGCACTTCTGCCCTGTCCTACAGGCTTACTATGCGTTGGCTCCACTCAGTAGCACTGGGTAGCATCAAAAGGAAGTAACTGTTAGTTAGCTAGATTAAGGGGGGTGTGTGTGTGCGTGTGTGTGTGTCTCCCTCCCATGCCTGCAGAGGTCCCCATAGAGGAGTTTGTAATTAGATACCTATGAAGACCCCAAACTGAGCATGCTCACACTCAAGCCTCTAGCCAGGTGGGAGGTACAGCTGAGCGGTCCAAACTAGGCGCAGGCCCATGACACCCCCCAGGTGGGCTCCACCAGCCAATGGAGTCAACCAAGACCTTCAACCACACCTGCCCTCAGCCAGAGGGTGGGCTAGAACAAAGGCCTGGCCGCTCCACCTCTAGGCGCACACGCTCTTAGCCTCTAGGGTTGCACAGTGTCTGGCCTCCAGTATCGCCCCAGTTCCGCATGCGTGGATTTTCTCTTCCACCTGGCTCTTCAGCCCAGTTGTGCACCTCAGCGCGGCTTCTGCTTGAATTGGCACGCTTCCCTGGAATAGCATGTACCCTTTTGAGAGTGTAACATCTAAAACTTGTCTGGTTCTTCAGGTCTTCAGCATAAATTCTTTCATTGGGCCAAGCCAAGAACAGAGGTATTACCCCCTTGAGAAATCTTACCCAACTAGCTGAAAGATTGTTAGTGGAACTGTGAGCGTCTCTGCGTGTTACAAATTGTTACATGCTCACCTTTGTTAAAAGTTCAAACCCATCCACAATCACCTCAGAAGATAGCCTTGACCATCTGCTTGCAAAAGGTCACAGCCTGGAAAATCCCATGGGAGGCAGTTTACTCTGCACGCCTGGGTCCCGGGGGTTGGAATCAGCTTGAGAACAACCATTGGGAACACACAGGACTTTCCAGATTATCTGGGTTTGTATCGGAATCCCCTGGAGGAGAGTGTTAGTCAGATGGACTTTCCTGAGTCTCACCTAGTAGTTACTGAATCAGTTTTCACATGTAGAACCCACTGGTTCTGATTTTTTTAGCTCGCTAAATGACCCTGATGTGTAAAAGGGCAGGAACCACAGCTTTAGCAAATCACTTGTTTTGCAGCTCAGACTCAGAAAACTGAAGGCATTTTACATTCGTTCATCCAACAGTCTGCCATGCCATGTGCTGTGCTAGATATTAGGAATCTGAAAGTGAGCAAGTTGGGCAACATGTGAGAGGTAGAGACAGATGAGTAAATAATCATCGGTTGTGTTAAATGTTATGAAAGGAAGCTGATCCCAAGCACTAGAGAATAACAGGGGACCTACTTAGGATAGGGACATCACGGGAGACTTCTCTGAAGAGGGGACACCTGGTGAAAGGAAAGCAAAGGGAGCAGCACCCTGTTCAGAGGCAACAGTGAGTGCAAAGTTCTCAGGGCAGGCAGGGCATCAAGATCTGAATGGGCCCTCATGGTAGACTCTGCTGGACATGGAGAGGAGGGTCAGGAAGTCGGCAGGGGGTCAGCTGATATCAGTTTTCAGGATCTAATCTAAGTGGGATTGGAAACTGCTGTATGTACTCAAACTGAGAGTCACATGTGCACATTGCTAAGAGATTGTCTAAATTAAAATGGCACTTGTTAGGTGCCGTCGAATCAAGAGAGAATTGTTCCTTCCTGTTTTCTTGGCTGTAGCGATCATGGAAGCAGGTTGCAAAGTCTGCTTATTCTGTGTACCTCTGAGGGGTTCAAAGCACCAACCTTTTGGTTACCAACCAAGCACAAACTGTTTACCCCACCCTCCCCAGGGCTTCTTTATCATTGTAGCTTTCCAAAGTCACCCTGGCTAGTCCTTTCAGTGTCTCCTCACCCCACCCCACCCTCACCCCACAATTAGCCAATAGATAAGCCTAAACTGGTCATCCAAAGGCTGACTGCTGCCCTCCCCAGCTGTGTTTCCCAGCAATCCCTACTGTGGTCAGACTGCAAAGGATCAGGAGAGCCTGTCATCGTACTGGAACAGACAGAGTCGATTCCAGAAATTCTAAGTTTATTCCCACAAACCCTTGGTTGTGGAAGGAAAACAACCAGGTTTTTCCTTGGAGCTGTTTCAGAGTGCAGTTCTGATTACATAAGTCAAGATACAAGAAACAGGGTTTGTATGTTTTTTTAAACAATTATTATAGCAAGAGACTAGAGGGTTTTTACAATGTCATAGGATACAACAGATACTCTAAGAAAGCAGGTTTTGCAATGACCATTAGAAGACTATACCTACATTGCCCAGGCTCCATTAGACCACCACCCCTGAAGTTTTATGCACCCAAGTGTATCTCTCCAGGTGATGTTTTGGGCCTGGTCACTTAGCTTACTGACCTTGCCAACCACCTTCATGAGGTGGACCATATCTGCTGATCAAACTTAAAAGGAATTTTTACTGCAAGGGTGGGACTGTTTTGGATTTTCAACATACTGAATCTTAAATGATATTACATTTCTAGTATTGATTTTTCCCCCCTACATCACTTCTGTTCCAGCCACAGTCAACATGAAGAACATCAAAGGGTAAAAACACTCTTGTTCATGGTCATGTTTTGTGCCCATTTAATTCTGTGTGAATCACTTTTCTCTCCCTTTCTTCCCTCTTTTTGCAGCTTAGAAAGCCCATCCTGACCTCAAAGACGAGGCCTGGTGTCTCTGATTTCTGTAGCTCAGACCATGCACCATCCCCCTCTTGTTTTGTCATTGCTACTTCATTTGATAGTCGCCGATGGATAGTAACTATGAGAACCAGGGGACTTGTTTACCCCAAACCACTGGCACATCTCATTGTGCTCAGTGACAGAACTTTTCTTCCCAGCTGATCTCCAAATGTTATAACCATAGAAACATGTAAGTTGCTGCGCAAATCAGCAGGCATTTCAAAACAGCTGCAGTCTAATTCATTTGGCCTTCATCTCTGAAAACTTGAAATACAACCCCAAGTCCATCAAACAAGGTATCTCAAAGCAAGACTCAGAAGGAAGACTCCCTGAGTGCAGACCTGGTTCTGCCAATGACTGCATGGTCCACTTTGACCTGTGTCTTAGCTACTCCCATGGACACAAGAAACACAGCGTCGGGATGTGGTGAAGCACAGGTGCTCTGGCCCTGGCATTAGGTTGTTGTCATCGGATCTGTTCTGACTCAGAGCAACTCCATGTGACAGAGCAGTTGCTCCCACAGAATTCACTTTGCCATAATCTTGTGTGTGTGTGTGTGTGTGTGTGTGTGTGTGGCATCACCACCCTGGTGGGAGTAGGAAGCCCAGTCTTGCTCCCAGAAAGCTGCTGATGGATTCGAACTGCCAACCCTGTGGTCCACAGGACTATAACCTTTATGCAGAACAAAGCGCCAAGTCTTTCTCCCCTGGAGCCGTTGTGGGTCTGAATCATGAACCTTTAAGTTAGAACTCAGGGTGCTAAGCTTCTGATACCAATTCCCCTCTATCCTGAGAGACAGCCCTCTCTGTTCCTCGGTGACATCCCCGGTAAACCTGGATAAGAAATCAGCCTTCATGTTGTTGTTGTTGTTGTTGTTATGTACCATCACGTCAAAGGCAGTTCTAACTCATAGTGACCCATTGGCAAAACAGAACCGAGCACTGCCTGGTCCTATACCAGCCTCTCAATTGTTTCTATGCTTGCACCCACTGTTGCAACCACTGTGTCAGTTCATTTTGTTGAAGGCCTTTTTTTTTTGCTGCCTGTCCACTTTTTACCAAGCATGATGTTCTTCTTCAGGGACTGGTCTCTCCTGATAACATGTCCAAGTTATGTAAGCTGGATCCTTGCCATCTTTGCCTTTAAAGAGAACTCTGACCATACTTCTTCCAAGACTGATTGGTTTGTTCTTTTAGGGTTTCATGGTACTTCTAGTATTCTTCTCCAGCATCACAATTTCAAACACATTTATTCTTCGTCAGTCTTCCTTACTCAGTGTTCAACTTTCATATATCTGTGATGCAACTGAAAATAGCACAGCTTGATCACGCACAACTTAGTCCTCAAAGTAACAACTCTGTGTTTTAATACTTTAAAATGGTCTCTTCCAACAGATTTACCTAATGTAATACATCTTTTGATCTCTTGACTTGGTTCAAGCAAGACCAAATCTTTCACATTTTCAATTTCTTCTTCTTTTATTTTTTATTTAAAAAAATTTTTTGGCATCACTGCCCTCTGGTGGTGGGAGCAGGAGGCCCAGCCTTTGCTCCTGTGGAGCTGGAATTGAACCTCCATCCCAGTGGCCGCAGTCCTGTGCACAGCCACTACGCAACTGGAGCTCAGCCTATTTTTTTAATTTATTTTTTGGGGGCTATCACTGCCCTCTGGTGGTCGTGGGAGATACCCAGCCTTGCTTCTGGAAAGCTGCTGCATTTTGAACCACCAACCCTGTGGGCCGCAGTCCTGCACTCAACCGCTATGCCACCAGGGCTCAGCCCTCTTCTTTTATTATTATGCTACTTATTGATCTAATTGTGAGGATTTTGGTCTTCACATTGAGAAGTAATGCATCCTCAAAGCTTCAATCCTTGATCTTTTTCAACAAGTGCTTCAAGTCTTTCTCACTTTCAACAGGCAAGCTTTTGTCATCTTCACATTGCAATGTGTTTAATAAGCCTTCCTTCGATCTGTGGCCACATTCTTCTTCATATAAAACTACTTCTCTGATGGTTTCCTCAGCATACAGATTGAATAAATATGATTACAGGATGCAACTTTGACACACACACGTTCCCTGATTTTAAATCACAGTGTTGCTGAGCCCTGGTAGCGCAGTGTGCAGGACTGTGGCCCACAGGGTTGGCAGTCCAAATCCAGCAGCAGCTCTCCAGGAGCAAGGCTGGGCTTCCTACTCTCAGCAGGGCAGTGATGCAGAAAAAAAAAGAAAAAAAATCACACAGTATTCCCTGGTTCTTTTCATACACCTGCCTCTTGATCCATGTACAAGTTTCACACAAGCACAATGAATGTTTCTGGACTTCTGGAGTTTTTCTCAAGGTTATCAATAGTTTATTTTGATCCACACAGTTAAGTGCCTTGGCATAGTCAATAAAGCATAAATAAATCTTTCTGGTATTCTCTTCTTTGAGCCAAGAGCCATCTAACATTGGCAATGATACCTTTTGTGCAAGTCCTTTCTGAATCCAGTCCAAACCTCTGGCAGCATCCTGTCTGTGTACTGCTGCAACTGCTGTTGAATGATCTTCAGCAAAATTGCACTTGCCTGTGATATGTATCAATGATATGTTTCTGTTGTTAGAGCACTCTGTTGGTTTACTTTTCTTGGGAATGGACACAAATAAGGATATCATTCAGTTAGTTGGCCAGGTTTCCAAAATTCCTAGCACAGATGAATAAATGCACGAGCCATCAGCTTGTTGGACCATTTTCATTGGTATTCTGTCAATCCCTGAAGCCTGGTTTTTGACTATTGCTTTTAGTGCAGCTTGAACTTTTTCAGCACCATTGGTTCTTACTGATATGGTACCTCCTGAAATGGTGCAATGTCAACTCATCATTTTCTTTTACAAGGTTTTGAAAAATATTAAATGAAATAGCACAATGCAACCACAGGTGCTCTAATGATGCAGCAGGTGAAGCACTGAACTGCTGACCTCCTGCAGCATTGCTGGGGGAGAAAGATGAGGTGTTTTGCTTCCTTGCCATGTCGGAGTCAGAAACCCTCCCTGCAGTTCTGCTTGGTCTTGTGGGGTCACAATGGTAGCTATTTGACAAACAGTAGTTATCATTGTACTTTCACAAAGAAAGTAGCATGGGCATACGCGCGCGCGCGCGCGCGCGTGTGTGTGTGTGTGTGTTATCAGTGTGGGGGGAGATGAACATTTCCATATGCCTTGCTCATCCCTTTTGCCTAGAAAGTGCTTGATATCAAAGAAACATTTGTTCACAAAGGAAAAATATGAGCGACTTTCCTATTTTTTGCACCTCACACCAAGACAGTGCATATAACACACACAATTTAAAGTTGATCCTTTGTCCATTTATTTTCCTACCTCCCACCCATTTGCAATAGGGAAGACCATGGACCCGCCATTCCATGTCTGTCTTCGGCTCCAGGCACTGCCTATAAATGGATACAACTTCTATAAATGGATTTTAAATGATGTTAAATAAATCAGCTCCATCCTATTTGTGGCATGCTACTCTTTTGCGTAACTCCATTGGAATCACCCAGACTCCCCTACAGCAACAAACTGCCCAAAGATTTTGAGCGCCATTGACATACCGCGCTCTCTCCTCAAATGTCTCTGACCCCAGCGTGGACTCCCAAATGTAAGTGGTAAATGCTCTTGCAGAGTCAAAATACCCAGCCTGCCTTGCTTTCATTAGATCCCCAGACTATCTTGAATTGCTACAAAGGGATAATTTCTAATTTGTCTTGTTTCCTATGCTATCTCAAATTTCTTAAATTAGATTGAGAAGGTAAATTTCCAAGGTAAATTCATTCTGCATACTTCCCAGAATCCAAAACTCCAAACACACTGCCATAAAGCAGATTCTGTCTCACGAGTGACCCTATAGGGCAGGGGGAGAACTGCTCTTGTACGTTTCCAATTCCGTAACTCTTTAGGGAGTAGAAAGCCTTGACTTCCTCCTTCCAAAGGAGTAGGGGAATGTTATTAAACTACTACTAATATTGCTGCTGTACTAAATACTACTGGTATTACAGTTACTGTTATCATCACCACCACCACCACCACCACCATTGCTACTGCCCTTACTACTGCTGCTGCTATTACTATTGCTACTGCGTTTTGATGAACTTTAGTAGTCCTGCTGATAGTGCTCTGTAGCTACCATACAGATAACATTTATTGAGCACCGAGCATGGCTAGGCATGGGATAAACCCTTTAAATACAAAATGTAGATTTCTTCATGCTATAACCTTGAAAGGTGGATACTTTTATTAAACTCCCTTTACAAAGATAAAAATTGAGTTTCAGGCAGAGATTAAACTGAAGATTGGTTGTCTCTGAAGTCAGGGCTCTTCATGTTTCCTACTGCTTCCCATCAGTCCAGGATCAATGATATCTCACATCCTTAAAACAATGGAATCCAAAAGCACTGAAAGTAATTGCTGTGCTTGTTGGATGGAATAAAAAATGATGATGCGGCAGATGCCAGTAATAGAGTCAGCGGCAGTCTTGTTGCTGTTGTCAGACACATACTGAGAATGGGAAGCTGTTGGCTGTAGGAAGATTCCGAGATCAACTTGGTCTGGAGAAAACAAAAAGTGGTGGTAAAAATAGCTAGAGAAATTCTTATCCAAAGGCCTTGATCATGCCAGTGAGATTTGTGAACTCCCACACCATCAAAGAGTAGGTTTTCTGGGACCCACTTTGATCTCAAGAAACCCCTCCCCCAGGACATAGTTTATAGGATTAGTATTTCTCATAATTCACTTTATACCCCATTGAACTACGCATGTCCAAATAAGGAAAACAATATACTTTGTGTTTGTTTAGGGAAAAATTACTAAGGGGCCAATCTAAAATATCACACCAGATGAAAGGATTACCAGTTACCTTTATTTTATTAAATTCAATAAAAAACTATTCTTTTTATATATTTTAAGAAAAGCAAATCCATGGTGCTTACATTTTAAACACGAAAAATAAGCTCCAGTTATCTTTGAGTCAACTTCAGAATACCGTCACTTTCCCAGTAATGAAGGCTTTGAAAATACCGGCCTGAGCAGATAGAGAGTAAACACAGACCTGCTAGGCATGCAGAACAGGATACTCAAACTCTCAAATCTTTAACATCCTATATAACAAGTCCTATATTTCTAGATATCTGGAAGTACAGCAGGTATACGTTTTTTGTATACTTCAAAACTATTTTCCAAATAGTTTGACAAAGGCATACAAAAATTTCCCCCAGAAAACATTGCTATTGTGTGGATTCCAACTTACAGTGATGTTGTGGGACTCAGTAGACTTGTCCTGTGGGTTTCTGATATTGTAAATCTTTATAGAAGTGGAGGCTTCAATTTTCTCCCTTGGAATTCCTGGTGGGATGATGTTGAACTATATTTATTATTATGGAATGGTGCCTACAATTTATTAGGTAAAAATGTTTGTTATTAAATATTTTACTTTAAAATGAAAATAGGGTTCATAACAGATTTAAAGATAATTATGCTTATAATGAACAAACTTGGCAAAATAAAAGAAAGGAAAATCATAAAGATTTAATAAGTATTAAGGCAGTAGCAATAAAAAAGATAATAAAACCCACAAACAAAATGAACTCAATACAGAAAATTATGTAGAACATAAAAATTATCAACGTACACATAAAATGATAGCGATAAACTCATACCTATTGCTAATTACTTAGAGTATAAATAGAATAAATACACCACTCAAGAGACAGAACAGCAGAATAGATAAGAAAATAGAAGTTATCAATAGACAAATGAATCACAAAGACAAAACTAGACAAAAACGTTAAAGAATTGAAAGACATATGTCACACTAATATCAATCAGAAGAGAGCAGAAACAAGAGACCAGGAGTGACAGTATTAATTTCTGATAAAAATAGACTGATATAAAAACCAGCATTAGTGAGAAAGACATGATCTAATGATTAAAGGATCACTTGAACAGAAGAATATAAGAGTAGAACAGACCATTTTAAACTCGGGTGAAAAAAAAAGTTATAAGATAACCTCAAAGACAATAATGTTTTCTTTACAAAAAAGAGGGGAAAATGATAATGCTTAAGATCTTCAGAGAAATAAATAAGGAATAACTTCTACTTTAAGATCATAAATGATAGGCTGAGCCCTGGTGGCATAAGTGGTTGAGTGCAGGACTGCGGCCTGTGGGCTTGGCGGTTTAAATCCAGCGGCGGCTCTCAGGAGAGCCAGAGGGCAGTGATGCCCCCCCCCCCAAAAAAAAGATCATAAATGCTGAATAATAGGTAAGCATAAAAGAATAAATGGAAAGCCTTGGAAATAAATAATATACCTATTGAAATACTCAAAACCATGGAAGAGAAAAAAATAATATGGCTATTGAAATGATCAATACCATCAATGAGATAAACTGTAGCTGGACACTAGGAAAATAGAACTGAAGTCTTCAGAATGTGATAAGATATCAAAAAAGTGAAAGAGTGATCCAAAATCAGTGGCAAGGAGGGTGAAGGAGGTTTGCTAGGGCCTGATCAAGGTCAATGTAACTGAGAGGAATTACAGAAACCCAAGTGAAGGCTGAGCATGATAGTGGGACAAGAAGAAAGTAAAAGGAAATAAAGGAAAGAATTAGGAAGCAAAGGGCCTTTATAGAGGTCTAAATACAGGCTTGTACATATGTAAATATATTTATGCATGATGGTGGGGAAATAGATCTATGTGCATATATTTAGATTTAGTATTAAGGTAGCAGATGGACAGCAGGCCTCCACTCAAGCACTCCCTCAATGCAAGAATACTTCATTCTATTAGACTGACATTCCATGATTCTCACCTTTCCGACACAATCACTGTAGACAAAATAGGCACATAAGCAAATGTTGTGGAGAAAGCTGATGGTGCCCGGCTATCAAAAGAAAGTATCTGGGGTCTTAAAGGCTGGAAGTAAACAAGCGGCTATTTGGCTCAGAAGAAACGAAGCCCACATGGAAGGAACACAATGGCCTGGGTGATCACTAGGTGATCAGGTAACAGGCTTCGAAGAACAGAAAATCATATCAATGCAAATGAGGGGGAGCGTGGAGAGGGGAACCAAAGCCCATCTGTAGGCAACTGGACATCCCCTTACAGAAGGGTCTCGGGGTGGAGACAAGCCAGTCAGGGTACAGTGTAGCAATGATGAAACATTCAGCCTTACTCTAGTTCTTAAATGCTTCCTACTCTCTTCACACCCCTCCCCACTATCATGATCCTAATTCTACATTACAAATCTGGCTAGACCAGAGGATATACACTGGTAAATATAGGAACTTGAAGCACAGGGAATGCAGGACAGATGAATCCTTCAGGATCGGTGGTGAGAATGGTAATACTGGGAGGGTAGACGGAAGGTGTAGAAAGGGAGAACTGATTATGAAGATCTACATGTCCTTGTCCCTGAGGATAGACAACAGAAAAGTGGATGAAGGGAGATGTTGATCAGTGCAAGATATGAAAAAACAATAATTTACAAATTATCAGGGGTTCATGAGGGAGGGGGCAGCGGTGAGGGAAGGCAAAAAATGAGGAGCTGATACCAAGGGCTCAAGTAGAAAACAAGTGTTTTGAGAATGGTGAGGACAACAAATCTACAAATATTCTTGACACAAGAGATGCACGTATGGATTGTGGTAAGAGTTGTATGAACTCCCAATGAAATGATTTTAAAAAACAAGTGAAAGAGCAACTGGGCATGGAAAATTCTCAACAAGAATTGTCGAATAAGAGTGGAGGGTATCACAAATATGAATGGCATTGTGGGTACGGAGTGGAGACCCAAAGTCCATATGTAGATAATTGGACATTTGCCATTCAGGGCACAGTAGAGCACTGATGAAACATACAACTTTCCTCTAGTTGTTTCATGTTTCCTCCCCGGATCATCATGCCCTCACTTCTACCTTACAAATCTAAGTAGACCAGAACATGTGCACTGCTACAGATAAGAGGCTGCAACAGGGAATCCAGGACAGAAAAACCCCAATAATGAGAATAGTGATACCAGGAGGGTAAGGATAAGATGGGGGTAGAAAGGGAAAATTGATTACAAAGATTGACATAGAACTCCTTGTAGAACCCCTTCTGTTGTTCTACAAACAACAGAAAAGTGGGTGAAGGGAGACAGCAGACAATGTAAGATATTAAAATAATAATTTACAATTTATCAAGGGTTCATGAGGAAGGGAGGATCAGGGAGGGAGGGAAAATGAACTGATATCAAGGACTCAAGTAGGAAGAAAATGCTTTGAAAATGTGATGACAACATGCCATGTACAAATGTGCTGGACACAATGGATGGATGGATGGATTGTGGTAAGAGCTGTAAGAGCATTCAATGAAAGTATCTAATAAAATAAAGAATGGAGGGTATAGCAAACAAACAATATTTGAAGAGAAATGGCTTCTCTTTTTACCAAAAGGGAAAAGATCTATGTCATTAAAATGAATGTCTTCTCTGCATACTGAATAAAATAAATGAAAAAAATATAAGCACCTGGTCATACTCAGAAAACTCAATTAAAATGCATAAAGTAAACTAATAGCCAGGCTGAGCCCTGGTGACCTAGTGGTTGTGTGCGGGACTACAGCCCACAGAGTTGACAGTTCAAATCCAGCAGCAGCTCTCCAGGAGCAAGGCTGGACTTCTTACTCCCACCGGAGCAGTGATGCCACACACACACACACACACACACACACACACATACAGAATAGCCAGAGAGAAGAGAGATTACTCACACAATGACCGAAATCATTCAGCATCTTACCTAGAATTATAGGTTTAAAGAGTTAATAGAATGAAATAAAAACATACATGGGCAGGAGAAATACTATAGGATGGGGGTGAGAGTAGTAAAAGAAAGAAGTCGCTTAGGGTTACAACTCTAACCATAATATTTTATTTCCTTTGAAAATATTTGAAGTAAATAAGTAATAAAACTAGATGGTGTGTTCACTAGGGTTTGTTTTAGATTATTCTATTAATTTTATTCTGCATGATTTCAGAAACAAAAAGACATCAAAAATAAAGTTGGTGTTTTCTGTGTCACTTCCTGCTTTTGAGTCACTCAGAGGGTTGCCGCTGGAGCCTCACTGAGACCTGAAAGAGCCTTGGAGATGCTTCCACCGCCAGTGGATCCACAAGACTTTGCACCCACCGGCCTGTGATCTTCCTGCATTTTGCATCATTGCATGTGCTGTGTATATCTGAAGAGGAATTTATGGATTGGTATAAGAGTTAGGAGCTAATATCGAATTTATGAACTGGTTATTTTTTGATGTGTAAATTTATTGTTGTAATTGTTCTTTGACTATTGCTTTAGTTGCTTCTCAAAGGTTTTGGTATTTATATTCACATTTGTTTAAGGAAGATTTACATTTTCTTACTTTCTTCTTCAGTTACCCTTAGTTTCCATGGGGATTTCCCCCCTGTTTTCACTTCCGATTTTTCATTTTATAACATTGTGAGATCTCAGTGTTTTAAAATTTATTATGCCTCGCTTTGTGGCTTCTGAAGCCCTGGTGCCTTAGATGGTGATGCATTGCTAGGTCAGCAAGTCAAAGCAAGCAAATGCCGTGCAGAAGAATGTGGAAGCTTTATGCACCCAGAGAGATCCACAGCCTTGGAAATGCACAAGAGCAGGACCTCTCCATCCTGCAGATTTTCCTTGACTCCGAATCACTTCAATTGTGGAGCACTCGAGGTTTTAATTTTGTGGCCTACCACATGATCTCTTAGGGAAAACATTCCATGTTTGCTGGAAAATAATGCATGTATTGTTGTTGGGTGGAGTGTTCTGCACATGTCTAAGAGGTCAAAGTTAATTGATTGTTTTGCTTAGCTCTTATGTATTTTTGTTGAGTTCCTTTAGAGTTGTCCTGTCTTTCATCAAAAGTGGTATGCTAAAATAACCTATTGTTAGAATTTGTCTATTTTTTTCTTTGAATTTTGAAGGTCTATAATTGGGTGCATAAATGCTTATTATAGTAATATCCTTTTCATTCAGTTGACCCTTTCATCAATTTGTAGTATCCCTCTTTGTATCACTGTGGACCTTGCCTTGAATTATATTTTGTTAAAGATTAATATTTCCATGCACACCTAAAAAAATTTCATTAACTTGATTTTGCTACTCATCCTTTGTTTTTTAACCTCTTTTTGCCTAAGGGTATGTCTTGTAAGCAGCATACGAGGGGGTACCCACCCCAAAATGGAAGTGCTCCACAGGGTGGAGCTTTCATCTTAGGCTTTTTTCCTGCGAGGTGAGCATTGTGCAACTCACTCTGAATTAGGGCACCCAGTGACGGTGCCTGGGAAAGTTCTCTGTGCTCATGGTGACTTTTTCATGAAAGCTATTTCCCTTCACCCTCGTTTTTTTTTTTGTGCATGATGGTCGGTTTAAGAGAAGAGTGTGTGAAATTTTGTTTCCTGCTTGGGAAAAATGACACAGAAACTGTTGTGATGTTGAACACAGCTTAAGAGGCCAGTGCTATGGGAGAAATTCAAGTGTATGAGTGTTCTTCTCATTTCAAAAAAAGTGAAATGTTGACTGATGACAAACTTTGTTCTGGACATCTGTCAACATCCTGAACAGATGAAAATGTTGACAGAATTCATTCACTTGTACTTGAAGACCATTGAAGAGATGGGGAAATTATCTGGACTATCTTGGAGCTTCAGTCAGCAAATTTTAATGGAAGATTTGGTAATGAGAAGGGCCACTCTGAAACTTGTGCCTCAGCTTTTGATTGACCAGGAAAAAGAGTGTCGAGTGGTACCACGCCCTGCTTTGAAGAACAACTCTGAAGCAAACCAGACTCCCGCCCCCTCCCCCAAGGTCATTACTGGTGATGAGACATGGTGCTATTCTTACGGCCCCAAAAGCAATTATGAATCAAGGCAGTGGAAAATGCCCTCATCACCTTGCCCCATCAAGAGCTCATCAAATGAAATCAAAGATCAAGACGATGTTCATTTGTTTTTTTGTTTGCTTTGTTTTTGTGATATGAAGGTGATAGTGTATTTGGAGTTCGTTCCACCAGGTCATACTGTTAATCAAACTTTCTATTTAGAGGTTCTGGAACGATTGTGTAACAAGGTGTGACAAAAAAAGCCTGATCTATGGGTAGCACCCACGACCACCAGAGGCAGTGATGCCCACAAAAAAAAAAAAAAAAGCCTGATCTGTGGCAGACAGGGGACTGGTTTTGCCACTATGACAATGCACTTGTTCATGCAGTCATCTCAGGTTTTGGCAAAAAATAGCAGACACCTCTTGTCCCATGTACTTTAATCACCTGACCTTGCTCTGTGAGACATCTTTTTCTTTCTACAAATGCAGACAGGCATGAAAGGACAGCAATTTGATAGTATAGAAAAGTGAAGAAAAAAATGAGGGAGATGCTGTCAGCCATCCAGATGAGTTGGAAAAATGTTTCCACAAATGAAGTTGCAGATTTGACAAAAGTACTACCATATTTTTTGGACCATAAGACATACCTGACCATAAGATGCACCTGTTTTTAGAACAGGAAAACAAGAAAAAATATTGTCATGAAAATAGTACCAATACACTAAAATATTTATTAAAATTAAGCAAAATACGGTAATATTTAACAGCATAAACTCAACAGTGATGCTAAGAACCATCATCACTTTGATTTCCAAATGAGGAGAGGTGTGCGCTATGCCGATCATGTGACCTGACTGACATTGAGACTCCACAAGGCAGGATTCCCCCGAACACACAGCGATCCACAGCATGCAAACAGCAGGGGACTGTAAATAGGCACATGGGATCATAAACAAATGTTCTGGGGTACCACACCTTTGGCCCATAAGACCCACTCTTGTTTTTGACAAATATAAATGAAATGATGAATAT
This sequence comes from Nesogale talazaci, assembly GCA_004026705.1. NCBI lineage: Eukaryota > Metazoa > Chordata > Mammalia > Afrosoricida > Tenrecidae > Nesogale > Nesogale talazaci. The sequence continues at coordinate 64,313 of PVJH01000743.1, forward strand.
TTTGAAGGTGATAAGGTTGTTTTGTAAGACAACTTTAAACATCTAACTTTGAAAAAAAAATTCTATTGGGGGTGGGGTACTCCTTTGTAGCCATAGGTCCTGCTTTCTTATCCATTCTGCTACTCTCTGTGTCTTGATTGGAGCATTTAGTCCATTTACATGCACTGTCATTATTAACAGGTATGGATCTACTGCTATTGTTCTGCTGTGTGATTTCTGTGTATGTTGCTATTGGTTTCTTTGTCCATTATAATATTCTGTGCTGATACACCTCTCTCCAGGAGGAAGAACAACAGAAACCAGTCCAGTAATCAGTGTAAGATATGCAAATAATAATAATTTATAACCTATCAAGGAACGACGAAAGTGGGGTGGGGGAGAGGAGCTGATACCAAAGGTTTAATGGAAAGTAAATCTCTAGAAAAGAATGATGATAGCATATGTACAAATATCCCTGATGTATGGATTGTAATGAGTTGTATGAATCTTCAATGATCTTTTAATAAAACAAAATTCTGTGCTAAATTCATTTTGTTTGTGGATTTTCTTGCTTTTTAAAAATCTTTGCTGCTGTTTTACTGTTTATGTCTTTCAGTTTATTTATTTTATTTGTTTATTTATTTTTTTTTATTTTGTTGAGGTATTGGGGTATTGTTTGTATGATTTGTCTTTTGAGATTTCCTTCTCAAGTTTAAAACAGTCCGTTCTCTCTTGAAAGATACTTGGGGGTGGGAGTTGGGTACCAGGAGTTATCTCTACATTATTTTCTCTAGTAACTTTTTAATTATCTTTATTGTTGATTGATATCTGTGACTACCTATTTTCAATCTTAAAAGTTTTTTTCTCTTTTTTATTATTATAATAATTTGACTTCTGTGTGGTGCTGTATGAAGGATTTTGAGGTCACTATGGGTTGGAATCAATTCAATAATAGTGAGTTGGGTCAGAAAAGCAGTATCATAGTCAGTTAGCAATGTCTCCCTTGGACATGACATGCAGGAGTAGTTGTAGATATACCTTGTATTTGTCAACTCCGATCTGCAATATGAGCTTCAGCAAGTGGTAGTGGTTGTTATTTTCTGCCAGGTCATGCCCTGACATGACCTTGGCAAGCTACTTGGATGCACTGGTATCAATAGGGAAGCTTTGCTGTTTATTTAGCTTGCCTAATGCATAAGAACTTATTTCACACTCATTAAAATTTACTTTCAGTTTGAGCACCTGAGTAAATTATAAACAAGTCTTTGAGCTCTTGAAAGGAGTTTAGGCCTTTTAAATATATTCAAATATTGAGAAAGAAGAAAAATCTATTTGAATGAATACAAGAAATAGATCTCCTTTTGTTCCAAATGCACTAATGATAAGACTTTTCTTTCTTAGAAATATTACAATGTACTTGCTTCTCATTTTTCAGATATCCATTTTTTCTTAAAAATCATTTCATTGGGGTCTCTTACAGCTCTTATTACAATCCATGCATCCATTGTGCCAAGTATATCTGTCCATATGTTGCCACCATCTTTTTCAAAACATTTCATTCTACATGAGCCCTTGGTATCAGTTCCTGATTTTATTCCTCCCTCTCCCACCCTCCCTCCCTCATGAATCCTTGATAATTTATAAATTATCATTATTTTAATATCTTATACTGTCTCCTTTCACCCACATTTCTGTGGTTTGTCTATCTTGGGGAGGGGGCTATATGTTGATCATTGTGATTGGTTTTCCCTTTCTCTCCCCACCCCCCTTTCTTTTACCCTCATGGTATTGCTACTTTCATTATTGTTCGTCTGTGTCCAGAGCTCTTATCTGTACTAGTGTACATGCTCTGGTCTAGCCAGATTTGAAAGCTAGAATTGGGATCATGAATGTGGGGCAGGGGAAGCATTCAAGAATGAGAAGAATGCTGCATCTTTCATCGGTGCTACACTGCACCCTGGCTCACTGGTCCCTTTCCTTGTGACCCTTCTGTAATAGGATGTCCAATGAGACATCCTTTCTTTTAAAAAGGCTGGAAATTATGTTGCTAGAAATCACATGTATTTTATATTAAAAGTCTCAAAGGTTATTTTAGTAAAAATTACAGGAAAATAACTTCTCCCCAAAAGTAATGTCTATAGTAAGCATGCAAAACTATGCCCCCTTTGATTCCTCTCATTGTCAATGGGATGTTATTGTACAGGCATGATCCAACCCTCTAAAATCCCCAGATTGCATTTCAGTGGATTGCAGTTGGACAGTGGTAGATAAATATTTTTTTCAATTTTAGAAGCTTCCATCATACCTACAAGTGCTTTAAAAAGTGATGCTAGTTTGTGTTACATGGAAACATTTGCTGAGCAATGTGAAGGAATGTCTGGCAACCAACAAGGGCCAGCAGTGGGGAAAATTAATCACTTAACGGTATTTATCAGGGAGAAAATAAAACCACTGGTGCAAAATTTGTTCTGAAGTATTTATCATACACCACTTTCATTAATTTAAAAATAGAATTCCATTAAGTATGTCAAAGAGTTCAGGAATAATTTTTCAAACATGACATTGGTCACAGGATTAGGAAGATAGCCTTACTATGAAAAAGAAATACAAGGAAGTGTGGTCGTAGTGACCATACAATTGGAATCTCTAGTTCCAATTCTCCTAACTGTTTTGTAGTTGTTTCTCCTTCCCAGTGGGTTCAATATCTAAACTCGTGTAAGAATATATATATTTCAAATATGAAATTCCTAATCTAGTAGCCACAGTTTTGCTCTACTGCCCCCAAGGGCGGTTCTACTCTGTCCTACAGGGTCACTATTAGTCAGCATCGACGTGGTTGTAGGGAGCTTTGACTTTTGCTAAACTGTGTATAAGACTCAACAGAATGGACTGAGGCTAAATGCAAACTACTGAGAGCTCTGAAATAATCCTACATAACAAACCCCCTGCTTCCACCAGAGAAAGGTTACAGCTGTGGAAACCCTCCGGGGGCAGTTCTAGCCTGCCCTACAGTGGTGCTGTGAGGTAGAATCACCACCACAGCACCTAACAGCAACAACATTAGTTTTATCTTAAGCCTGCAAGAGGGAAGATGATTTTGATGTACTTTTGATCATCTGTGGCATTTTCTTACTCTTTATTTTGCAATTTTATTTAGAATAACAAGAGTCCACAAGATGAATTTATTTTGGCTTTCAACTGGGTAGCTTGAAGACCACTACAGGATGAGTGGCTATTTTGGACTGTGATGGGCTATTTTTGGTTCAAGTTTTTAAGAGTTCTCGCACAACCTCCCACAGACTCGCTATGTAAGCTGACACTCTGGGTGTGCTCCAAGCTGCATACAATTGCAAGGTGATGAGATCTCTGGCCTGATGGAGTGGGAGGAGAAGTCCCCTGTGTAAACCCTGTTGTGTTGTAGAGACTCCGGTGACAAGACCTACTTCCAAATGTCAGAAAAGAGAAGGGGATCCATGAATTGTAATATTCCTATTGCCCTCATAAATTTATCAAATTAATCTTACTATTTGTATTTACCTTCTCTCCCACCCCCTTATGTAGCTCATTCATTCATTCAATCATTCAACCAAAATACTGGATAGTGATGCCTAGTCATTCACTCAACTGAAATACTTAATAATGTTTAATGTTCACCCAATAGTGCAGCTATACAAAGAACAGATTTTCTGATGTTTGAGACACTGGTAAACTTTTTTTTTTAATTAAGAAATCAAGGAATAACCAAATAAATTCTGATCAAGTATTACTCATCTCTTTGTCTTTTTTTCTTATATTTTAGAATGCTATCTCTCTTCCCTTCCACACCATGAAAATGTTAAATAACATATTGAGGACACCCCCATTCAAAGGATGAAGAGTTGCCATTAAGTGAACTTCAACTCTTGCAGACCCGTTCTCTCAGAGAAAACTGTGCTCTGTAGTATTTTTGATGGCTGATTTTTCAGAAGTTGGTCACCAGGCTTTTCTTTTGAGACACAAACCACTGAAAAACTTTAGTTAGCTGCTAAGTGCATGGACTATTTGTATTACCATGGACTCCAGGTAACTAGGTCCTAGCACATCATAGCCAACAAAATACCTATCCCTTTCTTAGAATTCCTGGAGTCAGACTATAGTAGTACCTATTAGGATTCATGGTAGATTAATAATGAATCATAAATGCATGGACTTATCACTAACCAGATGAGAAAAATCATATTGTTAGAAAGGCAACAGGATCATTAAGCAGAAAAACAAATTCACAGAGGAGGGATACTAAGAGATGGAGGGTCTTGCATCCATGAAAAAATAATGTGGTACAGATTCTGATAGAGTCATCAAATGTTGTTGGGGATTATTGACAGGTCAAAGGAAAGGAAGTCTAACACAGGCAAGAAAATAATGGATAATGGTACTAGGAGGAGGTGATATTTATCTGGCTTTGAAATTTATACTGGGGTCGGCTAAAAAAAAATTGATCAGGGGCAATATTCCAGGTCAACTGGATACAGAATAGAAGGCAAGACAGAAAACTTTATAAGAGAGGGAAAGAGAAAGAATTCTGACTCCTGAAAATAATCACATTTATAATTAATAGTCATACTTTGCATTTGCATAACTCTTCATAAATTTTCTAAGTGTTTCTATCTTAATTTGTGGCAAGGATGAAGGGATTTTCAACTTCCCCCCCCCAAAAAAGAATTGTGCTGAGTGGAGTGGAATGGAGCTATCCTTGTACACACTTTTCCCTCCTAAGAAAGCCTTGAGCAACCTGCTCTGAGGTAGTGCACCCTGTGGTGTCACCTGGGAAATTCTCTGTAGTCACAGTGAATTTTTCCACAAAAGCATTTTCACTCCAACCTTGTTTTCTGTGATGACTGATTGAAGAGAACAGCATGCAGCTGTTAAATTTTGTTTCCTGCTCTGGAAAAATGGCAAGTAGCTGTTGTGATGTTGAACACAGCTTACAAGGACAGTACTATGGGAAAAATTCAAGTCTACGAGTGCTTTTCTTTTTTAAAAAATGGAGAGGTGTTGATTGATGACAACCCTCATTCTGGATGTTTGCCACCTTCCTAAACATGGAAATGTTGACTCATTGCGCATTTGGAGTTCATTCCACTAGGTCAGACTGTTAATCAAGCTTTTTATTTAGAAGTTTTGAAAAGATTGCCTAACAGTGTATAGCAAAAATAGGTCTGATTTGTGGCATACAGGAGACTGGTTTTGCCACCACGACAATGCACCTGCTCAAACAGCCATCTCAGTGTGTCAAGTTGGGGCACAAAAACAGCTTGCTTCTCTTGGTCCACACACCTTACTCACTTGACTTCACTCTGTGTGACTTCTTTTTGTTTCCTTGAATGCAAAGGGACATGAAAGGACAGTGATTTGATGACATAGAAGAGTTAAAGAAAAAAAAAACAAAGGAGGTGGTCAGTCATCCAAACAGATGAGGTTGTAAAACATGTCCAAGAATGGAATTACAGATTTGACAAATCTATTAAATGTAATGAAGGGTACTTTAAGATTGTTTTGTAAAATTTTAAAATACATAGCTTTGGAAAAATTCTAGTTGGGAGAGACCCTCACATAAAACATGTCAAGGACCCATCTTTTGCATGTAGAATTAAGTCATTTCAATTACATTAAACATCGTGTGCCACTATCACCATTAGCCAAATGTTTCCAATTTTAATATTTTCACAGACAGTCTCAGTGAGTTCTTAGAGCTACTTATCCAGTATAAACAAGGGATAATGTTTCACAGATGAGAAAACTCCTGGTAGCACACTTTGTAATAGATGGACCAGTCCTTAGTTGATACCCAACGAAATGGTTTTCCCAATATCTTAAAGCTGCCTCCTCAGCTGGGCCCTGGTGGTATAGTGGCTGTGTGTGGGGCTGCAGCTTACAGGGTTGATGGTTCAAATCCAGCAGCAACTCTTCAGGAGCAAGGCTGGGCTTCCTACTCCCATCAGGGCAGTGATATGAAGTGGGGGAGGTGCCCCTTCTTCATATTAGTTGGGGTAGATAAAGAGCCTTATACAGACTTCCAAAGTTTGTGGGATAATTTCATTTTCTTTCAATTCCATTTTTCTGTGAACTTTTAAATTTCCTCTCATATTATACCACATAAGCTAGTGGCACACAGAAAAAAGAAAAGGAAGGAGAAAACAGATCCTGGGCTGCTCCAAGGGAAATACAATTTTATCAAGAAAGCACTAGGAAGCCTATTAGGATTAGAAATGTAACAACAGCAACAAAAACTCACTGCCTCTGAGTCCATTCTGACTCATGGCCAGCCCCCTACGGCAGGGTAGAACTTTCCAAGTGGGATTTGGAGACTGTAGTTCTTTATGGGAGCAAAAAGCCTCATCTCCGCCCCCACCCCACCACCAAATGCAACAGAATGGTAGGGTAGGCTGTGGAGAGATGGGGACCTGATAATGATGAGCACAAGAATGAAGACTATAGTCTACAATTGATTGTGGTGATGATTGTGCAACCCTTCTTGATGCACTTGAATTATTGTATTGTCTAATATGTGAATTCTATGCCAATCAAACTGTTGAAAAAATTTAATGCAATGGAAAGGACGGGAAAAAATGTTAAGTTGACATGGTAAAAATCTGTCAATTTGAACTTGATTTTGGAAGCAGTTTTCAGTATTGGAAGAATATATTAGGAATTTTTTCTTTTTCACACTGTTTAATGCTCTCTTTGGAACCCTACTGGTGCCGTAGAGACAAGTTGGGCTGCTAACCTTTCAGCTCAAAGCTATCGGCTGCTCAGCAGAAGGGAGGTGGGACTTTCTATTCTGGCAGAGATCTACAGTCTCAAAAGCTCACAGAGATAGCTCTGACCTGTCTTTATCGGTGGCTAGGAGTCTCAATTGGCTCAAGGACAGTGGGATTGCTCTAATGCTCTCTTTACTGAGTAGGACTACTAACCACGAGACTGGAGGTTCAGGCCCACCCAGAGGGGCTGCCGAAGGGCTAATGACTTGTTTCTATTTTTGTTTTTTTGGACATCACTGCCCTCTGGTGGTTGTGGGAGCTACCCAGTGCTGCTCCTGAGAGCAGCTGCTGGATTTGAACCACCAAGCCCATGGGCCACAGTCCCGCACTCAACCACTTATGCCACTGGGGCTCAGCCCTAAAGGCAATATTTGTAGTGAAGGTCCCTCTCCCTCTGCAGGGCACCCAAGCTAAACCAGGCAAATACTCTTTCTCTGTAAAGAGATAGGACACATCAACTGAGAAAATTCAAGAATGAAATGGTATGAATTTCCAAGGCATGTGGACACAATCGCTTGTTTGGCCCCTGCTAACGACATTCTGGACTCCCTGATTATTCTTCTACCAACATCCATCCAGAAACAATCCACATACTGGGTTTCCATACTCACTTCCAAAATGTCTCCCTATGTTTACTTTGTCTCCTCTCATTAAAAAAAATCCATTCTCCAAATGGAGCCAGAAGGATCTCTTTAAAGCAATCACATATTCTCTTGGACATCCCGTGTAGACCTTTCTAATGGCAATTAAAAGATAATCTATACTTTTTTTTATCATGGCTGACTTAATGGTGCCACATTCCCTACCTGCCTCTCCAAATGTGCTTAATACTATCATTACCATCTGGAAAAAGAGATGGGAAATGTGAGAGGGGGGAGAAGACACTCAGCCAATATAAATATATGAGCATTTATTCATTCACTCAACAAATCATCAGTGAACCTCTCTCTCTTCTAGGCACTCAGAATAACAAATAGACAACAAGAACATAGTCTCTCACTTACTTTGTATTGTAATAGAGAATAATGTAAGGAATATTTAGCAGAGTCTACCAGTGGGGCAAGGTCGCTCTCAGAGGTATTGTAATGATGCTTTGAAGAACTGACAAATGCACATCCTATCAAAAAGGCCTTCAAAGGAAAGAAACACATTGTGTAATCTCTGATGCTTTCATTTTAAGTGTCATGCTTTTATAGCTGCTTGTGGCCATGTTTTCTGTGCAAATACAAGTAATGGTGCTTTATAAATGTCGGCAGAAATCACTCACAGAGGAAAAACTGCTACCTTGAAATTATCGAACACATTTCAAGGTATGCATGCTAAAATGTGAAAAGCAAATTGAATTCCCTTTAGATAACAGGTCATCTCTAGAAAAGGAGACACCTGAGAAGTTATTTTAAGATCACATCAAAGGGGCAAATTCAACTAATTATAAGATTGAATTGTTGGAGTCTATAGTCCTCCCCAGCAATGTTTTCAGCAAAGGGAAACTTGTCCACCTGATTGAAAAGATGAGATATAATCTTAAAAGAAAAGATCAGTTTGAAAAGGCAAGCATGGAAAAATAATCACTCTATTAAGAGTGATTATTTATTAAGCTTCTCTATCTAGCAACTATTTCATATATGTGTATTTCAATTGGACTTCTCAGCAAAAAACAAGCTTTATCTAAAGAATGAGAAAATGAATTTGCTTCAGATGATCACATCTGCTTAACCTCTGTTTTGGAAAGGGGCCAAAGAGAAGGTTTGTTGGTACCTTCTTACTAAGATTTGATAAAATTCTTGCACGTGGTGTCAGATGACTCGTCTACAGTTTCTTGCAGGGCTGGCCTTTTCTCCGATGTCTGGAATGCTTCTTGAGTAACAGAATCGTGCTATCTGCCTTCTCCTTGCATTTCCATCAACTGAGGCGCCCTTTGCTGGTGTCCTTAAGCATCTGGTGCCACCGGAGGTACAATCCTTTTTTCCACTTGTGAATGGCCTCCTTTTTTTTTTTTCAGCTTCATTTTTTTTTTTTTTTAGATATCAAATTATATTAGTGGCTACTAGGGTCAAGATACAGAAAATGGGGTTGGAGAGAGGGGTGATGGAAAAACTACAGGGACCATGGAATGTTAGCTTGCAAACATACTCTTGTAATTGCTGTCAATAAGGCTTAAACCTGTAAATAACTGAACAGGCAAAAGTTATGCAATAGGTATACAAAGAGGTTTCAAAAATTTTGTGGCAAACTTTCATTATTTACAAATTTGCAGTCATCATTGGGGCTATTTCTTGCTGCTAATTTGTTTGTTGGGCTGCTATTCCATCTGCATGGCCAGGCACGGGGCCTTCATGAAACCTGGAATGAGATGGTCCACCGAGTTGAGTGGTGTCTACCAGGCCCCACACTCACTCAAAGCATGTGGGGAAGAGAACGATTTCTCCCAAGCTGTCTGTAACAGACAGCTAAGTTGTTAGCCACACAGGAACCATTTTAAACTAGGTCAGCTTAAACTATAGCTGAAACAGTTCCACTGACTGGCCGCCCTTGAATGTCTCGGCCTTTATCTGTGAGTGTCAGGGTGTCAGGACCTTGTATCATGGAACTAAGCTAAAGCACGGCCATGTTGTATTTGAACTTTTGAAACCTAACAGGCAATTCCTGTAAATACTCACTGTACTGAGAAATGGGAACTTTGTAATGCCACCTGATCACAGGAGGGGCCAGAAGGCTTGGCAACCAGGAGCTTATAGAATAGGCAATTAAGTGTCCCCAGAAGAAGGCATGGCAACCAGAAACCTACAGAATAGGCAAGTAAGTGCAATTAAGTGCTAATCACAAAACTTTGCTTTTGTTCTTGCTTGCTTGCTCAGTCAAGACTGCTCAAAAAGTGTAAGAAATAGCATAGCGTGCTGCTGGGGGCTGCTCTCCCATCGAAAGAGTTGGTCCCTGCGCAGGTATGCAATAAACTTTTATTGCTTTAAGTTTAACTTTGAGTTAAGTCTTTCCTGCCACGCCAACGTATAACACTTCCCCTAAATAGATGCCAAACTTAAGCCGCTTGCTACACATGGCAAATGACTACACACTTGGAGGCCAACCGAAGTAGATCAGGGACTATTCTCCCTAAGAATTATCAGCCATCCAGAGCAATCAGCCTGTAAAGTCTGTCCCGCACTAACTAGGGCCCACTCCCTTCTGATGAGGATAGTAGCAGACTACTGCCTTGTAGGAACCCAGGGAGGTCAAGTCCACTCAAGGATGATCAAGGTTAGGCCGCCATCATGAATGTGGAATCTGCCTTTCTAATTCATCCCCTTCCTGTTACGCTTATGCCTATTGTACATCCTCTTCCTGTGATGTGTACACCTATCGTATAACCCTGTCTTGTGATGTGTGGTTACCTGTAATCATGCCCCCCAAATTTATGTAAGCCCTGGTCAGCAATAAACTTGGTCTCCTTCTGGCCCCTAGTTTCCTGCTCACGCTGTGCAAGGACCTAGCTGTTGAGATCATTGTACAGGCCAGGGTCAAACTAGGCAGACCCCTGGACGAGGCAGCCCCTTGCACTCTTTTTGTGTCAGCCTCACTAAGAAAGAGATGAACAACCAGGTGAACTTTGTAAACCTTTCCTTTGGCTTTTCACAGAGCTTATCTACTCAAAGGGCACAGCCCCTGCCTTCACACAACTTATCTCTGAGGGCTGAGTCTATACAGCCTCTTCCCTCAGTGTTCCAGGAGGAGGATCTGTGTTCTCACAAACCATATCCTGACTCAGACCCTGCGACTGCAACATCAGAAAACCTTATTGGTACATATGTCCTTGGCTCAAGCCCTTTATAGGTCCCACCGCCTCACTGCTCAAGTGCAGCTTCCCTGGCCTAACCTTTAGGCCTCGGGACCTGCCCAGGAGCTCAAGATGCTCCCCTCTCTCTCTGCTGTCCCTTCCCTTCCCCAAAATCCTTCTCTACCTCCAATAAAGGCTATATATTTGCATTTCATTTCTACCTGAGCTCTGTCTCCTTCCTGCGGCTCCGTCTCAACCTCTCAATCAGGGCTACCCTGGAGGTGAGCATGCTACCATGATGAGATGTGTCTGACTTGATTATTTCTATCTCTCACATTTTCCATGACTTTGCTATAATCTTTATCTGTTATCGCTGTACAGTTGTGCCTACTGGACCCATGATGGTGTCTTAGGAGCAGAGCTGCCAGCACCTATAATTGGCCAGGAGCCAGCAGAGCACCTCCAGACCCAAAATTCCACACTCCCATGCAGTCAGTCCCATGTTGCAGGGCAGAGGTGCTTGGTAAAGTTGGCAAGGGTGGATTCTGCTTTGTTCTCAATGGTCTCCAGGTCACAGTCAAGTTGCCTGGTCATCTCAGGAGAGTTTAAGTCCAGTTGGCACTGGCTTTGAGCTGAAGAGGTGCAAGGAGTCTTGGGCAGTGCCCGCTACAAAGTATTCAGACTGCAGGTTCTTCTCTGGACCTGGATCCCCAACTTCATCTTTTGCTTACTGGTAAGATTTGCATTTAGTGAAATGCCCAGATCTTATGAGTACAACTAGACAAAATTTGACAATTGTGTAACCTTATGTAACAAATCACCCCAAGCAAGATATAAACCATTTTTGTATTTCCAGAAAGTTCCTCATACTCTCTTTCCAGTCAGTCCTTGCCTTCCAAAGTCAACTACCCTTTTGATTTATCACTAGGATTTACTTTGTCTTTTCTTTTTTAGATTATAACTGTGAGCTAGGTGAAAATTTACAGAGCCATTTTGCATTCAATGATTTGTATAACTTTTTGTTTCAGTGCAGCCATTATAACTCCCTTAATGTACCATGTCCTCTTTGTGTTTCCTGCTTCCATTCCTCTTCCTTTCCGAACTCTCTCTATTTTGTCCTTAAGTAAATGCTGCCCTTTTGATTCTAAATGGTTGATAATTCCAGACCTGAAAGGTGACATACTTCCAGTAAGCCTGATCTCTTATGATCTGGGATTTTTAAAACACATTTTTCTTCCCTCTGTCCAGGACCTTCAAATGTAATCATTTTAGAACAGCTAGTCATGGTAGCCAGGCATTATCTACTTTTCCTAGTCTTAGGGTTGTGGGAACTGATGTTTGCATGTTCCATTATGCCTTTGAACTAATTATTTTCATTTATTTATATTTAATCATTCTCTTTCCTCCAAGCTAGCAGACATCCCTGTTAGGAAGTTTGTAGAAATTTTGTAGGAATTTTGTGCATGAAACGAAGGAAGAGTTCAAATTAAGTGTATTTGAAGCAGGCTTTTTTGGGAGCAAGCAGATGGGTTCAGCAGCTTGTGGGGAAGCAAGCTGATGAAGCTGCGCTGGACCAAAGTAGGAGGAAGTTTTTATACCCCCCTGTCAGCCCAGAAAGGATCAGGCTATTCTTTGTGTGCAGCGGTGTGGCAGTTGAGTGGTTTCCATTGTGGCTTTGTGCAGAAGGGAGAGGCAGGATGTACATAACGGTTGAGTTCTTCCCTTTGTGGCCTTGGGCAGCTGCAAAAAGTCAGGGTCTGGACAGTAAGGGTTTCATGGAAAGCAGCTGGTTTCGGGGATGCAAGTTACAACGGGGGCGGGGGGGGACTGCTGCTGGACTTGGGCAATCCCAGATGGCTGCTCATGAGCATTTAAGATTCCTGTTGCTATTCACCAAGACAGGATGCAGAACTGTGGAAAACTGAACTCGGAAGAGAGTCTATGTGGACAAATTCTCTATGCTCATACAATAAGTCCTGGGAGGTCAGGACTCCAATAGAGGGAGATCTTCATGCTCTTTCCATCTCATTTTCCTGAGTAAAAGCTATTCCCCATGATGTCTCCTCACAATAATGCCAATTTTATGGGACTTCTTGTAAGCACATGGTTGCTATTATATATGCTTGAAGGTCAACTGCTTGAAGGTCACTTGTCTGAAGGTTGTCTTCCATAGACAACAATCAGACTCTATTGTCTGTCCCACCCTAATTAGGGCCCAGTCCTTTTTGATAGGGATCATAAATTATTCCCCTGGAGAAGAGTTCAGAGGTCAAGCCAACTCAGAGGTTACCAAGGCTAGACTGCCTTCTTGACTCTAGACCCCACCCATCCTGTTACACATGTATCTTCCTGTCACATGTATGCCTCTAGTACGCCCTTCCTATTGCATGTGTACCCCAAGCTCTTCCTCCTCATGTTAACTGTATGCCTCTACAACAACCCTTTCCTGATCCAAATGTGCTTATGGAGATTCTATCAATCTGGAGAGAATACATTGCTGCCTCATTCCCCTTGGCATGGAAGAGGTGAGCCCTTGCATGTCTTGTCCCATGTCTTTTTAATTTACCCCTCAATGACACCCATTTTTGTGGAAAGGTTGGTCCACACATAGAACATCATATTTGTGAATTGTATTATGCCAATGTCTTTAGTAATATCCATTCTATGATCCTGAGCTCCTAGGCGATTCATCTGATTGCTCAAAGTAGTTGATTATGTATAAGAAGTTTTCATAGCTTTCCTCCCATGCTCCACCCCATTCATTGATATTTTGCAGTAAAGGTAAATAGCCATGACCAATATCTTTTGTCAAATTTATATATATTAGTGAGTCTATCCCCAGTATTCCTCCCACACCAATTCAGCTTGAGTATCTGTCTAAACCTCTACTTGTAGAGTACTACTAATGAGATGTGTATTTAGCAGTATTTGCCTATGTTGTCTTTAACCCTTTACTTTGTCTATTTGTGATCTTCATATAAATGCACTCTTACTTTATGTATTTTTTCTAACCTCTTTGGTTCAATATAATGTTCTTGAGCTTCAGCTATATTGTGGTATACATGCATGCATGTTAATTTTTTGCAAGTTAATATTATAATAATAAATTTACACAGAACCAGAACCAACACATTCATCCACCACCTCCAACAACTAGAATAAGAGAAGCAAAATAAACTTTCAGCTATCAGAAGAAATGATAAAGATTAGAGTAGAAATACATGAATTGTAAAGCAGGAAAGTAATAGAAAGAACCAATAAGATAAGAAGTTGGTCTGTCATTGAGCCTCTACTCAAGTTCTCCATCAATGCAAGAATACTTTCTTCTAATAACTTGGCATTCCATGATGCTTAGTTTCCCAACACAATGACTGAAGACAAAATGGGTGCATAAACAAATGTGGTGAAGAAAGTTGATGGTGCCTGGTTCTCAAAAGATATAGCATCTGGGGTTTTAAAGACTTGAAGGTAAACAAGTGGTCATCTAGCTGAGAAGCAACAAAGTCCACATGAAAGAAACACAGCAGTCTATGTAATCATGAGGTATCAATGGGATCAGGTATCAGGCATCAAAGACCCAAAGTCCATCTGTAGACAATTGGACATCCCCTAACAGAAGGGTCACAAGAAAGAGACAAGCCAGTCAGAGTGTAGTATAGCACCGATGAAGCATACAACTTTCCTTTAATGCTTCCTACTACCCTGCCCCCGCCCTTTCCCCCCAACCCCACATTATCATGATCCCAATTCTACCTTAAAAATCTGGCTAGATTAAAGCATGTACATGAGTGCAGATAGGAGCTGGAAACACAGGGAATCCAGGACAGATAAACTCCTCAGGATCAATAACGAGAGTAGTGATACCATGAAGGGAAGGGAAAGGTTAGGTAGAAAGGGGGAACCATTCACAATAACCTACATACAACCCTCTCCTTGGGTGGTGGACAACTGAAAAGTGGGTGAAGGGAGACATACGACAGTGTAAGACATGTCAAAGTAATAATAATTTATAAATTATCAAGGGTTCCTGAGGGAGGGGAGGGGAGGAAGGAGAGAAGCTAGCTGATTTCTACTTGAAGGTCTCAAGTAGAAAAAAATACTTTGAAAATGATGATGGCAACTTATGTACAAATGTGTTTGAGACAATGATGTATGTATGGATTGTGATAAGAGTTGTACAAGTCTCCCAATAAAATGATTTAAAAACAAACAAAGAAACAAACAAACAACAACAGGATAGCCTCATGTTGGTACAATAGGAAATAAATAGGCCAATGGAACAAAATTAAGAATAAAGGCTCTATTAAAGCTCATTAAATAGGAAAGAGATAATCTCTTAAGTAATGCTGGGAAAATTTGGTTTCTACTTGCAGAACAATGTTTTTGGATCCATATTTCACTCCATAGACAAAAATGATTTCAAGATAAATTAAAGTGTAAATCCTAGAACTATAGAGACCACCAGTGGAAAAAATAGGGACAATTTAAAGTCTATAATACATGACATAAATACATTATGAATGTATTTAATGAATGTATTTAATGAATACATAATGAAAACCATACACACACAGCAGAAGACAAAATAGGTGAATGGGATCCCTTAAAAACAAGACACTATGTGCATCAAAGATTTCGCTAAGAGACTAAAAATAGAACTCATTGACTGAAAAAAAAATTTTTGTCAATAACATATCAGACAAGGGATTCATCTCTAAAAATTTTCTATACCCCAGCAAGAAAAAGACAAACCACACAATAAAAAATGAGCAGAGGACATGAACCAAAGTCAGCTTAACCAAAGGTGGTCAACAAATACATGAAGAAGTATGTGCAATCTGAGAGCTGCAAATTAAATGATGAGATAACATATTCCAGAACTGATAGCAACATTTAAAAAAGCAGAAAACAAATCCTGGTGGCTGTGTGGAGAAATTGGAGCCATCATATACTGTTGGTGATTCTATAGAACAGTGCAACACTTTGGAGACTGGTAAGATGCTTTTTCAAACCACTGAGGACAAAAATACTATATGATCCAGCAATTATACTACTTGGTATATGTCCAATGGAAATAAGAAACAGAGATCAAACAGACATATGCATACTTATGCTCATAACACCACAATAATATCACAATAGCAAGAAGACAGAAACAGCCTAAATGTCCATCAGTGGAAGAAAGGATAAAGAAACTTTGGTTCATATGCAAAATGCATACCACACATTATTAAAGACAAGTATATATATATGTATATATATATAAAATCATTTTAATGGAGACTCATACAACTCTTATCATGATCCATCCATCCATGTGTCAAGCACATTTGTACATTTGTTGCCATCATCATTCTCAAAACGTTTTCTTTTAGTTTGAACCCTCACTTTTTCCCCTCCTTCCCCCACCCTCCTTTCCTCATGAACCCTTGATAATTTATGTTATTATTATTTTGTCATGTCTTACACTGTCTGATGTCTACCTTCACCCACTTTTCTGCTGTCCATCCCCCAGAGAGGGGGTTATATGTAGGTCCTTGTAATCGGTTTTTCCTTTCTACCCAACCTTCCCTCCACTCTTCCAGTATCGCCACTCTCACCACTGGTCCTAAGGCCTTCATCCATCCTAGTTTCCCTGTGTTTCCAGCTCTTATCTGTACCAATGTACACCATCTGGTCTAGCTGGATTTTGAAGGTAGAATTGGGATCATGATAGTTGGGGTGGGGTGGGGGGAGAAAAGGAAGCTGGTCAGACAGGGTTCTCTTAGAGAAATAAAATTCAGGACACTAGTAGTTCTTTTTATATATTTATATATTGAGAAAGGTATATAAGATAAGAAAGAAAAAGTTAACTATAAAGTACTAGAGATTGCTCGGTGCCACTCACTTGCGTGAGGCAACTAGAAGACTGGCAGTCTTTCAAATCTTGAGGGCCGCTGAGTAGTCCTCTGTAGAGCAATCCAGGCTATCTGGTTACAGGCAGCAAATGGCAGAGCAGGTCACCAACGGTCAGCCAGATCACAGAGTCCAACAGTCCCCAGCTCAAGAGATGTATATCCCAGGAGCATGGCGAAGTAGGGCTTGAAGGATCCTCAACTCACAACACAGTCCATGAGTAGGTGTCCCACGGGTAGTGTTGCTTGGAGGTCCAGGCACAGGACGAACAAGGCAGCTCTCTGGTCCAAGGATCCGGAAGCAAGAGAGAGGGCAGGGCTTGCCGATCCCTTCCTATCTCTGCCCTTCAATTAATCCCGCGTGTTCATTGGCTGTGCCGTCACAACAGACCCACCAATCTTCTGTGGCCATGTTGGCATAACAAACCTACCCGTCACAGAAGCACTTAAGAACTAGAGGAAAATTGCATGTTTCATTGTTGCTACTCTTCACCCTCCTCCCCAAGACCCTTCTGTAAAGGGATGTCCATTTGCCTACTGATGGGTTTTGGGTCCCCACTCTGCACTGCCCCTCATTCACAAATGGTATGATTTTTTGTTCTTTGATACCTAATATCTGATCTCATCGACACCTTGTGATCACACATGTGGACTTTGTTGCTTCTCAGCTAGATGACCGCTTTTTTATCTTTAAGCCTTTAAGATCCCAGATGCTATCTGTGTCTTTTGATAGCCCGCACCATCAGCTTTCTTCACCACTTTTGCTTATGCAATTGTGTCAGGAAGGTGAACATCATGGAATGCCAGTCTAATAGAACTAAGTGTTGTTGCATCAAGGGAGTACTTGAGTAGAGGCCCAATATCCATCTGCTATCTTAATACTAAACCTATAAAATGTGCACATAGCTCTATTTCCTCAACATCATATAAATATATTTACATATGTACAGCCTATATTTAGGCCTTCATAAAGGCCCTTTGCCTTTGCCTCCTAGTTCTTGCTTCTATTTCCTTTTCCTATCCTCTTCTCCCACCATCATTCTCAGTCTTCATTTGGGTTTCAATAGTTCCTCTCAGCTACATTGCTGTTGATCAAGACCTACCAGGCCTTTTACACCCTCCCTTCCACCAATTTTGGATCACTGCTGTTCCTTGTCCCTGGGTTTGTGAACACCACTTCTTTTTCCCTGCCTTCCCCTCTCCTGTGTCCCCCTGGAACTGTCAGTCCCATTGTTTTCTCCTCCAGATTTTTTATCCAGCCTATCTTTCTAGATAGACCCGCAGAGTTAATAATATGCACAAAAATAAGAGAAAGCAAAACAATGCAATAAAAGAAAAGAAAACAGCATTCCCCCCCAAAAAAAACCCAAATGACGAGAGAGAGAGAGAGAGAGAGAGAGAGAGAGAGACAGAGAGAGAGAGAGAGACAGAGAGAGACAGAGAAGAAAAGACTGTAAATAGTTCAAGTTCTGTTTGCTGACCCTTAGGAGTGTTTTCCAGTTGAGTCTGATGGCTCCAAAGTCTAGCTCTTCTGTTGCATGCCCTTTGTGTTTTACCTTGGTGTGGTGGAGTCAGATAGGGCACAATTCCCACAGTGTGTCTCCAGGGTTGTCCCCCATAGGGCTATGGGTCAGTGAGGGATGTCGTGTTTTGTAGTGGGGCTGGCTATATGGTCTTTTTTGTACACTGGCTACTCTAAGCAAGGATATCATCCGCAAAGCTTGGGGGGCCAGAATGTGCTCCACTCTCTCTTCCTCCCCCTTCATTTGCTCCTGTGTGTTCTGGTCAAACATGTTCCTCTCCCTGAATTATAGTTTCAGTGCTGTCCTCTGAATTAAATTCTTCTGGGGGGAGGGGTGACTGTCCATATAGTTGAGATAGGGGGCAGCCCCTCAAGTCTTTTGTGACAGTCATGTGCTTATGTTAATTTTATGATTGAAACGTAGGGGTGGAGTCTAGCCTGTTAATCTGAAGACAGCCATTGAGTAGCCAATGAGGCCTCTATGTGGGCATGGCTTTCACCTGGGACTCCTGAGAAATCTCGCGATATTTCCCTCGTGAAGATGAGAAGCTATCTCCCCCAGTTGTTGGGAGTTAGTTTCAGAGATGATTAACCACAGGCAACACAGAATGGCGGCATCTGGAAGGCTGGAGTAGCCGTTGGAGAGACCACATGGTTTTGCCCTGATAGGGCTGGACCTCTGAGGCTGGGGCAGCCACATGGAGGTGTCTGCCAGCGATGAGTTGCTTCTGCCACCACGGGATGCTGTTGATGGACCCTGAGCCCTGGAAGTGAGGAGCCATGGGGAGACCCCTGTTGGTGCCAGAACTCTGTACCCACTGACCTGTGACTTCATGAGTCAAAAGGAGACATTATGGACTGATTTCAGGCATATGGGTTAATATCGGACTTGTGACTTTGAGCTGGACTGGGCTGGGATGTTTTCCCGATGTCCTATTCCTCTTGAATATAAACCCACTCCTTATATCCATATGTGTGTCCTTGAATTTATTCCTCTAGTCTACCTGGGCTAACTCACCTCTCTACTGGTACCCTGTTTCATGCCTGTATGTTGCATTCATATTTTGGAGCATCAGGTTGAAGTCTGTTCCCTCTTTCCCTGTGGAAATATAAACAATACCCTCCCCTTGGGTGGGATAGTGCCCTGTTCCCTGCTATACATTTCTTCTTTTTTTCTCCCCCACCCCCACCCCTCCATTTTAGTTAGCTGCCATATGTATCCCTGATTTTGGTCCAGCCCCTGCCATACTACCTGTACCTAACCCCTGAAATGTTTGTATACAGTAGCTTTTGCCCTATGACTATTTGTATTTTTTTAAAAGCTTACCTCAGCAGACTCATGTTGTACTTGTCTTTTTGTGCTTGGCTTATGTCACTTAACACAATTTCCTCCACTTCTTCCCATGTGGATGTGTTTCATATATTTATCAATGCTTTTTTTGGCAATGTGTAGAACTCCACTGTATGTATGTACCACAGTTTTTTAATCCTTCCTTCTGTGGATGGGATTTTGGGTTGTTTTCCACTCCTTGGAAGACAAATATTTTATGAGACAAATATTTTCGGCAGCATTGTAATGTTTAGGATTACATTATGAAATATAGGATGTCTAATTAAATTCGGAACTTCAGATAAATAACTAATGCTTTTTAAATAGATGACATATTTCTTAATAGAAACTTATTATTTATCTGAAACTCAAAGTTAACTAGGTATTATGCATTTTTATTTACTAAATTTGTCTTTAGCCTTCAGAGTGAATTACAACTCAAAGCAAAGAAAACAAAAATTCTCACAACTGGACCAATAGACAACATGATGATAGTCAGAATGAAGATCAAAATGATCAAGGATTTAGATTTGTGGCAATTATATAATCTGTCAAATTGTAAAGGGATGGAGTCTAGCCTGTCAGTCATGTCATAGCCTCTCTGTGGGTATAGCCTTCTCCTGAGGATTCTGGGAATTCATGTGTACCTCCTGGAGGTGGGACACACATACACTCTTTGTTTTATCTTTCTGCTGACAAGACACATGGAGTAACACTGATGGAACCAGAGCCCTTGTGCTGGAAGAGCCACATGGAGACCCCAGCCAGTGCTGAGATGTTTCCACTGCCCCTGGATCCACCAGACAAGACTTTCCATGCACTGTCCTGTGATCTTCCTGCATTTGGTGGCATTGTATGTGCTGCGAGAATCTGAAGAGGAATTTACAGACTGGTATTGGACATATTGGTTAATCTTGAGTTTATGGACTTGATCTGAACAGAGCTGGGATGTTTTCTTATATACAATAACTCTTCATATAAAGCTCTTTCTTATACATATATGAGTGCCTCTGCATTTGTTTCTCTAGTCTACTTGGACAAACACATTATTTTACTTGAGTCCCCAATAAATGCTCATAAAAGTAACATTATGGAAATCAAATTATGTATTGTATTGGACAAATTTTCTGCATAAGACCTCCTTAGAGTTTTAAAAAGCTAGGATGTCACTTTGAGAATGAAGGTGGACCTGACCAAGCCATAGGATTTTCAATAGGCTCATAACTCTGTGAAAGTTAGACAATGGATAAAGAATAATTCATTAGCAGAAGAATTAATGCAGTTGGATTATGGTGCTGATGAGATTATTGAACGTACCATGGCTGGGGAGAAGAGTGCAGGAAGGGGGGTGGTGGAAATCCAGTACCATAGACTGCCAGAGAAACAACATAACTCTTATAGAAGAAGTACAGTCAATACTCCTTAGAGGAATGAGCCCTGGTGGCGTAGTGGTTGTGTGCGGGACTTTGGCCCTCTGGGACGGAGGTTCAATTCCAGCAGTGGGGCTGGGCCTCCTACTCCCACCACCAGAGAGGAGGGATGTCCCCTCCCCCCCAAAAAATACTCCTTAGAAACTATAATGAATGAAGTACTGTCAATGCTCCTTTGAAGTGGGGATGGCACATTCTTCGGACATGTTATTAGAAGAGACCAGTCCCTGGGAAGCAGAAGCACATTTTGAACTGGCACAGAAGGAAATTTTCAGAATTATACTTAGAGGCATAAAGGATATGAGGGAATCAATAGAGGAAAAGAATAAAATAATAGAGAAGATAGAGTCCACATACCAAAGGGAAATACAAGAAGTACGGGATAAGGCAACAGGATGCAAAATAAGTTAAGAGAACTCACCACCAGGCTAGAAGCAGGGAACCCTATCAACGTTCTCAAAGATAACCAAGAACATCTCAACAAAAGAGAAAGGCAATCAAACAAGATACTATGAAGAGGTACAATGGTTTAATAATTGAGATACCAGAACAAGACATAATGAAGAGCTCAACATCCAAAATAGTGAGGAAATTCCTGGAAGAAAATGTCCTCTATTTAATTAATGAGAATCAATTTTCCAGGAAGCAGGAGGACAACAATTAGACTGAACTCCAAGAAGAATATACCAAGTCATATAGTAGGCAAATTGTCCAACTCTGAGGAAAATAATCATAAGAGCAGCTAGAGGAAAAAGTGCAATCACCTTTAAGGTTACTCAGATAAGAAAATGCTTAGACTTATCAGCAGATAACATTAAGAAGAGGAGCGAATGGAGTAACATCTCACAAAAGTTGAAGGAAAGTAAAGGTAATCCAAGAATCCTTTTCCACCAAACTATGCATCAAAATAGAAGGAGAGGTAAGGGTTTTCTTGGACAAAGAAAAATTCAGAGAATACTTCAAATAAACAAAGCAGCAATACAAAAAGTTCTTGCCAACTTACTTTGAACAGAATACCAACATCCACAGAGCACAAACATGAGACCATCATGTAGCACAACACTATCTAGAAGTCAACCCACTGAAAGCAATGCCCAAGACGTCATTGACCCAATAGCGATAAGACGGTAAGAATAAATTCCCGCATACTGGCACAATACACTGCTAAGAAGGGAGGCAGGAAATATCTAGCAGAAAAGGGTACAAGATGAAAGCGAAGAATCCACAGATGGATGGGATAACTTTGAATGCCAATGGTGTGAACTCACTCATTAAAAGATAAAGACTAGCAGATTGGATTAGGAAACAAAATCCATCAATCTGTTGTTTGCAAGAGACACATCTCAAGCTCTCAAACAAAAACAGGTTGAGAACCAATGGCTAGCTAAAAGGATATGAAGCTAATGGCAATTTTAAAAAGCAGGAGTTGCAAACCTAATCTCTGACAAAATCATTCTCAAGGTGATAATGATGAGATCACAAGAAATATGTATGGACTCTATATAATGTTTAAGAGATCAGTAGCCCAAGAACCAATGAGTAAAATCAATATATACCATATATTTCAGACCATAAGACACACCTGACCATAAGACACACCCAGTTTTTACAACAGGAAAACAAGAAAAAATATCCTGAAGCAAATAGTACCAATTTACTAAAATGTTCTGGGGCAACCCATCTTTGAACCATAAGATGCACCCTTGTTTTTCCCCACTTTTGGGGGGGAAAGTGCATCTTATGATCCAAAAAATACAGTACTTGCCTAATGAAAGACCCAGGAAATTTGTCAATCAAATCCTTCAAAACATGAAAAAAGAAATCACAGGTTCAACAATCATAATAGAAGACTTCAATACATCACTCTCTGAGAAAGACAGATAAGTGAGTAAGAAGCTCAACAAGGAGGCCACAGAACTAAATGCCACAATTATACAACTCAACCTTACAGTTATATTCAGAGCTCTCCACCCAAATAATAATAAATATCACATTTTTTTATTATACGTGCTGCCTAAGTGAGCACAAAATCACATTCTTTTAAAGTGCACATCACACAAGTCAAGCTTGAGTAATTCAAACATATAAAGGTCACTTGGACTGCCTTCTCTCATCACTATGCCATAAAGATGCAAATCAACAAAATAAATAATAATAATTAAAAAAAACAACACCTCCCTCCCCCAAACAAACAAAAGATAAACCCAGGGCAAATAATTTGAGGATGAATAACTTTCTTCTCCAAAATGAGTGGTTACTGGCCCAAATTAGAGCTGAAATTGGAAGTTCCTAGAGACTAATGAGAATGAGACTACAACTTACCAAGACATAGGGGATACAGCAAAGGCAGTTACCAGAGTATGTTTGATAGTGATAAGTGCACATACGAAGAAGGAAGAGAAAGTTATGGTCAATACTCTATCACAAAACCTTCAGCAGGTAGAACATAGTCAACAGAATGACCCCTGGAAGAGTAAAAGAAAAGAAATAGTTAAAATCAGGGTGGAGATAAATGAGGGGTATGTAAGTCGGGGTTAGCTGGAGAAGCAAATCCAGAGACACTTCTATGTGTATGAAAGAGCTTTATATCAAAGAGTAGCTGTGGAGGGAAAAGAGTGGTTGTATATTAAGAAAATATCCCGGCCTAGTCCATAAGTTAGTTATAAGCCCATATATCCAATACCAGTCTATAAATTCCTCTTCAGACTCATGCAACATATGTAAGATCATAGACCTATGGGGTCTTAAAGGCTTGAGTAAACAAGTGACCATCCAGCTCAGAAGCAACAAAGCCCACATGGAAGAATCACATCAGCCTGTGTGATCACGAGGTGTTGAAGAGATCTGGTGTCAGGCATCAAAAAACTAAAATTATATCATTATAAATAGGGGGGAGTTCAGATTGGTGACCCAAAGCCCATCAATAGGTGAAGCCACATCCTCTTACAGAGGGGTTGCAGGGGGGAGATGAGCCAGTCAAAGTACAGTGTAGTAACAACAACATGTGCATCTTTCCTCTAGTTCTCAAGTGCTTCTTCCCACTCACTATCATGGTTCTGGTTCTACCAGATAAGTCCAGCTAGAACAGGGGATGTACACTGGAGTAGGAAACATGGGGAATTTAGGCTAGATATTCTATTCCCACAGGGCTAGTGATAGGAGTGGTGATACTGGGGGGTAGAGAGGTGGTAGAGTAGAAAGGGGGAACCAATTTCAGGGGTCTACATATAACCTCCTCTCTAGGGCATGGCCAAAAGGGAAGTGAGTAAGGGACAGTGTATGATATGAAAAAGCAATGGCAATCTGTAAATTATTAAAGGTTCATGGGGGGGGGAATATGAGGAGCTGGAACAGGTGGAGGGAGGATGTTTTGAGAATGATGATGGCAATAAGTGTGCAAATGAGGTCTGCATACAATTGATGTATGTATGGATCATGGGGGGAGGTGTGTGAGTACCCAATAAAATGATTCATTAAAAAAATGGGGGGGGGGAAGGAAAGAGGAGCTTATACCAAGAGCTCAATGTTTGGAAATGAATGTGGCAATATGTGTGCAAATGTGCTTGATACAGATGATGTATCAAATGTTATAATAGCTGTAAGAGCCCTCAATAAATTTTTTTTTTAAAACAAGATCATAGGCCTGTAGGTGGAAAATCTTGTGGATCCAGTGACAGTGGAAGCACCTCAGAGCTGGCATGGGTCTTCATGTGGATTATCCAGCTCCAGGGCTCTGGCTGGATCAGCATGGCTCTATGTGTCTTGTCGGGAGGAAGATCAAGCAGAGAGTATGTGTGTCCTCATCCCAGGAGAAAAATGGGAAGTTCCCAGAATCCTTCTAGTGGGTGTTACCTTGTGACTTGATCGACAGTCTAAACTCCACTCCTTTGCTCAAGTTGACAGATTATGTAACCTCCACAGTGAGAAAACAAGAAAATAATGCAAAAACATCAATAGTAAAAAGCTGGTTCTTTGAAAAGATTTAAAAAAATCAACAAACTATTGGCAAATCTAAACAAAGATAGGAAGGAGCAGGCATCAACATACGCGATGAGTGGTGAAGCAGGGAAAATTACAATGACTCCTAATGAAGTTAAAAGATAAGTTAAAAAATACTATCAAGTCCTGTAGTCCAATGAATACAATAATTTGGGAGACATGGACAAATGCTTGGAAAAATGATCCTCTCCAAATTATTCCATTTGGCTGTCAAGAACTTGAACAAGCCCATAGCAAAAGAAGAAATAGGCAAGGTTATCAAGGAACTACCAATTTTAAAAAGTACTGGCCCAGGTGGCTTCAAAGGAGAATTCTGGCAAGCATTCTGGGAAGAGCTGAGACCAATTCTGCACAAGCTCTTTCTGAGCGTAGAAAAGGACAACAAAGTCCCAGACACATTCTATGAATTAGTGTAACACTGATACTCAAACCAGGCAAGGATCCTACAAGGCTACAGAATTATAGGCTGATATCTCTAATGAACACCAATGCAAAAATCCTTGACAAAAATTTGGCCATTAGAATACAAAAGTTTATAAATGAATAACGTACCATGACCAAGTTGGATTCATATCAGCATGCAAAGATGATTCAACATCAGAAAGTCTATAAACATTATTTATCCCATTGAGAAGAAAAGGGATAAGAACCACACAATAATATCAATAGATGCAGAAAAAGGATTTGATAATATTCAACACCCATTCCTAATTAAAATACTCAAGAAGATAGGGATGGAAGGAAATTACCTCAGTATAATACAAACTACATATGTAAAACCAACAGAATTACAATCAATGAAGAAAAGAAGAAAACTTTCTTACTGAAAAAGGGATCTAGACAAAGATGTCCCTTTCCCCCACTTTTATTCGACATCATCCTGGAGGTCCTAGCTAATAACATAAGGAAACGGAAGGACATCTGGGGAAACAAGAATTGAAACTATCATTATTTGTAGATGATATGATTCTACATATTGAGAACCCCAAAGGCTCCACAATAGGAGTGCTGGAAGCGCTAGCAGGAATATGGCAGAATGTTAGGACACAAGCTCAATAAGCAGAAGTCAATAGGGTTGTTATATGTACTGGATGGTATTACAGAAAAAGACATTAAGAAGGTGGTACCCTTCACAATAGTCAAGTTTAAATTGAGAAATCAAGGAATATACCTAAGCAAAAATGCCAAAAGTTCTGTACAAGGAAAACTATAGAATATTATTACAAGAAACCAAAAGAGACCCTCACAAATGGAAGAATATTCCATGCTCATGGATCAGAAGACTCAATACTGCAAAGATGCCAATTCTACCCTATACTATATAAGTTCAATACAATCCTGATATAAATCACAACTTTTTTTTCAAAGAAATGGAAAAACTGACTACCAACTTCCTATTGAAAGGGGAAAAGCCCAATATCCACAAAGAACTCCTCAGGAAGAAGAATAAAGTGGGAAGGCTTGCTTTACTTGACTTTACAATTTATCACACAGTCAGTTGTCAAAACAGCATGGTACTGGTAGAATTATAGATACGGATCAATGGAAAGGAACAGAAAATCCAGAAATAAAACGGGCAGCATACTGACAATTGATCTTTGATAAGGACCCAAAAATATAAAATAGGAAGTGTATTTTAACAAATAGTGTTGGAAAAAGTGGTTATCTACCTGCAAAAAAAGAAGTCCCTTGTTTGATCATGCACAAGAACAAATTCAAGGTGGATCACAGACCTTGAGGTAAAACCCCAAACGATCAAGATCATCAATGAGAGATTTGAGACAAAGCTACGAATTGTAGCATAAGGAACACATGGCTGTTAGAAATATGGAAGGATATGCATGCAGAGGATATTAAAATAGATGTGTGGGACCTGCTAATGATAAAACACTTGTGAACATCAAAGGTCTTCATCAAGAAAATAATAAGGTAATCCAGACTGGGAAAAGATATTTAGCAAAGATATCAGGCAAAGGGCTTATTACTAAAATCTATAGAATTCTGCATTTATGATGGGAAACACACACACACACACACACACACACACATATGACTTTCCCACTTGGGAGGTGGGCAAGAGACTTGAACAGAAGATTCACAAGGGAAAAAACCTGAATGGCTGATAAATATAAGAGAAAATGTCCCCAATCACTAGTCATCCAGGAAATGCAAATTAAAACTACTGTGAGATACCATCTAATACTTTCAATGATAGCCAAATTAAAAAAAAATCAGAAAGCAACAAATGTTGGAGGGAGTGTAGTGAGAGAGGAATCCTCATTCACTCTTGGGGGTCTTATAGATACAGACATTGTGGAAAGCGATTTGGTGATACCTAAAACAGATGGAAACCGAGTTACCTTACAACAAAGCAATTTCCCAGAAGAATTAAGAAACAGACCATGACAAGACATCTGCACTCCAGTATTCATGACTGTGCAGGGTACAATTGCAAAGCATTGGAAACAGACTAAAATTCTATCATCGGAAGAATGGATTTAAAATAAACCCTGGTAGATACAAATGGAGTGCTATGCATCACTAAAAAATAGCGATAAAAGGATGAAGCACCTCATCTCATGGAAAGAGTTGAATAAGATTATGCTGAGTGAAGTTATCCAAGCACAAAAGGATTAGAACAACATGAGTCCACTGAGGTAAGTTCCAACAGCAAAATGGGTATAGGTGGAAATACATATAATACACAGGACCTGGGCTGAAGATCAGATACTCTGGTGAGAGGCAGGCCAAATACAATGAGACACATAATAAAAAAAGAAAAAAGAAGAAGCTAGAACTAGGGCTAAAAGACCTCTCCTTTCCCTCACCCACCCTCTCATTTGCCTTTAAGACCCACAGAGGAGTGGGGGCAGATAGAGACTTCAATGGAAGACATAATCCACCCAAGGTATATTGTTTATGTCTCCACCGGAAAGGGAGAGAGAGAGAGAGTAGACTCCATTCTGGTGCATCAACCCTCGAGGGTGGGTCAGCTTGGATCAGCTTGTTCACAAACAAGACTATAGGCTTGGCCTCAGCTTGAAACCAGGGCATCCCTCCCTAGATGACCACACAGAAGAGGACAGCACTGAAGATACAGTGTGGGGAGAGTGGCCAGTCTGACCCACCCACATGGAATGCAACAAACCAGCAATGGGTGCAAAACCATGAACAAGGTAGCAGATGGACTTTGGGCCTCTATTCAAATCTTCCCTCAAGATACAGTTAACCCATACAAGAACAGTTTGTTTTAACAATATGGCTCTGTATGATGCCCACCTTCTCGAGATCATTGCTGAAGACAAAATGGGTCCATAAGCAAATGTGCTGAAGCAATCTGATGGTGCCTGGATGTTAAAGGATATAGCATCTGGAGTCTTAAAGGCTTGAAATTAAACAAGCAGTCATCTAGCAGAGAAGCAGCAAAACCCACATGGAAGAGACACACTAGCCTGTGTGATCGTGAGGTGTTGAGGACAGGAGTAGATAGTAGAGATTCAAAATCAAGCAATAAAATTGATGTGAAGGCGTGTGGACAAAGTGGAGATCCAAGACCCACTTGTTAGATAATTGGACAGTCCCTTGTAGAAAGGCCAAATGAAAGGAATGATGTGTCTGGAATGCGGTCTCACACTGATGAAATACGTAATTTTCCTTTAATATTTCCTCCCCTTACCAGGGTGGACCAAACCCAGGGAGGTACATGCTGGCTATAACACAGTAATGGGAGAAGGATGAGGGGGGAGGGAGAAAAAAAAGGAGTTCAAAAGTGAAAGGATAACAGAGGGAACAGGGCACTAACCCACGCAGGGGGAGAGTACTGGGGTCTTGTCTCCACAGAAGCTGAAGTGGGCGAGCAGATCCTACAACGAAGCACCTAACCATGAGGACAGCATGGACACATGAAAGGATGCATGAAAAGAGAGCGCTACAGGGTCGGATGCAACCGGAGTCAGACCGACCCCATCCCTTGAAGGGGTGTGGCAGAGAACAGGTTGGGAGAGGGGCCAGCATGCCACACCAATAGGGAGAAAGGCAAGAAGGGAGGAAGAGAAAGAGCTGGTCCAGTCCCCACGCTGGCACAAGATGTTCTGAGGGCTACACTCCTGTGGGGCCCTAAAGGGTCACAGAAAGGACTGGGCAAACAACAAGATGTGTCACACTGGCTCCCTACAGAAGCAGACAGCGACATAGGACATTTTGGGGGTCACATGATGGGGAAGCAATGTGGACTGACCCCCCAAAACTAACTGAATCAAGAAGGGAGCACTCCTGATCAGAGAGTCTGGAGGAGAGAATGATGAGTCTGAAGGTTCCTGGGGGGGGGGCAAGGGGGAAGAGGGAGGGAAGGGGTGTGGACAGACTCAGGATGGGGGTGGGTGGGTGGGAACAATAAGTGGTCCTGAATCGGTGGAAGAGAGGATGTGGGAGACCTGGTAGGGATTAAGCAAGGATAATGTAACTGAGAGGAAGTACTCAAACTCCAAAGGAGGAACATGATGGTGGAACATGAGGGAGTTGGAAGGAAATAGAGGAAAGAACTAGAAGGCAAAGGTCACTTGCAGAGTTCTAAACATAGGCATGTACATACATAAATATAATTATCTATGATAAGGAGGGAATAAATCTAAGAGCATATTTATAGGATAGGTACTGGTGTAACAAGTGGACCTTAGACCCTCACCCAAGTGCTTCCTCAATGCAAGAACACTTTGTTCTATGAATCTGGTATTCCATGATACTCAGTGGTCCAATATGACCACTGAAGTAAAATGGATGCATAAGCAAATGTGGTGAAGAAAGCTGATGGTGCCCAGCTATCAAAGGATATAGTGTCTGTGGTCTTAAAAGCCTGAAGATAAACAAAAGATCATCTACCTGAGAAGTGACCATGTCCACACAGAAGCACACCAGCCGGTGTGGCCACAAGATATTGAAAGGATTAGGTAGCAGGCAACAAACAGGGAAAAAGACATATCACTGTGTGCGCACCTTCCCAAGGCGTCCACTGAGGACAGGTGGGAGTATGAGCAAGAGTGGTGAAGAAAGCCGATAGTGCCCACCTATCAAAAGATACAGCATCTGGGATCTTAAAGGCTTGAGCATAAACAAGCAGCCATCCAGCTCAGAAGCAAGAAAGGCCACCATAAAAGAAGCACACTTGCCAGTGTGACCATACAGTGTTGAAACAATCAGGAATTAAAGAACAAAAATCGAAATCAATTGATTCCCGATATGATTGCTGAAGACAAATGGATACAGAGGCAAACAGAGCAGAAGAAATGGATGGTGCCCAGCTACCAAATGATAGTGTCTGGAATCTCAAAGACTTGAAGATAAATGAGTGGCTGTTCAGCACAGAAGCAGCAAAGCCCACATGGAAGAAGCACACCAGCCTGTGTGATCAAGAGGGGCTGAAGGGAGTAAGTATCAAGCATCAAAAAACAAGAATCACATCATTACGAATGATGGGGAGAGCAGCGTGGGGACCTAAGGTGGGTAATTGGTCACCCCCTTACAGGGGAGTCACAGGGAGAAGACAGACCAGTCAAGGTGCAGAGAGGCAGTGATGAAGCATATAACTTTCCTTTAGTTCCTGAAGGCTTCCTCCCTCCAACTATCATGGTCCCAACTCTACCTTATAAATCCAGCTGGACTGGAGAAGGCACACTGGTCGAGATGGGAGCTGGAAATATGGGGAACCCAGGACAGATGAACCCCTTGGGGTCATTGGTGAGACTGGAGTTACCGCATGGATGGAGAGATGGTGGGGTAGAGAGACAAAACCAACTACAAGGATCTACACCTAATCTGGAGGACAGACATCAAAGGAGTGGGCTGGGGGAGAGGTCAGACAATGTAAGATATGACAGAACAATAATAATTTATAAAATATTGAAGGTTGGTGGGGGAGGGAGAGCAAGGACAGAGGGGAAAGGATGGGAAGCTGATATCAAGAGCTCAAGTGGAAAAGTGGATATTTGGAGAATGATGATAGCAGCGGACATGTGAAGGTGCTTTGCACAGTGTATGTATTTATGTATTGTGAAAAACGATGTACGAGCCCCCAATAAAGTGATTTTTAATTAAAAATATTTCCTCCCCCTTACCATTATGGCTTTAGTTTTACCTCTTTAATCTTGTTAGACCTGCATAGGTCCATTTGTATAATTAAGATCATTCAATGCATGAAAGCTAGATCTAGCAATGGCTAAACCCTTGTTCCATGTAGTTGGGTTCCATGTGTGCTATTCCATTCCATCCTCACAGCATACTCATAAATAGATACCTTGATTCTTCCCATTTTATAGATAAATCAATACATAGCCAAGAGTATTCTGCTCCTCTCCCTGATGAGAATAGTGCAGGTAGCTTGTTGTTGTGAGAAATGGATGTGGAATATATGTATAAGGCATAGTACTTAACTATAGATTTCTAATATATGATATTTCCTCTCCAGTGGGGTTACTGCCATTAGACCACCTTAGAAATGAACCCTCCTGTAATGATCTCCTTTGATTACTTAAATTACCAATACTCTGGCTAGTGTCCTCCTTGGAAAAGTTATTTAGAATTCATGTTTTAAATAAGTTTAAAATTCTGGTTCTAGTTTACATATAAGTACCTTGAGAATCACAATGGTGGTTTATAGGTTTCGTGCATAAATAATGCTACACTACTACTGAGGCCCAGAAAACCCTTTGAAAGCTGTTGTCTCGATAGCTTCTGTACGTTTGGCATGACCCCAACAGAGTAAGCAAGTTTGGACTGGCTATCTACCAAGAATCTGAAAGGATATAGACATCCTTAGCCTAGTTTCTTCTTTGGGGCCCTTATCAAAAGTTACCATGGCATAAGGCTAGCAAGTAATCAGATAGACCAGAGAGGGGAAAGAAAATCGTTCCAAATTCAGAGTCCTCAGATTCTGATCAATGATGTATTTTTAACCAGTAGAACAATGGCCCAAATCTAGCTCTCAGCCCAGTTATTCCTTAGTGATATTAATAAAACTGCCATCCCTTTTAAAAAGAGAATCTTGTCAAAGGACTAGATAAATTCATTTAATTAGATTAAGTTATGAACGAACATTCACGAATAAGCATTCTCAGAAAAGACTATTCCAGAGGCAAAACAAAGCAGTCAAAGAAGATCAGATTTGTGTACCCCCCAGTCTTCCAAATTCATACCTATTCTTATGCGAGGGCAGCAAGAGTATTGCTGATAACAAAAAACTTAAGTACGATCCCTATTTGGTTTATAAATTATTTTAAGCAGCCTGTTGATTTCTGCCTGTGTCTGGCTTTCGTAAAGGAGTAAATGATATTAAATTCCCAAGAGACATAGTATTTTTTAACCAGATCATTCCATAATCATGCTAAGAGCTTCTCATAATTATAACTTCCAAAGTTCCTCAGTAGGACTTCTGTGTCTCTCGCCTTTCTTTGTACACTCTTTCCCTCAGCCCAGGGGTCCTCTACCTCAGTGGCATCATGGAAAGAACAAAGAAGAACTCGGGTCATTTTCTCACATGGAGACGCCCTCATTCTGTCATTATTATGTCCAATGAACAAGAGGCAAAATTCCTGCTGCATGTACAAATAATTTTAGCAATGACTCAGAGGAATCTTTGCTATATCACAGGTTCAAATTTTTATTTAATTTCTTAGGCGATCAGGTCTAAATAAAAGATTAGGAGGGAGGGGAAATCTTCATATTTTTAACCAAAATGATTATTTCACACTAGTCTGCTTGGATGGTAGCATGATAAAGGGTACATTACATTAAGGATGGGCCTTTACCTACCACCCCTGGCCCATTAACTTACTGGCTCTGGTTGCTGACTCTGTTCTTGGATAGTTCGTATTCAAATTGCCTGATACTTTATGGTGGTGGTTGTGATTACAAAAGTAATGCATCTTTTTTCAAATCACCAAAATAGTCAGCCTGAGGCCATTGCCTTCAGGAATGATTCTACCTTGACCCCCGATTGGGGTGATTGTCCACATCTGGTGAAATCACTTTGCATAGTATTATAGTTGCCTATAAACTTGATAGATACTCTGAGGAGACTGTAAGCTACTAGGTACAAAGTCTGTATTTGACTGAAATGAATGGAGTAGGTAATGAATGAACACTCTAGGTAATTATTGAACACTCAATAAAAAATAAAGAACATGCAAAAATCTAAGAAATATACATGAATATATAGTGTGTTTGCACATACATGCACGGTTGCAATGGAAAGATTGGCAAGTTTTGCAAAGTAACTCCTGGAGACCAATTAAGCAATAAAGTGAATTAAATTTGGGGGAACTTAATATTTAGACCTAGTGCATTAGACATTTTGAAAATCCGTTTTATTGACATATAATTTACATATCATACAATTCAATTGTTTAATTATATTTAAAAGGGTTGTGAGTTTATTTTCTCAATCAATTTTAAAACCATTTAATCATTCTTGTACTCATTGCTATTAGCTTCCCATTTGTCTCCAATTTCCCCTCCTGTAATCCTAAGAAAATACTAATCTAGCTACTGCCTGTATAAATTTATCCATCCTGAACTTCATATAAAGAGAGTCATACAAAGAAAACCCCAACAACTGCATAATATACACATGAGGAAGGGAAATATAGGGAGCTGATACTGGGGGCCGGGTTGGAGGGAGGATGTTTTGAGAGTGATGATGGCAATAAGTGTGTAAATGTGGCCTGCATACAATTGATGTTTGTATGGATTGTGATGGGGTTGTATGAGCCCCCAATAAAATGATTCATTAAAAAAAAAGGAGGGAACCATCCGCAACCTCAAAGAGCGGTTTCACATGAGCATGACCGAGGAGCAGCTCCAGCTGCTGGGGGAGCAGATGGTAGACGGCAGCATGCGCTCCGTCACCATCAAGCTCTACGACGGCTTCCAGTACCTCACCAACGGCATCCTGTGACACCCTCCTCCTCCTCCTCCTCCTCCTCCTCCGGCCAGCGATGTTGGGGAGGTCTGGGGGCCTTCCCTAGACCCTGGTCTAGGAAACCCCACCCACCCTACTATCCAACCAAGGGAACTGGAAGAAGGCAAGCGATACAAAGGATCATGTGGTAACCATGAGAGCTTGCCAGGGGTGGGGGCGGAGGAGGCCAGACACGCCGGGGCTCCCCTGCTCCCCAGCTGGAACAGTATTCCCACCTGACAGACCCCGGGACTCGCTGTCCTCCAGAGAACAGAGGTGACAGAGGTGGGGGGCTCGGGAGGCCTTCTGGACATCAGGGTCTTCATCTGCTCGGGCCCCAGCGGCGAGGGACAGAGCAGGTGCTTGGTACTGAGGACCTGAGCCTGTGGTTGGCCTGTGGCCATGCTGCTGCCCGACTCTGCCCCTCCCAGGGCCTGACCCCCAGCCCGAGGGCCCTGACAGAGGGGCTCTGGCCTGGGGCCCTGCCAGTGCTGAGGGTCCCCATCCCGGGAGAAGGAAGGGAAGGACCACAACCCTTCTGACCTGATGAAGGTCTGGGCCTGGCCAGGGGTAATCCCCTGCGCTGATCCCTTCCCCAACACCCAGGAAAACAGCTCTCAATGTTTTTATTTTTAATTTTTGTTTCAAATAAAGTCCTCAATTAGCAAAAAAAAAAAAAAAAAAAAAAGGAGGGAGAGAGAAGGAGGAGCTTATACCCAGGGCTCAAGTGGAAAATATTTCAAAATGAATATGATAATATGTGTACAAGTATGCTTGATACAAATGATGTATGGAATGTTATAAGAGCTGTAAGAGCCCCCAATAAAATAATTGAAAAAAAAAGTTCTACCAGTAGAAAGAAAATGTTTTGAAAATGATGATGGCACATATGTGCAAATATGCTTGACACAATGGATGGATGTATAGATTGTGATAAGAACTGTTAAGAGTCCCCCAAAATCATTTTTAAAAAGCTCTACCAGTTTAATAGTAACAAAAAATGTGAAGGGGAAATACTCACTGATTAAGCTTCAGGTGCATCGGCTTTGAGCATAAGGATAGACATAACCTTGCTATCATACAGAGTGCATGGAAAAGTAGATTATGGCAGATGTAGTTAGTTTAAAATCCAAAACACCTTATCACTTAGTCTCCTTTTGACACATTTTAAAGCTGTAGTTTTTAATATTTTCTGTTCAACAGGGGGTTGCTTTTGTTTGATTTTGCTATTATTGCTAACTTTTTTCACTCTATTTTTTTGGTTTTTTTTTTTAGGTTATTGGCTTTATTGTTCATCTCTCACAGAAATACCCCTCCCCCCAATCACTCTTTATTTTTTAAAGACAATTTTATTTTTTATAGCTTTTGTAACAATTCATACGTCAATTGTATCAGGCATATTGGTACAGATGTCGCCATCATTGTTTTCTTTTTTCCCCTAACTCGCCATCATTATTTTCTAGACATTTACTTTCTATTTGAGTCCTTGGTATCAGTTCCTCTTTTTAGCCCCACTTTTGTGACCCCTTGATAAATTATAAAATATGATTAATTTCATATTTTACACCGACCACTGTCTCCTTTCCCTCATGGCTTCTTTCCTTCTCTCTCTCTCCATCTCCTGCCTCCTCTCCAGGTATTGCTACTTCCATTTTCAATTACTGAGGGGTTCATCTGACCTGGATTCCATGTGAGCTCTTATCTGTACCTGTGTTCATGCTCCCGCCTAGCTCGCAGTGAAAGGCAGTCCTAGGGTCATGATAGTGGGGGGTGAGGAAGCCTCAGGGTTCAGAGGAATATTGTGTATTTCACTGGCGCCTACTGCATCCCGGTTGACTCATCCCTTCCTTGTGACCCTTTTGTGAGGGAATGTATCATTGTTTATAGATGGGTTTTGAGTCTGACTCCCTCGTTCTCAACAATAAGCTTTTGTTTGTTTCAGGTCTTCTAAGTGAAGTGTCAACTAAAGGCCACAGGGAAGACGCTCAGCAACCTGTGTAATAAAATACAAATCTGAAGAAAGGAATATCTGTGCTTAAATTGTGAACACTTGGTTTGCAGAAGGTATATGGATAATAGTGGAAGCCCCAATTCCATTTGCAGGGTCCACACCAGTGGTTGGAAACCTATGACCCATGCGTCACCTAGTGACCCCCTGAGAAAATTTTAGTGACCCACTAAACAATTCTTAATTATGACGATCGATAGGTATTCTTGTCGATGAATTAAAGTAGGTGCTTCCGATTTATGGCGATGGCCGGCAGGAGAAGGCGATAGCTGCACCAGGCGTAGTGCCTGCGATTTGGTGAAACAGCCGTC
Organism: Nesogale talazaci; assembly: GCA_004026705.1. NCBI lineage: Eukaryota > Metazoa > Chordata > Mammalia > Afrosoricida > Tenrecidae > Nesogale > Nesogale talazaci. The sequence goes on from PVJH01000743.1 coordinate 100,308, forward strand.
CACACTCAGCTGTGGGTGGCTGTCTTCTGTGAGAGGAGTCGAACAAATGAAAAGCAATATGCGTAGTTTGGCTTGAACGAGATGGATCTCATTGGACTTGTCTGTGGATGAAAGCACTGACATAAATAACATTGCAAGACTTGCAATAGTTGCTCATTATGGAGCTATTGATTCTCCAGTTATTCATGAAGAGTTATGTGTACTTTCTTTTTTTAAAAAATAATTTTAATGGGGCCTCTTACAGCTATTATAACATTCAGTACATCATCTGTATCAAGCACATTTGCACACATGTTGCCTCATACATTTCCAAACATTTTCCACTTAAGCCCTTAGTATAAGCCCCTCTTTAAAAAAAAAAAAAAGGCCCTCTTTCCCTTCCCTCCCCCCCCTTGTTTTTATTTATTTTTTTTATTTTTGGGCATCACAGCTCTCCGGTGGTTGGGAGTAGGAGGCCCAGCCCCACTGCTGGAATTGAACCTCTGTCCCAGTGGGCCGCAGTCCCTCGCACAATCACTACGCCACCGGGCCTCCTCCCCTTGTTTTTAAATGAATAATTTTATTGGGTACTCATACACTTCCCCTCATGATCCATAGATACATCTATTGTATGCAGATCTCATTTGCACACTTGTTGCCATCATCACTCTCAAAACATCCTCCCTTCACTTAGGCCCCCAGTTCCACCTCCCCATATTTCCCTTCCTCCCCCCCCCCATATACCTTTAATAATTTACAAATTGCTATTTCATATCATACACTGTCCAATGTGTCTCTTCACTAGCTTCCCTGTTGGCCATGCCCCAGAGGAGAGGTTATATGTAGATCCCTGAAATTAGTTCCCCCTTTCTACTCCACCATACCTCCACCTTCCCAGTATCACCACTCCCATCACTTGTCCTGAGGGAATATCTATCCTAAATTCCCCATGTTTCCGACTCCAGTGTACATTCCCTGTTCTAGTTGGACTTGTCTGGTAGAACTGGGAGCATGATAGTGGGTGTGAGGAAGCATTTGAGAACTAGAGGAAAGATGCATATTTTGTTGTTACTACACTGTACTTTAACTGGCTCATCTCCTTCCTGCAACCCCTCTGTAAGAGGATGTGGATTCACCTATTGATGGGCTTTGGATCACCAATCTGTACTGCCCCCTATTTATAATAATATAATTTTAGTTTTTGATGCCTGACACCGGATCTCTTCAACACCTCGTGGTCACACAGGCTGGTGTGCTTCTTCCATGTTGCTTTGTTGCTTCTGAGCTGGATTGCTGCTTGTTTACTTTCAAGCCTTTAAGACACCAGATGCTACATCTTTGATAGCTGGGCACCATCAGCTTTCTTCACCCCCATTGCTTATGCACACATTTGTCCTCAGTGTTTGGGTAGGGAAGGACTTTCACTAATGTTAGATACTACAGAAGGTATTGACATTTTAAAGAAAGTGCAAGAATTCATTAAATTCAAAAATGGAAATGTTTTTGATTTGAAGAAAAAATTTTTTCCTGTCGCAACTGATGGGGCTCCAGCAACATTAGGAAAACATACTGGTTTTGTAAATCTATTGCAGAAGGAACTTGGACAACCACAACTTTCATTCTACTGTAGAATTCATGAAGGAAATTGAGGTGCAAAAGTCTCCTCGAAATAGTTAAATGAAGTGATGAGTGTAGTGATTAAAATTACTAACACAATGAAAACTCGTTCTGCCCTGAATCACAGAAAATTTTAGACATCTGTAGAAGAAATTGAATGTGACTATAGTGATTTATTAATGCATACTGAAGTTTGCTGGTTAAACAGAGGAAAGATTCTAAATCGCTTTGTGGACTGCATTGATGCAATTGAAATATTTATGAGTGAAATCGGTGAAAGTTTCCTTCAGCTCAAAGATAAAAATTGGCTTCTTAAATTAAAATTCTTAGCAGATATTACTAATCATTTTAATATTTATATTTGCTCTTACAGAGCAAGGGAAAGACAATTCTCAAACTTTATGAAGAATGGAAAAGTTTTTGCTTGTAAGATAGTTCTATTCCAGAGTGACTTAGTGAAACAAACATTTAAATATTTTCTGTTAGTAAAAACTCATAAAGAAGGCTGAGCCCTGGTGGCATAAATGGTGCAGTGTGGGACTGCAGCTCGTGGACTTGGCGGTTCAAATCCAGATGCAGCGCTGGGTAGCTCCCACGACCACCAGAGGGCAGTGATGCCCCGCCCCCTAAAAATACAAAACTCATAAAGAAATTACAAATACAGAAGTAGATGTGCTTGAAGCTTACATAGATGCCATTCAAACTGAATTTGAAACCCAGTTTCAGAACTTTAAAGCCCCTGGTCCTATGTTCAGTTTTATAATAAAGCCCGATGAAACGGAGGACAATGTGTCGGACCTGCAAAATTTCAATTTCCTTGAAATTGAAAATCTGGATATGGATTTAATTGACTTCAAAAACTCAGCAATATGGACAGCCAAATTCAAGGCTTAAAGAAAACAACTTGTTGGGCATCACTTCTTTCCAAGTTTTCTTGAATAAAGTAAGTTGGTTTTGCATATCAGCTTTTGGGTCCAACTACTCATGTGAACAGTTATTTTCTCAAATGAAATTCATTCTCAATTCTTCATGAAACAGGTTAACTAACGAAAACTCAGAATCTTGTGTTCTTTTAAAAACAACGAATTATCACCCAATATGAAACAGCATCAAGGAAGCCATTAAAATGAATAAATGCTCTTAATTAAATAAGGGTTCATTTTACTTACACGGTATTTACTTTTCTGCTGACATTTTTTTATTTCTTTCAAGTTGTAAGTATAGATTTGATGATAATATATTTGCAATTCTACATTTAAGGAATATTGGATTATTCCATTTGGTATAATGTTTTTATTTTCTGTATTCTAAGATAATGCGTAATCTAAAATAGAAGTGATGTGACCCACCAGCAAAAATTTTTGTGAAAAACAATAGAAAAATGACCCACTTGGAAAAACTTTGCCGACCACTGGTCCACACATATATTAAGCTTCCGGAGGATCCCCTCTAATTAGAGTCAAAGGGTGTGAACAGTCTGATGAGAAGACAGAGAGCATGGGGGACGGTGGGGGAGGGAGAAAAGAGGCGCTGATACCAAGGGCTCAAATAGATAGTAGATGAGAGGCTGAGACGGAGCCGCAGAAAAGCGATGGAGCTCCGTCAGAGATGAGACCTAAAGAGATGCGTTCTTGTGGCAGGGAAGAACTTTGGGGAAGAGGAGGGACAGCAGAGAAAGGTACAGGGGCATCTTGAGCTCCTGGGTGGTTCCGAGGCCCCAGAGTTAGGGCTGGCAGCTGCACCCGGTATTGGGGTGGTGGGATATACATAGGGTTTGAGCTATAAGCATGCGGGTTGAAGATAGAAAAGGGAGGTTTCTTGGGCTGCATTTGCAAGTTTCGGGTTGGGAGGTGGCCTGTTAGCAACTCATCTCTTTTTTCAAACTTGCTTCCCGGAATGTTAAAGTGAGGAGCTCTGTGCTCTGCCCAGGGAGAAGCTGTGCCCTACCTGGGGAAAACAGCTCTGTGAGATGTCTTCTAGAAGCAGGGGTCTCAGAGTTCAGCAGGGTGTTTATTTCCTTCTTGTGAGACTGGTGCAAAGGGGTGCAAGGGGCTGTCTGGTCCCATTCTGGCCCAAACAGTAAATGTTTAGAAAATGATGGCAATAGATGTACAAATATTCCTAATAACAATTGATGCATGGAATGTTAAAAGACCTGTAAGAACTCCTGTTGAAATGATTGAGAGAGAGAGAGAGAGAAAGAGAGAGAGAGAGAGAGAGAGAGAGAGAGAGAGAGAGAGCATTGTAAAGCTGATTATGACAGATGTCGTCAGGTTAAAATGCAACATCTTATCATTTGGTCTCCTTTTTGACCCATTTCAAAGTTCTTTCAGTTAATAAAGCTAAGTGAAGCAGAAGTACGCGTAGATGAAACCTCTTGTGAATCTCCTCTGACCATAGACCAGGGCTAGGAGGAGCCTCGCTGTCCTACAGAGTGCCTTGGAAAGAGGCTTATTGCAGATGCAGTGAGGTTAAAATTTCACACCGCCCATTTGATTTCCCCTTTGAACCCTTTTGAATTTGTTTAATATTTTCTGCTTTCTTTTCTATTGAGAATCTTTTTTTTTTTTTTTTACTTTGTTAGTGTTAGTTATTTGGAGTTTTTGAGGGGGGTATGTTTTGCTGTATAAAAACTTCAGGATAGGTAAATCTATAGAGACAATAATTGGATTAATAGTTCCTTGGGGGTATAGCAAGGGAGGTGAGAGGGGGATGGGGGAGCTAATAATGAGGGGTGCAAGAACAAAGAAGATATTCTAAAACTGATTGTAGTGATGATTATACAAATCTTCATGATATAACTGAAATATTGAATTGGTTATGCGAACTATATGCCAATAAAACTGCTCATTTTTTGGGGGGTATCACTGCCGTCTGGTGGTCATGGGAGCTACCCAGCGCTGCTCCTGAGAGCCGCTGCTAGATTTGAACTGCCAAGCCCGCGAGCCGCAGTCTACCACTTAACCACTTACACCACTGGGGCTCAGCCATGCTAATTTTTTTAAGTATTTGGTAAAACTTCATTACCTTTTAATTCCATTGCTCCCATCATAAGTAGCAGATAAAAGCTGAATCCGATGTGCTGGTTTGTCAATTGACTCCTCCCTCTTATACACATTGGGCCTGATCTGACTTTCAACATTTTCTGTGTTTTTCTTTTTCATATTTGTATTTATCTCTGACATATTTTGTCATCGGGGGTAGCCCTCTTGAATTTTTGTTATATACTTTTCTTTTTTCACTATCTGAAACCTCTTGAAATGGTTTATGAACCTGGTTTATGAAACCAAGATTGATGAACCTATAGAGAGACTGCAAGTAGGATAAGAGTCCTGGGGTGGGGGGGGGGGCGGTGTTAATGGAGAGGAGATGAAGGGAGATGATATCAAGGAGTTCAAGAAGGAATATCTGCATTAACTCCTAATAATATTTTCTTTTTAAATAAAAAATGAACAAATGGAATTTTTGATGCTGGCTCATTGATACTTAGTATTTGGATCCTGGACAAGACACCCAGGCAAATGTGGGGGCTTTGGGGAAATGCTAGTTCTCAGACTCCTCTCCAGAACCTAATTAAAAGCTCACTGACAGCTGAGTCACTTCCCGCTCTTGGTCGATCCTACAGCACTACCCTTAGAGTTTTCTTTCTCTCTCTCTCTTTTTTTTAATCATTTTATTGGGGACTCATACAATTCCTATCACAATCCATACATCCATCCATTGTGTCAAACACATTTGTATATTTGCTGCTCTCATCACTCTCAAGACATTTGCTTTTCACTTGAGCCCTTGCTATCAGCTCCTCAATTGCCCCCTCCTGTCCTCTCCCTCTCTCTCATGAACACTTGATAATTTATAATTTAATTTACAATTATTATTTTCTCATAACTTATGTTGTCTGACATCTCCCTTCACCTACTTTTCTGTTGTCTGTTCCCCAAGGAGGAGGTTTTTTTGGTTGTTTTCTTTTTGTTTTTTGGGCATCACTGCCCTCTGGTGTTGGGAGTAGGAGACCCAGCCTTTGTTCCTGTGGAGCCGCTGTTGGAATTGAACCTCCATCCCAGTGGGACACAGTCCTGCGCACAACCACTATACCACCGGGGCTCAACCCTCAACGAGGAGGTTTTATGTAGATCCTTATAATTGGTTTCCCCTTTCTACCCCACTTTTCTTCCACCCTTCCAGTATCACCACTCTCACCACTGGTCCTGAAGGGACCATCTGTCCTGGATTCCCTGTGTTTTCAGTTCCTATTTGTACCAGTGTACATCCTCAGGTCTAGCCAGATTTGTAAGATAGACTTAGGATCATGATAGTAGTGGGGGCGGGAAGCATTAAAGAACTAGAGGAAAGTTGCATGCTTCATCATTGCTACACTTTACCCTGACTGGCTCGTCTCTTCCCTGAGACCCTTCTGTATGGGGATGTCCAGTTGCCTACCATTGGGTTCCCACTCTGCACTCCCCCTCATTCACAAATGATATGATTTTTTTGTTCTTTGATGCCTGATACCTGATCCCATCGATACCTCATGATCACATAGGCTAGTGTGCTTCTTCTATATGTGCTTTGTTGCTTCTCAGTTAGATGGCCGCTTGTTTACTTAAAGCCGTTAAGACCCCAGACACTATATCTTTTGATAGATGGGCACCGTCAACTTTCTTCATCACATTTGCTTATGCACCCATTTATCTTCAGTGATTGTGTTGGGAAGGTGACCATCCTGGCGTGCCAGTTTAATAGAACAAAGTGTTCTTGCATTGAGGGAATAAGTGAGTGGAGGTCTAATGTCCATCTGCTCCCTTAATGCTAAACCTATAAATATATACACATAGATCTATTTCCCCAATATCATATGTAAATGTATTTACATATGTACACGCCTGTATTTAGACCTCTATAAAGACCCTTTGTCTCCTCATTCTTTCTTCTATTTCCTTTTACTTTCCTCTTATCCCACTATCATGCTCAGTCTTCATTTGGGTTTCAGTAATTCCTCTTGGTTACAGTGCTCTTGATAAATCCCTACCAGACCTCTTAAACCCTCCTCAGCACTGATTTAGGATCACTTGTCCCTGGGTTGTTTAACATCACTTCCTTTCTGGGACCATTGGTCTTGTTGTTTTCTCTTTCAAATTATTTATCCAATCTATCTTATCTAGATAGACCTGCATAGATAATAGTATGCACAAAAAACCAAGACACAGCAAAACAAGGTGACAAAAGAAAACAAAATGACAGCAACACAAAAAAAAAAATCAATGATACCCCCACACCCCACACCCCCCCCCCAAAAAAAAGAGAAAAGACTGTGAATAGTTCAAGTACTGTTTGTTGACCTTTTGGAGTGTTTTCCCATTGAGTCTGATGGGGTGCCACACCCTGCCCCTGCCCCCAACATCTATTTTTCTACTCCCTCAGGATTTCCTTGCTTTTCTCCCCTTGCATATCCTGTTGCATATCCTTACTGTTTTGCTTCGGTGTGGTGGGGTCAGATTGGCACAATTTCCACAGTGTCTCCAGTGTTGCCCCCTGAAAGGATATGGGTTAGTGAAGGATGTAGTGCCTTAAATTGGGGTCAGCCATGTGGTGCTCTCTGTGCATTGGCTGCTCTGAGCAGGGAACATCATCCTCAAGGTTCTGTGGGCCAGGGTGTGCTGCACTCTCTCTTCCCCCCCCTTCATTTGCTATTGTGTGTTCTGATCAGACATGGCCCTCTCTTTGAGCTGTAGTGCTGTCCTCTTTAGTGAATTCTTCTTGGAGGAGGAGTGACTGTCCATGTAGGTGGGATTGGGACCAGCCCCTCAGAGGATGTGAATTTTTATGGGAGCAGAAAGCCTCCTATTTCTGTGGCTGAACTGCAGGAGGATTTAAACCACCGACTTTGACCCGGTGAATCACAAGATCCCCGGTCAAGGTTCAGATTACCTGATGCTCCTTTGATTTTGACTAGAAAGGACGAGTCACCAAATAAACAGCATAGACACAGGCTTGCTTGTTCTCACTTGCTAAACTGTAGCGAACATTTTCACATTTGTCACCACATCAAGGATTCTACTTCTAGGTATGGTTGGCTTCTGTCTCCCTCCTCACCCCACAGGACAATCCTACAGACCTAAAGTTTCTCTTCATCTCTGACAGGGATGGACGCACCTGAGCACCCCATAAGCTAGGTAAACACAGACTTATAATACTTACTTACTAATTCTGTTCATTATAGATTTGTAAGGAAGCACATGTAAACCCGGCTTAACTTGCTTACTGGGCAGTCCTCCCCTCTCAACAGGATACTCACTTGGTGGCAGTGGCTTTGGACAATTTGCAGGCATCTCTCAGCGTTCTTGCTTTAGAAACCATGGTGCTAAATCGACCTCAAGCTGGTAGGGTGGGGCAGTCAAAATGCACCCTTTCAAAACACATTCAAAGAAGTGGGAGAGGATTGGTTGAAAAAGGAGAGTGGGCAATGGGTCTAGGGTCTTTGGTTCTCAGTTCCCACTGCACAGTAGTATCACTTATAGACGTAGGACAAAGCTTTGCCTTAAACGGTCTCATTTAGTTGGTCTAGCTTAGCGTTAGGGCATTAGCAGCCTTCTCCTTCTCTGCGTCCCTCCCCCTCCTCTTATGATGACTATTTTGTACAGTCCTCAAACAACAAAACCAAACTCAATGCTGACTAGTCAAATCCAACTAGAGTAGAACTGCTCCTGTGGGTTTCCAAGACGCTAACTCTTCATGAGCGCAGAAAGCCTCATCTTTCTCCCCAAATGGATATCCTATGCCTGCTCTTGCTGAAGTCTGCGTAAGATAAGGAGGGGAGGCTAACCCTTGTGTTTGAATGAGCAACCACTGAAGGTCAAAGCGGTGACATCTGCCCAAGAACAAACCCCCAAGTGTTCTGAAGGGAGAAATGGAAAGAGGATACACAGAGAGGAAGCTGGATAAGTGATGTTACTTTGAAGAAACTGCCATGCATAAGCTGAGACAATTGTTGAATGTAAAACTGATGATCTGCTCTGTAAAACTTCACCTAATCCACAATAACAAGTTGAATCAATAAATAAGGATGAGCCTCCTTAACGGTGTCTTTAATATTTCAGGTGTCAATAGGACCAAGCTAAACTCACTGCCATTAAATCGATTTCAACTCAAAATGACCCTATAGTATAGAGTAGAACTGCCTTGTGGGTTTCTGACACTACTCTTTAAGGGAAAAGAAGGCCTCGTCTTTCTCCAGTGGCTAGTGGTTGTGAACTGCTGACCTGTCATTAGTCTCCCAACATGAGACCCACTACACCACGGGGGTTCCCTTTAAGTGTCAATACTTACCTTCTCCCTGTGAAGAGCAGAATTCACTAGATTTAAATGCATAATTGAAGGGGTCCAAGTGGTTCAGGGTTAAAGCACTCAGCTGCTAATCTGAAGGATGGCAGCTCAAAGCCCTCAGTGGCTACACAGGAAGAAAGAGCTGGCAATCACCCCTGGTCAAGATGGCAGCCTAGGAAACTCTGTGGGTGGGTTTGCTCTGCTACAGGGGGTCATTCTGAGTCTGATTCAGCTAGACTATAAGGAACCACATGAATCAGCTGACGGTCAGCCTGGAAAGGGCCTGACACTGCCTCTCTTACACATTCTAAGCTATGCTGATCATCCACAGAGCACACTCTGAGTAACAGTGAACTACGGCAAGACCTCTCACCTTACAGCTGCATCTCCAGAAGCAATTGAACAACTGCAAGTCCCAAGGTTCTCCCCAGAATTTCTGATCCTATTGGCTTGGCCATCTGCATTTTAAATCTGCCCATGGGGCTGGTGGCCTGGGTGGCAGAAAGGCCGAATGGTGATCAGCGCTGGACTACAGTTTTGGCTGTAGGACAGGGAAGTGAAATGAAGCCTGAAATGGTAGTTGGGAAAAGCAGGAGGAAGGGGGATGAGAACAGGGTAGAAAAGCACCCTGAAAGAAACAGACACTTAGAAAATAAAAGCCGTGGGCCCTGGTAACCAAGTACTCACTCATGCTGGCAGGGAAAGAGACACACGTGCACAGACAGGCACATGTACACACACACACACAACCAGTTGAGCTAAGGTTGACTCACAGTGACCAAACCACTGTAGTTTTCTATAGAAGCAGACTGCTGTATCTTTCTCCGCAGGAGCAGTTTGTAGGTTCAAACCTCTAATCTTCTGATTAATAACGCTACCCTTAATCCACCGCACCAACAGAGGTCTGTCTCTCACACAGACCAGCAAACCAGAACTTGATGGTCTGGGTAGAGGTGGCTTCATGGGATCCGCTTACCTGCCAGGTTGCCAAGAAAGGGTCACTGGGCAAGCATGAAGGAGAAGGTATGAATTAGAAATGGAAGAACTTACTCAAGTCTGGAAAGCTCCTAGAAATCCATTGAATATGCCTTAATGGTTCCCTTTTGTATAGTTAAAACTTAATTTTTCAATATTTTCTCCAGCAGTAGATAGACATTCAGACTGATTTTGAACTATATGTCTCTTCTATCTGCTGATGCCTTATTAGAAGAAAGATTAGATCATACATTCAACGAATAGGTTTCATGCCTTTGAAATTTGCTACTATTTCAGCTCCAGGTGAGCAACATAATTAGCTGTGTTTTTAAAAAAGCAATTGCACATCCTCTTAATCATGTCAACTGCATGATGGGTAGAAGCAAATTATGGGAGCTGAGAATATTGTTTTGCCAAGAAAAATCACTTTATGTTGCCTGTACCTGGCACCCTCAATATAATAAATCATCTATGCAGGACACACAATATAGTACCTGAAATATTTTCTGTGTTTCCACTCAGGTTAGTAAGTGTTATAACAAGCCAATCTGAGCAAATGCCAGGGGTTAGGGTGGAGGGAGGTCTTGGTGAAGGTGGGACATAGCTCATGCTGTCCCATTTGTCTTTAAGCCTTAGGAACTCAGCCCATTTCAATGTTTTGGGCCCTTGGTGCACTAATGAAGCCATTTATTCTTCCTGATCTGTGCTCAGTACAGAAAGGGCAGGCTTAATCTAGCAGATCCATTCTGTTTTGAAATTGCAAGCTCTATTAAAAGGTCTGGTAGTAAGTACATAAATAAAGTAAAATAAAATCCAGTGCCTGTCAGTCTTGAGAGTAGTAAAGAAGGGTTGACACATAAAAGCCAAAGCCTGCATGGAAGAAACTCATATTCAATATTATTCATTATCTCAAGTGCTGATTTCATTGGGTATCCTTCATTTTTATTTATTAAATCTGGCAAGACTTAAACACAAGCACAACTAAAATTATGCCCCGTGGGAGTAATGAATATGGTGGAAAGGTGAACGTAAGAGTCATTTGCAACTGGGATTGATTTGGGGACCTCTGATTTAATCCTGTGACTCTGGGCATCTGACCAGCCCCTCTGGTTTTCCTTTCTGTCATCTGTAAAATGAGCACATCTAACTTTTGCTTCATCTGATCTTTGATTTGAATGCACTGCTAAGCCATATGGGAACCTAATGCCAAAGGGGAATTCAGTAAACCCTGGTCCTGGTCTGACAAAAGATCTTGTGTTTCTGTTCATCCTGGGTACTGTGCATACCTTTTGATTTTTAGGAGCATTGGATGGACAAATCCCAAGGTTGATGTCTGTGAATGTGGCAAAGGGTAAGTGAAGGGTAAGTATTCATCAGTGCTTCTTTTTTTTTTTTTTAATTAAAAAAATTTTTTTAGGCATCACTGCCCTCTGGTGGTGGGAGTAGGAGGCCCAGCCTTTGCTCTGTGGAGCTGGAATTGAAACTCCATCCCAGTGGGCCGCAGTCCCTCACACAACCACTACGCCACCGGGGTTCAGCCCAGTGCTTCTTCTTTTTAGCAACTACTTGATATTTAAAATGTGTGAATGTTAGAAATAATGCATGAAAAAGAGATCTACATTAAAATATTATTTATCTTGAACATTTGCCCCTAATATTTTGTGACTGAGCAAGACGCTCACTTGCTTCACCCTAATTCTAGTCATGGGATAGTCCTGATACAGGGCCGGCAGGCCATGCATGTTAAATATTACTAATATTGACAGGCAGATTCTTGTGGTTTTGTTTTTTTGGAGGGGGGGCGTCACTGCCCTCTGGTGGTCGTGGGAGCTACCCAGCCTTGTTCCTGGAAAGCTGCCACTGGATTTGAACCGCCGAGCCAGTGGGCCGTAGTCCTGCACTCAATGACTACGCCCCAGGGGCTCAGCTGACATGCAGATTCTTATCTTGCATTTCCTGATAGTATCACATTTGAAAAAATAACAATGACTAAGAGTTGCAAAGCAGTTCTGGCAGCTCCTGGGGACACCGTCAACTTTGTCAACGTCGAACCACCCAGTTGGGGGTTTGATCCCCAGCGCTCGCTGGGAGAAGGCTGTGGCAGTTGGTTCTGCAAAGGATGTGTTGTCTTCGACGTCCTCGTGGAGAGGGTCTGCTCGATCCCACAGGGGTTCTGTGAGTAGGAATCAACTCAATAATAATGGGTTGGAGTTTTCTGATCTTTAATATATCTTAAAATAGTCTTATTGGCACTTGATCCACATATCATACAATTCAACAATTTAATCATATCAAGAAGAGTTGTGCAATCTTTACCACAGTCAATTTCAGAATATTTTAATTTTTCCTCATATTCATTTGTTATTCATATATATATTTTCCCATTTTAGCAAAAATATGCACAACAAAGCATTCATCAGTTCAAGAACTTCTACATGTATAATTCAGTGCTATTGCTTATACTCTTCCTGTTGTATAACCATTATTATCATCTCCCTCCAAATCCTTCCAGCCCCATTAAAAGAAACTCAATGGCCCCTAAGGAAAAACTCTTCCTCCTTCACCCATGGTAACCATAGGCCAAGTTTGGTTTCTTTTATTAATAGTTTTTTTTGACATAATATTTACATATCATACAAGCTTAGTTCAGCCACTTCTAAAAAGTTGTAGATACATCGTCACAGTAAACTCTACTGCTCCCTCACCCTCTCATATCTTTGATATTTATATATTTCTCTATCTCATGGCTGTTCATAAGGACTGCAGCAGCCAATTTTTCATAAGTATTTCACTGCTCCTTCCTAATCTATTTTATAGTCTTGAAGAAACAAACAAACAAATAAACCCACTGCCTTCAATTCTGACTCACAGTAACCCTGTATCATGAGTTCAAGGCTTGGCAAACCTTTCTGGTGGCAGACAGCCTCATCTTTCTCCCAGGGAGTAGATGATGGCTTTGAACCACTGACCATGCTGTCCAATACGTCCCTGACAGCACTATCAGAACTCCTTTTAGTCTTTGAAGCTCTGCTGAAACCTGTCTGCCGTGGTGACCCTGCCAGTGTTCGATAGACTTGCGGCATACTTTGAGCTTTACAGCAGCACAGAAGGCACCACAGTGCCACAAACTGACAGAGAAGTGATGGGTGTCTTACATTCTGTTGATCTACTACAAATGACATTTTAAAATTGTTAAGGAACAAAAATACCCCTTTGAATACTCAAACCAAAGTCTTTTTCAACTGCCTCATGCGTGTCCAAGAGATGGACAAGGAATGAAGCAGGTTGTTGAAGAATTGATGCATTTGGAGTAGATTTTTTGGCATAGAATATCGAGTACGTGAATTGCCAAAAGGAAAAACATACTGTCTTGAAAGAACCACAGCCAGAATGCATCGTCTCACAGATTTAAGGCATGTTATCAGGAGAGACCAATCCCTGGAGAAGAGCATCAGGCCACCTCAAGTAGCAAGTGGGCAGAACAAGGGGACACCCTCATCAGGGTGGCAGACACAGTGACTGCATCAACGAGCTCAGACGCGGAAGGGCTGTCAGGAAGGGCCCACCGAGCCAGAATCCACTCGGAGGCGCTGAACAACAGCTCTGTTCCTTGCACTGGGATAAGAGCTTTTATTGAATCCTTACAATTCCATGAGGCTCTTAAAATTTTCTTTAGTATTTTACAGAAGACCAACAGTTTAAAGAATTTAAGTGACTTCCTCAAAAAATATATAGGTAATAAATGGAATTGTTGGGCATTATGGACAGTTGTTTTCCTCCTGCTCCATCCCAACCCCCATCCTTTTTTCCTGCAGGGCCATCGAAACTGTTCATACAGATTCTATTAATTTTTTTAAATTAAAAGATCATTTTAATTTGGGCTCTAAAGCTCATAACAATCCATACATCAATGGCATCAAATACATTTGTACATATGTTGCCATCATTTTTTTCTAAACATTTACTTTATATTTGAGCCCTTGGTTTTAGCTCATCTTTTTTCCCCTCCCCTATCTCCCATCCCCTCCATGACCTCTTGATAAATTATAATTATTTTCATTTCTTATACCAATTGCTGTCTTCATCAGTTTGTTTCCCTGGGGTAGGGTGGGGTGAGGCGAGGTTGGTCATTGAGATTGGTTCCCCCTCCCTCCCATCCTCTCTCCACCTTCCCCCTACCTGTTCCTGGATTCCGTGTGTCACGAGCTCATATCTGTACCTGTGTACATGCTCTGTTCCAGCCCCCCAGCGAAAGGCGGTACTGGCCTCATGATAGCATAGTGGGTGGCGAGGAAGCCTCAAGGAACCAGAGGAATATTGTGTGTCTCATTGATGCTATTGTACAGATTCTATTTACTTTATTTTTAAATCATTTTATTGGGGGTTCATACAACTCATCACCATCCATCCATCCATTGTATGTCAAACACATTTGTACATTTGTTACCCTCATCATTCTCAAAATATTTGCTTTCTACGTAAGCCCTTGACATCAGCTTCTCATTTTTTCCCACTCTAACCCCCCCTCCCTCATGAACCCTTGATAATTTATAAATCATTATTATTTTGCTATATCTTACATTGTCAGATGTCTCCACTCACTTCCCTGCTGCCTGTCCCCAAGGGAGGAGGTTATATGTAGGTCTTTATAATTGGTTCCCCTTTTCTACCCCACCTTCCCTCCACCCTCCTGGCATCGCCACTCTCAGCACTGGTCCTGGAGGGATCATCTGTCCAGGATTCCCTGTGTTTGCGGTTCCTATCTTGGACAGATTCTATTTCAACGGGTGTCAAGAGTTAAGCTTAACACAGGAAACCTTAGCCTGCGATAACCCAGGCTGACCTTTAGGTGTCCTCATAGACCAATTTTATATGCCATTTTCATCCAGTGGATCTCTTCTCATGACGACCCTGTTTGACAGGCTAGAACTGCCAGAATCATCTCAGAGGCGGAAGGCCAGGTCTTCTTCAGTGGCACAGCTGGTGGGTTCTGTAGAAGTCGAGTGTTTAACCGTCACACCACCGAGGTTCCTGTAAGGAAACTTAGGACAGGAAAATCTACCTGGTAGGAAATGTTGGCTCAGGTATTATTTTCCAGAAGAGTGTCCACACATTCCGTGAATACTTGCACAGAGGAAATAGCCCTGACATCAATGGACACAGAGGACAATTATGGGGGCTTTTATGAAAAATAAGTTTTCAGAAAACACAAACTTCATTGATGAGAAATAAAGGCCAGGATTATTGTAAGAATCCCCCCCTTCCCCCGCCCCCCACGTGCGCGTGCAACAACAATCTGCAATCTGCTCATTCCTTGAGGACAATGAGGACGGTCCTTTGAGAATTTCATTGGGAACTTCTCCATCCTGCCTACAGCCCTGATCTTATCCCTTTGGACATCATTTTTGTTCCCCCAACTCAAAGAACATTTGGGGGGGGGCATCACTGCCCTCTATTGGTCGTGGGCGCTACCCAGCCTTGCTCCTGAGAGCCACCACTGGATTTGAACCGCCAAGCCCGCGGGCCGCAATCCCGCACTCAACCACTTACACCACCTGGGCTCAGTCCCAACATTTTTTTTTTTATATTGTGAAATTTTTATTTCTAATGACAAATAAATGAAATTTTGTCTGAAACACTGTGTAGCATGGGTGTGAGTCTTCGCGCTGGGACTCGTATGTGGGTGTATCTGCTTGTGGGCGGACCCCTTGTATCTCCTTTCCTAAGACCGTCAGAAATATGTATTTTCCGATGGTTTAGGGGCAACCCCTTGTGAAAGAGTTGTTGGACTCCCCAAGGGCTTGTGAGCTACAGGTTGAAAACCGCTGTTGTATAAGGTTACCCAGGTTATAAAAAATTAATAGGAGCAGACAGGCTTTTCTCTCAAAGAGGCATCTGAACTCCTGACCGTGAACATTTTAAAGGAACAGGAGTGGACTCCCTTCAGGATGGTGAAACTACCATCTTGATGTGATATATTTGAAGGGCACAGAATTCAACTAGGAAGGGTGTGAGAGATGGGAACACCAAGGGGAGGATAGATGGAGAATGCATCCTTTCAGATTTGATGCTGTTTCTATGATTTTGTAGCAATGCTTTTGAACTTGCCCTCATATTTGTTCGTACATTTTCCTTGCTCAGGAGTCTTTCTTTTCCTGTGTACCTCTGAACTTCTTTCTAGTCTGTTCTCTTTTACTTAAAGAAACACCTCCTGGTATATCTGGGAAGTCCTGTGAATATAACTCTCTTTGGTGAATATAAACTCTCTCAGCTTCTGGTTATCTGGAAATGTTTTAGTTTCACTATCATACTGAAAGGGTAGTTTCAGTGGATGTATGATTTTTAGTTGCCCAGATTTTTTTTCTCCTCTGGCACTTTACATATAAGATCCCATTGCCTCTGGCTTCCAGTGTTTTGAGGAGAAATGGGCACTAAGTCTTACTGGTAATTATCCTTATGTGAGTATTTGTGTCTCTCACTGAGCAAAGTTCATGAGAACTTAGCTAAGGTGTGCCCTTGGGTTTTATCCTGCTCGAAGGTCTTTGAGATACTTGGATTTATAAATTTCTGTTTACAAATTGGGGAATTTTTTTTCCTGAGCAGGATTTTATTTTTTAATTTTTCTAAACTGGAGATGAAGTTAAAACAATTTGCATGCTGCAGATCATTAAGATTGATAGCAAGGTCTGAACTGATATAACGTGCCCTGCTGGTTTTAGGGTTGTCATCAGCATTAACAAGACCGGAGAAAATTTCTGTCTGATCAATGACACCCAAGTTCACTTTGCTGTTTTATTGGCACATAATTCACACGCCATACAATCCAATAGTTCATAAGGAATTATGCTAATTTTTAAAATGCGCTATTTGTTACTGTAGAGATCTCTTCATTCACTCTACCTAGAGATCATTTAGCCCACTGCTCTGTTTGGCAGCCAGTCTCTTGGCCCTCTCTTCAGCCATGTTGAGGCAGAGACCTTGCCCTCGGGGAAGAGAAATCTATGGTTTGTTGCCTTTCCCAATAATGAAAATGTCGGGGAGTCAGGGGCAAAGCTCTTGCGGTTGGCATCTTTCACATGACCCACATCAGAAGAGTCAGGCAGTTTCTCTCTCTCAGTGATCACACCAGTTCTTCCCAGGGTAGCACCTCCGGTCCCCATACACATGTTGCTTGTGTCGAACCTGATGAAATCTGTCATGTTTCCGGTCTCCAAATCCCTCTGAACGGGGTCCTTCACTTTGATGAGAGGACCAGGACAGTGGATGGTGCGAGCATCAGGAGCCCCCAGGCAAGGGATGCCTGTCGTGCCCACGAAGATCTTTCTTACTTTGCACAACTTGTCCTTCGCCTCCTCCAGGGGAATGCGATGAACAGCAAAGTGACCTGGGTGTCAGAGATCAGACGGAAGTTTTCTCCGGTCTTGTCATGCCGATGACACCACAAAGCCAGCAGGGCACGTTATATCAGTCCGGACCTTGCCATCCATCATAATGACCTGTGGCACGCACATTCTTTTAACTTCATCTCCAGTCAGAGCAGACTTAAGTCTTTGTCTTGAGAAAATGATCAGTGGGGACATGTTCTCAGCGTGTGGAGAGCGGTGGAGGATGAGGCGCAAACACCGGGAGCATTTGTCCTGCACCCCGTGCTTTGGGGCAGCCAGGCGCTTCAGATGCTTCTGGGGACCACGAGCCGTGGCTGCAGCGGCAGAGGACCGGAACGACTCCTGGGCAAATTGAAGGAACCGGAACCGGCCAAATTGAAGGATTTTTATGTCATTATTTCTTCAAAAATCTTTCTGTGAATAAAATAATTTTTTTTTCTGTACCTTTGCTTCCTCTCATTCAATTCTCTGGAATTCCCACGATCCTTTTGCTAGATCTGGTTTCCTCCTAATTGTCATAATTTCATCTAAATGTGCTCCTCCTTTTTCAGCCTCTGTTCTTGTTGCTGTTCAGTCTCTTTGCTTTGAATGGTCACAGCCCTGATGGTGTCGTGGTAATGGTTCAGGCTGCTAAATGCCTGCTCAGCAGTTTGAAACACTGGCCACTGCTTCAGAGAAAGCTGAGTCTTCCTACTGCTGTAGAGAGTTACAGGCTCGCAAACCCCACGGCAGTGTGCGGGGGCCCCTATGAGTCACTACTGACTCGGCAGCAGGGAGTTTAGCTTGAATGTTCTCTCCTTTGTCAGTTCTTTCTCCTACTTGATAAATCTATTAGAAAGTCCTGCTGTTGTTACCAAGTTCTGTTTTCATTTCAGCTATGGACTTCCTGTTGCAAGCAATGTTTTTAGATCCTCTTTTTGTCCTCACATAACTTTCTTAGTTCCTTCAGCTCTTCGCCCACATTTCTCCACAGGTCCTTAATCATGCTTTACCCTGCTTGATTATAGTCTTCTGTTCATGCCGCCCCCCGATATTTGATCCTCTTTAGAGGGATCACCTTGTCATGTTCATTTGGATGTGTCATTGTTTCTCCTCTTTGTGTGTGTATGTTCTGTGATTTTTATAATTGGGCCATTGGAAGTTTCAAGGGCTATAACCTCGTTTGTTCTCCTCTGTATTAATATAGTTTTGCCTACACTTCTTTCTGTAAAAGGTCTTAGATGTGTAGAGACTTTGCTTGCTGTTTATTTTCCCTCTCTGTGCCAGCTGTTTGTCCCTCCTGAGTTTAATTAGAATTTAGAAGTACCAGATCTTGATTTCCCACCCCCCCACCCCCAGATCTTAATTTTTAACTTCCAGTCTCTCCCCCAAACACCAGACATTCATCTGTTCACCAGCCAGCACTGCCACTCGGGTGAGCTATTGGGTCCTCCTCTACTGGCCTACAAAGAGACTCAGGGCTCTTGGGGACGATTTCCTCCCCTTTCTGGCTTCTGCACTGTCAGAGAATTCACACTCTGGGGCTTTGCTCATGACTCCTTTCCCTACTCAGTAGGACTGCTTCTCTGTGTGCTAATTCAGGAATCAGAACCTAAAATCTTCCTGTTTCAGGGGGATGAGGAACTGGAAGTTTCCAGAAGGAACCCCTGGGAGATCTTGCTCTCTTATATTGGCTTCAGGTAGGCTGCCTGGGGGGTGGGGGGGCAGTCTCTACTTAGGGGACTCATCACCTAATTCCATTGCAGGTGACCTTCATATGAGTATATAATGCTCTTCCAACTGGAAGAGGAGAGACCCAAGTTGATGCCCACAGAGGTCTCTTCTGTTGGCCCCAGAGTTCTGAGTTCTGGGTGCCCCAGGCAGGAGGTAGAGCGTTGGCTATGGAAGTCACTCCACCACAGTGGCCGGTTTGCAACACTCTGGCAACCAATCGGTACCAGGTGAGGGAGGAGGTGTCCCATGCCTCACATGCCCATAGAACTCTGCCTTGCTGCTAGCGGTGCTGCCTGGCAGGTTGTTGGCTGTGTTCAGCACCCACTCATGACATATGCTCCCAGCACACAGAACCCTTCGATGGCAGCCTTCAGTGCCCCACGAGTGTGTACCCTGTTGGTTTTGGAGATCTGCCTTCTGGGTCGCCCAGACAGGCAGAGTGAGTGCCATGGGAGCAGACTCCACTCTGGGTGCCATTGGGGTGACTCACCGCAGGGGCAGTGTCGAGTTGTGGGAGGGTTTGCCTCAGTAGCCAGGCCCAGGTGGTTGTTATAAGAGCTCCCCTTGTTGTATATTGGCTGAGGGTGTAGCCACCACGGAATGTGCTTGCCTCCTCGTACAGTCTGCAGTCCTCAGTGCTGACCAGAGAGGGGAGCAAACAGATCCTTTCAGGCTCCTGGGAGTCTGACTATGGTGTCCAAGGTCTGGGCTGTGGGCTGTGCAGGGAGGCAGCTAGAGTGTTGGGTAGGAGAGCAAGGTCCCCTGTGGAACACCTTCTGTAAGGATCCAGTAGGTTTGCAGCCAGCAGTGTCCAGGTGGGGAAGGATAGTCATACTTCAAACAGACCCATGGGAGGGTCTGCTGTGTTGGTGTCGAGCAGAAACGTGGGGTCCTGTTTCTTTGTACAGACAGGGGTGTGATGAGTAGGGACACAGTCTCTTTTTTTTCATGGCAGCCAAGTGGAGCTAACGAAGGTGGGAGAAGTGGTTTCCCCACCGTATGGTGATTCTTGCCTGTCTGCAGGTTCCCACTGCTTCCTGGCTTCCCTGAATTAGAATCTCTCAAAATCAACTGGTATTTCTCATTGTATTTTTGGTCATAGTTGTGGGGAGAGTTAGAGCAACCATCTGTTTGTGCTATCATCTCTCAGACTTCTACACTGAGGACACGAGGCCATTCTTCAGTGGCACTATGGAGTGGGTTGCAGTGGTCAATATTTGAATTAGTAGTCTAATGCAAACCAGGATGTCCAGAGGCTCAGAAACCAAGCCAAACCCACCCCACTGGCATCAAATCAATGCAGACTCATAACAACACATCAATTCTGACTGACGACAACTGCTTCTTAGGGTTTCTGAGAATGTGAATCTTCACAGGAGCACACAGCCTCAATGTTCTCCCTTGGAGGGGCTGGTGGGTTCGAACAGTTGACTTTGGAGCTAACTACCTAATGTTGAACCCACACCACCACCAGTTCACAAGCATACATTGTTGTCCTACAAGTTCCTAGGCTAGAACTTGCCAAGTAGGGTTGCCAGATACCTTGTATCTACTGGACATGTCCTGTCCTTCATGCTTTTTGCTAGTGTTCTACAATGGTTTTGCTTGGAGAATTGTATTCGTTTTGGGGTTTTTGTGTGTGTATGTGTGCAATAAGTCACAAAAATTCAGCTGTGAAGAGTTATTGTTGAAATTTTACAGGGCACTGATTGGAAAACACTCATAAGGGGCAGCAGACAGACCTCGAATGATTTTTTTTTCTTTCATCCTATGTTGATCTATAGAAGATGGGCAGGACAAACAACCACAAGGAGAAAACAACAGGACTGGTGGTTCTAGGGCGACATGGGAGAGAATGGGGCTGAGAGGGGGACCGAGAGTTACAAAAATCAGAGATGAGGGAACAAAAGATCTAAAACTGATGGTAAGGAGACCTAGTGGGGGTTGATCAAGGCCAATGTATCCAAGAAGAATTACTAAGAGCCAAGTGGAGGTTGAGTTTGATAATGGAAGAAGGGAAAGGTGAAAGAAAATAGAAGAAAGAAATAGGAAGCAAAAGCTATTTATAGAGGTATAGCTGTAGGCATGTATATATGTAAATATATTAATTTAAAATGAAAAAGTTAGAGGCCAATGTACATATATTTAAATGTGAACTATTAAGATAGCAGAGGACATTGGGCCTCTACTCAAGGCCTTCCTAAACACAAGAACACTTTGTTCTAATAACCTGACACTTCTTGATACTCACCTTCCTGACACAATCACCAAAGACAAAATGGGTGCATAAATAAATGTGATGAAGAAAGTGGATGGTGCCCAGCTATCAAAGCATGTAGAAACTGGAGTTTGAAAGGCTTCAAGTTTATCAAGCAGCTGTTTAGCAGGGACGCAAATAAGGCCACATGGAAGAACCACACCAACCTATATGGTCATGAGGTGTTGATGGGATCAGGTATCAAGTATCAAGAGAACCAAAAGAAACAATTATAGAGATGTGAATGAGGGGTGGAGACCCAAAGTCCATATGTAGGCATTTGGACATTCTGCTACAGAAGGGTTACAAGGAAGGGACGATTCAACCAGGCTGCAGTATAGCATCGACAAAACACACATCATTCCTCTAATTCCTGAATGTTCCCCCCTCACCCTCACCCCCTACCATGACCCAGTTCTACCTTACAAATCTGTCTAGACTGGAGTACACACATTCATATAGATAAAAGCTCTCGACACATGGAATTTAGAACAGATAACACTTTGAGGATCAGTAGTAGGAGCAGCCATATCACGAGGGTAGGGGAATGGCAGGGGGAGGAGTAGAGCGGAAGAAAGAGGGAAACCCATCAAAAGGTTGGTGTGGCGGTCTTGTGCTCATGTTATTTTCATGGCTGAGATGTAGGGGTGGAGTCTAACCTGTTAATCTGGAGCTAGCTATTGAGTAGCCAATGAGGCCTCCATGTGGGCATGGCTTTCTCCTGAGACTTCTAGGAAATCTTGCGATATTTCCCTCATGCAGATGAGAAGCTATCTCCCCGGTTGTTGGAAGTTAGTCAAAGAGACGATGAATGATGGACAAGACAAGATGGCAGCATCCGAGGAGCTGAAGGAGCCAAAGGAGAAGCCACACGACCTTACCCTGATGGAACCAGACCTCTGAAGCTGGAGAAGCTATGTGGAAACCCCTGCCAACACTGAGTTGCTTCAACCATGACTGGATACTGTTGATGGACCCTGAGCCCTGGAAGCGAGGAGTCACAGGGCGACCATTGCTGGCGCTAGGACTCTGCACTCACTGACCTGTGACTTTGTGAGTCAGAAGGAGACTTTATAGACTGATATCAGGCATATGGGCTAATATCGGACTTATGACTTTGAACTGGACTAGGTTGGGATGCTTACTTAATGTTCTAGTCTTCTTGTTTATAAACCATACCCTTATATCCATATGCATGTCTATGAAATTTGCTTCTCTAGTTTACCCAGACTAACACAGTTGGATACATAACACATCTCCCAGAGGGATGAATAACAGAAATGTTGGTGAAGGGAGACAATGGAAAGTGTAAGACATGAAATAACAATAATATATAATTGATGAAGGATTCACAAGGGTGGGGGGCTGGAGGAAGGGGGGGGGGAAAAAGAGCTGATACCAAAGGCTGAAGTAGAAAGAAAATGTTTTGGAAATGTTCATGGCAACATAGATACAAGTGTGCTTAATACAATTGAATGATGGATTGCCATAAGATGTGTAAGAGCCCCCCAATAAAATTAAAAAAAGAAAATGATGGCAACCTATGTAAAACGTGCTTGATACAATTGATGCATGGATTATCATAAGAGCTGTAAGAGTCCCCAATAAAATGATTTATTAAAAAAATATATCAGGCTGAGCCCCGGTGGCATAGTGGTTGAGTGCAGGACTGCGGCCCACGGGCTTGGCGGTTCAAATCCAGCAGCAGCTGTCCAGGAGCAAGGCTGGGTAGCTCCCACGACCACCAGAGGGCAGTGATGCCCCCCCAAATATATATATATATATATATATATATATATATATATATATATATATATACACCAAACATTTTTAAAAAAGAAATAAAGTTTACTGGGCATGATGGGTTTTATTTGCTGAATGTGATCCCTACTAGCAGACTTGTTTGTATATGTAGGCACATTCGAGGGGACTGGTCTTTGAGCCAGAAGCTGGAGCAGGGTCAGGGTGGAACAAGTGAGGCACCAAGGCACACCATTCCAAGAGACAGCTTTTCATTGACCTGACCTTGTCGGGGAGCTCAGGATAAAGGGGGATGGTGGCTGCGGGGTGTGCTGAATTGGTTATGATTGAGAAGAATGGTGCCCCAGGGTGCCCTTGGCTGTGATCTCAATGGAAGCTCACGGTTAGGCTTCTTCCCCTCAGAGCTACTGATAGTGGGTTCGAACTGCAGGCTTTGGGTTAGTAGTGGAGTGCTGATCTGACTGTCAGGACTCCTTGATGGGCCAGGACAGCACCCAAGTCAACTTGACTCCCAGGTTAAGCATTCACAGAAGTCTCTCACAGAGTAGAGACTGAAAGGCACGGCACACACCTTACAAAGCACCTTGTTCGTGCACCTGTGAGTTGGAACACAGATCCAGGTACTTCTGGACATGTAACACAGGCCAGTAACTTAACTTCTCTGAGCTTATATGTAGGATTAAAATTTTCTGTGTAGATTAAATAAGAGTGTGATATTTCAAATACCTCTGACAGAGACAAAATATACCAATAAAATGTTGCTAGTGTGATGACAAATGAGGTCAGAGCTGTCATCTCAGTGCCTAAGCAGAGGCTGTGCAGGGCTTGGAGCGCCTATGCAGCACTCCACCTCACTTAAGCCCCCTCTCCCAGGAAATACTCCACAGTAGGGAACAGTTAGGGACAAGCCCACTGAGCTGTGTTTGCTTATCTCCTTTCAGCCTACACAGGACTCCCAGGAGTCCTGTTCTAGATAAGGGAACCAAAGCCCAGGAAGATTAAGGAACTTACCCAAGACTGTAGGACCAGCATGCGGTGAAGCTGGGATCTCATGTGTGGCAGCCTGCTTCTAGTGCAGCCTAACTTCAAAGCCCCCACGTTTAACCACTATATGAAGATGGTGACGCCTATTCAGACACCCACTGTAACCACCGAAAGGCTTCTCCCGAGATAATTGAAGGGCTGCTGAGAATGCCCTTCCCAGTCTTGGGCTGCCAGTATCCTGATAAAATCTTTCTCACTATGGCTTCCCAACCTTTGATCTCACGAAAGCATTTTCTTCTGGAAGTTTAAGAAGCTGACATAGAGAATGGCTCCCAGGGAAGTGGTGTGTGGGGGGCGGGGGTGATGAGAAACTGGGCTACTGTTATTATGGGCTTTCAAGCCCATTTTTGACCCATCCAGATGAGAGAGGAGGGCGCAGAACTGCCCGTAGCGTTGCTAGGTTGTCATCTGGCCTGACAGGGTCTTAGACGATCATCTTACTGGAGCAGATGGATCTTTCTCGTATGGTGGTGCCATGGGGATTCTAACTCCGAACCTTTGGGCCACTAAGGCTGTTTCTGGGGAGACTAAAGAAAGCCAAACACACTGCCATTCTGGTGATTTCACTCATAGTGATGGGACACAGTGATGCATAAAATTGCACAGCTTTATAAGTGCAGATCTGTCTTTTTTCCTGTTGAGAAGGATGATTTGTGGGATTGAACCACCAAACTTTTGGTTAGTAGTGCCCAGCCCACAGCACCACCAAACCTCCCTTGCTGGGGTGCTCAGTCACCATCAAGTCAACGCTGACTCAGCGACCCTAAAGGACCGGCTAGAACGGCCCACGAAGGTTTCCAAGACTGTCACTTTATAAGAGTAGAAAGCCCATGGTTCTTCCTAGAAGTAGTTGGTGGTTTTGAACCTCTGACCTTGAGGATCCCAGCCCAATGAGTAATCATTAGTCAGTGTGATCCACAAGAATTTCACACCTTCCCTGTGGATTCTTCATGTTCTGCTGCTCCTCGTCCTCTACCCTTTTCTACAAAGCGCATTGTGGCTGAGCTGGCTGCTACCTAGCCCTTACTAGGAATATCTTTAAGCCACACCCTGACCAGCAGTGCCTGAATTGCAGGGCTTAAAGACCCACCTAGCTGATCGGATTTCCAACCCTTGCTTTGATGCTTCCTCCCTCCCCAGCCAGCTTTCTGTTGCTCCTGCCCCTTACTTTCTCATTTTCACCCGTCTCCATGGACGGGAGCTTGTTTGAACAGATGCTTTCTAAAGTGGCCTGTGTTCATGAAGAGCATTGGTTTTCATGTTAGCTGTCCATCCTCCTGTGTGGCCACCAAGGGCCTGGATGGGCTCCTTTCCTGTGGGGTTGTAGAGCTCGTTGTCCCAGTATCAGCACTTGCCCTGGTATCCGATCCCCTGTCTGTCAAAGTAGAACTCTGCCCCAGGGACTTTTCAGGGACCGCTTTCTTGAAAGATGATTCAGGCCGGTCTTCTGCTGCGTCTCTGGGTGGGCTCACACTGCCAGCCACTGAGTGCTTCACTGCTTCCCTCGCCCAGGAGCTCGTGACCTTCAGTCATCCCTCCAGGTTTGATTGGAAGCACCCATAATGCAAGGACACACCCTCACGCCCCCGCTAGAGGGCCATCCATGATACAGCCCAGTGGGGAAGGACTGAAAACCACAAACTCGTTGCCACCCTGTCAAGTCTGCCTCAGGGTCACCCTGCAGGACTGGGCAGATCTGTCCCTGTGGGTTCTTGTGACCATAACTCTTTGTGGGAGTAGGAAGTCTGGTCTTTCTTTCTCCCAGTAAAACATGAATTCACATCCATGAATTTGCAAGCATTCGAGAAAGGAGAATGCTCACTAAAATCCAGAAACTAGGCCAACTACCCCCGGTGCCTTGGCCTTGTTCATTCTTCGAGGCCCCGGATATTGCAAAACAAAGGAAGTGTTGAGGTAGGTGTGGATTAATAAGAGCAGCAAGGCGGATCTCCAAAATACATACTATTTTCCAGTTTCTTTCCCTCTCTTTCTTAGGCTTCCTTCATGGAAGCAAAAGCAGAAGATGGTGGAAGCGGTATCAATACTGCAGGCTGGTGGGCTCAGAGTCTCATCTGTTGTGAATTCCAGTGTCTCTTCGTCTAGAGAATCAAGAGTGGCCACTGTCCTCAAACACTGAGACCAGAAAGAGTCCTGGCTATTGTATGGAAGCATTTCAAAGCATATAGGCCCGCACATTTAGAATGGGGATGGATCAATGTCTGCTTTCAGGACTACCAGTCAATACTTAGCTCCATAGGCTGCCCCGCGGTTGTAACAATATTCACTGGCATGGGACATTTTATTAACTTGAAAATATGTAGGAAATGCACTTCATCTACAGACGAGCTAACACAGCAGTAAATAATTCTGGCCAGAAGGTCTAGTGGCATTGCTAGGTAAATATTTTGTGATTAACGGCAAGATCGGCCCTTCAAACCCAGCAGCACTTCATAGGAGAAAATTGAGGATAGCTGCTCCTATAAAGATTTCCAATCCAAACACCCCATAGAGGGCCACCGTGAATCAGAATAGACTAGGTGGCAGTGGGTTTCTTGATGTTTGCCCACTAGCTACCTAAACTCGGCAGTAACCTAGGTAAGAATGAATAATATTGACTTGTGATTGGACTTGGGGCAACTACTGCTGGCAAATCAAAGATTATATCCATTATCTTTAAGAAGAGGTACTAAACAAGTTCTACTAAACATTAATCCATTGAATTTTTAATAATAATAAAGGAAATGTTTTACCATCTTCATAGAAAGTAACCATCAGACAAGTAGAGGGTTGTTTGACAAGTCTGCATTAATTCTAGCTTTTTCTTAACTGCATGATCTTGGACCAATGACTTGGTTCACCCTCCCCCCCACCCACCAATTCTTGGGCTATCGTTAAAATGGGACTAACAGTCATTCCTATTCTCTCATTGTGTTGTTTGCAGATAAGATGTGCAAATGCGCACCAAGTGTTCTTAGCACACTAGCCTGGCATGTGGAAATTAGAATCTAGCAAGGGGTGACTTATTTTTGCAGCAAGGAAGGCTTCTCAATTTCTTCTTCCAGTGTGGCCCAAGGGTCGGGCGGGGGGAGGCAGAGTGGTGGAACTGAAACAGAGGGCGGGGGCGGGACAAGGGAGAAAGGGTCATCTGGGCAGTGCTAGAACCTTTGCCTCCTGTACAGCACGTGTTGTTAGGTGCCCTTGAGTGGGTTCCAATGCACCGTACTCCTGCCCACAACAGAAGGAAACCCTGCCTGGCCCTTCTTCACCCTGTTGTCATGTTTGAAATCATTGTGGTAGCCTCTCTCTCAGTTCATCTTGTTGAGGGCGTTGCTCTTTTCTGATGCCCTTCTATGTCACCAAGCATCATGTCTTTCTCTGGGGACCGTTTTCTCCGTGTTGAAGTATGAGAGATCAAATCTTGCCATCCTCACCACCCCAGCCTCCCACCTTGCATGTCAAGGACTCCAAGTCCACTTCAGTTTTGCTTTCCCTTCTTTTTTAGCCAGCCAGACTCATATTTAGATCTGAGGGGTAAGGAATCTGAGGTTTTATTTTTTAAGTTTTTTTTTTTTTTTTTGGCATCGCTGCTCTCAGGTGGTGGGAGTAGGAGGCCCAGCCCCACTGCTGGAATTGAACCTCCGTCCCAGTGGGCCACAGTCCCGCACACAACCACTACGCCAGCAGAGCTCAGCCCATGAGTTTTGTTTTTTTTTAATGGAGCAATTTTAATCAATTAATTTTTCCTGCTAAGTGCCCTCCCAGCCACACTTCCTTCTTTCTGTCCCCACGCTTGCGAGTCATCCTCACTTCTAAGGAGCCATGGGTTTGTACTTCCTCCAAGACAGTTTTGTTTGTTCTTGTGGCTTTCAGTGTTCTTGGCCAACACCAAAATTCAAATGCGTGTCCTTTCTGCCATTGTTCTGATTCATTGTGCAGCTTTCACATACAATGAGGAAATGGAAATATCAAGGATTCGAAGCACATCTTCATGTTCTTGAAGGTGTGAAAGAGCAACGCTGTGATGACTAACGTGTCCCGACCCAGGCCATGTGGGTTCGGCTCCAGGCCAGTGCTCCTCATGCGCAGCCATGAGGCTGGAGTGTTGCTGTGATGCTGAACACGTTTCAGGGGTACTTCCAGACCAAGATGGAGTAGGAAGAAAGGCCTGGAGATTGACTTCTGAAAAGCAGTGAGTGTGGGACCCTCCCTATGGATCCCACAGTTCGACCCACCTGGTAACTGGGGTGGGAGAGGACTGGCCTGGGCTTCCCTACAAGGGCAATAAACAACAAGGGGACCTGGCCGAGAAGGGGTTTGCCAAACCAAGGATGCAAGGTAAATTAAGTTTTGCCCCATCATCTAGAATCCACGTATATGTGAAAAGCTTTGTCTCTCTGAAAATGGGTAGCATCCCCTACCTTTCAGATAATAGGGGACAAGTAGTTGCTTGTCTTGTTAGCGCGTGGCTGAAGTCACTAGGCTTAACTCGAGGCCAATGTAACTTGAAGGCAGTCTGAGTTGCTGAGCCTTGAGGGCAAGGCTTATATACACAAAGCAGGAGCTGGTGCTTGAAGAAAATTTAATTCAACTTGCGAGCATGTGTAAGTTCCATTTCTGTCTGTTTTAACTCAGTTTCTCTCACGATTCACCTGTTTTTATATTACTTTGCACGACTATCTGTCCATGCTGGCTTGCTGTTGTCGTTTCCGGTGTCACGGAGCCATCTGTGACCCACAGCAACCTGCCTACAACAAAACGAAGCGCTGCCCGGTCTGCAGCCACTGGGTCCACCCGCCTCCTTACGAGCCTTCTTTTTCACTCCTCCTCTGCTTTATCAAGAATGATGTCTGTGGCAGTCATGTGCTTATGTTAATTTTATGATTGAAATGTAGGGGTGGAGTCTGGCCTGGTATTCTGGAGATAGCCATTGAGTAGCCGATGAGGCCTCTATGTGGGCATGGCTTTCTCCTGGGACTCCTGGGAAATCTCACGATATTTCCCTCGTGAAGATGGGAAGATATCTCCCCAGTTGTTGGGAGTTAGTCTCAGAGATGATTAATCACAGGCAACACAGAATGGCAGCGTCTGGGAGGCTGGAGTAGCCGGCGGAGAAACAACACGGCTTTGCCCTGATGGAGCCGGACCTCTGAGGCTGGGGCAGCCACATGGAGGCCTCTTCCAGCCATGAGTTGCTTCTGTCACCACGGGATGCTGTTGATGGACCCTGAGCCCTGGAAGCAAGGAGCCATGGGGAGACCCCTGTTAGTGCCGGGACTCTGTACCCACTGACCTGTGACTTCGTTGAGTTATAAGGAGACTTTATGGACCGATTTCAGGCATATGGGTTAATATCTGATGTGACTTTGAGCTGGACTGGGCTGGGATGTTTTCTCAATGTCCTGTTCCCCTTGAATATAAACCCATTCCTTATATCCATATGCATGGCTTTGAAATTTGTTCCTCTAGTCTACCCGGACTGACACAACGTCCTTCTCCAGGAACTGGTCTTTCCTGACACTATGTCCAAAATATGTGAGATGAAGTCTTGCCATGCTTGCCTCTAAAATGTATGCTGATTGTACTTCTTCTAAGACAGATTGGTTTGACCTTTTAGCATTCCATGATACTTTCGATATTCTTCTTCAGCACCACAATTTAAATGCATCAATTCCTCTACAGTCTTCCTTACTCAATGTCCAAATACCACATGCATATGAAGCAATGGAAAATACTATGTCTTGGGTCACGTGCACCTTAGTGGTCAAAGCAACACCTCTGCTTTTCAATACTCTAGAGAGACTGTGCAGCAGCTGTGCCCAATGCCATTTTTCTTGATCTCTTGACTGCTGCTCCCGTGAGCACTGATTGTGGATTGAAGAAAGACAAGATCCTGGACGACTACCACCTTGTCTCCTTTTAAATAAATCCTGGGTAACATCAACCTTTTCTCCATTTATCATGATGTTACCTATTGATTCAGTTGTGAAGATTTTGGTCTTCTTAGTATTGAGCTGCAATCCATCCTGAAAGGTGCAATCCTCGATCTTCATCAGCAAATGCCTCAAGCTCTCGGTTTTTTTTGCAAGCAAGCCTGAGTCATCTGAATATTGCCGGTTGTTAATAAGCCTTCTTCCAATCCTGACACCACATTCTTCTTCATTTAAGCCAGCTAGTCTGATTATTTGCATGGCATACAGACTGAATAAGTATGGTGTGAGGAAATCACCTGGACACACACCTTTCCTGATCTTCAACCATGCTCTGTCCACACCACTGCCTCTTGATCCACATAAAAGTTCCAAATGAGCACATGCTCTGGAATGTCCAGTCTTCTCAAGGCTACCCATGGTTGATTTTTGACTAGAATAAAAACAAACACAACCCCCAAATTGGTCCTTTACCATTGAGTTGAACTCTCTCTGGTCTGGAGAATAATCCAAACTTCTCCCCCATGTGCAAGCAAGGCGAGCCACTCGCATTCGGAAACCTCTTGAAGATTGATATGAGGGAAACTCTTCAGTCTGAGCCATTGGCCTAAGAACAGGCCAAATTAACGGGTTCCAGACACTTCTGATACCTTTATTGGTTATGACAGTCCAGCCTTCATGGGTCATGGAAGAATTTTCCCAAATACAGGAAAAAATGATGAATATCAAGGAAGGTGAAGCCGTTTTAAAAATCCACTATGTAAAACATACATCTTTATGAGGCAGATCTATCTATCTACATATATATTAAAACATTGGATTAAAGTGGTTAGATGAATAAAAAATAGCTATAAAACTATCTTTGTAATACAATGTTTTGCTTTAAAAATTAGTTACTACATGCAGAGAAAAAAATCTGAATATACAGTAAAGAATTTATGATAGAAAGGGTTTTTTTTAAAATAGGTTTTGATTGTTTTTATTTGTGTTTGAATATAAATTTTTGGGGGCGGCATCACTGCCCTCTGGTGGTGGGAGTAGGAGGCCCAGTCTTTGCTCCTGTGGAACTGCTGCTGGAATTGAACCTCCATTCCAGTGGGCCGCAGTCCTGAGCACAACCACTACACCACCAGGGCTTAGCCCCGAATATAAATTTTTTGATGAGTATTTTACACAAATAACACAAAATTCTTCATATGCTTGTTATCTGTATCCTCCTGGCCAATGAGATGTTTTCATAAACATGCTATGCACAGGAGCTTATGAAAATACTTATTGGGGGGGGCATGGATGGCAAACAAACACAATGCAGAGGACATTCATGTAAAAATATGGTAGACATTTTGTTTGTAACACTAATAATAATAATAAAAAGGAATTTGACAGGTTAAAGAATGTAACCTTGCCACTTTGGGTTTTGAATAAGCACACAAATCAGTAATGTGGTTGAGGGGTTTTTCAAAACATAACGGAGAGGAAATGAAACAACCCAAATGGAAATGATGATAACGTTTGCTCGTTATGAACAAAGGCATCCATGCCGCAGACAGGGTGTGTAGGTGCTGCTGCAAGGGACCCTAACCTGAGCGGGCACCTTCACGGAAAACCTGACAGAATTATTCAAAGTCTGTTCATCTCTACTGTGGAGAGGGGAGAAGCATTCAGTGGCACTGCTATATATCCATTTTCCTCTTTGGGGGTCAAATTCGATTTGTCCTTTAGAAGTACGCAGGCAATTCTGAGCAAACAGGAAAATACATTTTCATTCAAGTTACATGCAATGAAATATTAATACTAATGTCTTACTGTTTTTCATGTTCCTTCCCTGCATCCCCTTTGTACAGGATAAACATGTCAGGTGAAATGTGTTCCTGGGTTTTAAAGACTGTGTTGGGCAGTCTGCAAAACTACTATGGTTTCCGTGGTACAAGCAGACAACATTCTCATGATGAGGAAGTCTGCAACCTCACATCACTCATCCTCAACAAGGCAACCAACTTCCATATTTCATCAATTCCAAGACAACTTTATTGCAGGACACCGCATTCCTTCATGTATTGCTAAGGAAGAAAAAAAACAACAACAAAAACCACTCTGCCAATTCAGCTAGGACACACCATTAATCAAAAGATAGATTCCAATGTCAGAGATGTAAATAGGCAAAAATGTGCACCTTGGAATCAATAAAATATAGTAATACTGTAACTAAAAAAATAAAGCCTTGTCCAGACATGATAACTTTGTGTGAACTCGGAATAGAAGTGGAAGGATAGATACATAAACGTTTTCAGTAGCACACCTTTCATTTATTGACCTATGTAGAACAGAAACAAAAACAAAACCCAAACCAGGTCTTAAAAAAGTCAGAACAGTAAAAGAATATGCAAGGGGCTATTTGTGTTTCTAGAAGGCCTATACAAATATGCAAAAAGGAATAAGTTATTTTGTTGCATGTTGTCCCCCACCCCCCAAGTTTTTGCCTCAAACTTCATTTCTAATGATACAAATGACTAAGGACCAGTTTAACAAAAATCATCTTTATGTATATATTACATGCTTTGGAATCTAGATAGAAAATGTTCCAAAAAGGCTGTTCAGAAACATTTCTATTCACAACATGAACAAGAAATCTGTATAAAAGGAGGGAAAAATGAGCACCTTCAATGGAATTCTGAAGCAGAGTAAAGGTAACAAAAAATAATCAATTTGGAATATGGAAATAATTTCTAAAAAGTCTTGTAGTAAACCATAGCTAATTAGTTCCTCTAAAGAAAGTATGAGGTAGTTTGAGCCTCATAATTAATTTTATCGCAGCTTGCAGTACTCTGGAAAATTTTTCTGACTAATCTTGTTTTTGTGACTTAGGTTACAAGTGGAACCCAAACAATATGTTTCATTTTTTAATGTTCACCATTTTAAGGCACGCAATTCATTTAAAATAATGTAGTTTTTTGCTTTTGTTTGTTTTGGGTTCTATCACTTTAAAAGACCTTTCCAAACGCATGATTATACAAATTTATCCATATCAAAACTGTCATTTCAAACCACAGCCACATGGGAGAGTTACCAGCCTGGATAATAATAGTCGATTATGCCATCAGTTTGGAGGGGAAAGGCGCTCAATGATATTGTACCTTAGGAAATTCTCCAAGCCAGGTCTGTCAATTAGTCAATGCACTGCTTCATTTTCCCCAATCTGCTATCACAAAAGCTATATTACAAGACGCTACAGCAATAAGTCTTCCCAGAACCCATTTTACGGTGCTTATGAAAAACATTACTCTTTCTAATAGCCTAACAACATTGACACTCATTCAGGACTTCATGAAAATCCAGCCTCTCTTCAAGTAATTTCCCAATACTGTCGGAAGTGTCCGTGTCCATGTAGAAGGTGCACCCTCTTCATCGTCAGCTCACTGTGAGCAATGATTTCGCAGCTTCGGGCCTCCCTCCCCATTCGGGATTGTGCTCGGAAGTCGCCCCTGCCGACCTTTCCTGGTGGAGGCCCTGGCCACACTTGTCATACCTTGGGGTTTGCCTTCAACAGTGTTCATTCCCTTAAGAAGCGCTTGCTGTTGACGAAGGCTTTCCGCCAAGTCGGCTCGCAGCGGCCAGGGGGCCAGGTGCGGTCGGACTCCGCTCCGTTTGGGAGGGCGTCTGCAGGGTGGAAGGCCCATGGGCTTTCGGGGCTTCACCCTGCTTGGGTGCAGCCCACTTCCAGGGCGGCTTCAGTCTCCTCCTCAGCCTTCGATGCCAAGAGCCTTCTGCGAGGGCGTACACATTTTGCAAGGCACACTAGTGTGAGAACGCAGTGCTTGGTCAAGGGGTCCAACTGCACTTCAGACTAATGTTCCAGGCTTTGAATCTTCATGCCAAAAGAGCCTCTGCTCAGTACTCCCCAGGCTGTCTGGTGGCCGGCTTCCATCTGCACTCTCCAGTTGACTGGGCTCCGTGTACTGCCTGTTAAGGAAACCAGGAGCGTTACTCTGGAGTCACTTCTGTTCTCCAAGCACAAAGACATCATGTTAGTAAAAAGCACTGTTACGTAAAGCTAGCCAGAGCCGGGAACTCAGAACACGGGATGGTGGCGTGCCCTTTCAACATCACCCAGGAGCACGCACAGTCTCAGAGCCATGAGAGGACTTGACTTTCCAGGGGGATATGCCTTTGTCCAACTACCAGTTACCATTGTTCAGAATCCAGTTTGGGTGATACTACAGTGCTACCTCGCCAACTTGGCTGTCTTTTTCTGATAAAACAGCTTCCATACATCT
Source organism: Nesogale talazaci (assembly GCA_004026705.1). Classification (NCBI taxonomy): domain Eukaryota; kingdom Metazoa; phylum Chordata; class Mammalia; order Afrosoricida; family Tenrecidae; genus Nesogale; species Nesogale talazaci. The sequence continues at coordinate 134,563 of PVJH01000743.1, forward strand.
ATTGTCTGAGTGCCCTGTTGGAGAAGGGGTCAGTTTCCTACCTAGTTCTGCCCTAATTCAGTTCCCACCTAGGCTTTGTCCTAATTCAGTTTTGTGAATTCTCCTTGGGCCAACAGCACCCTTCTGGAAGTTCCTCTTTCCATAACCAAATAAATCTGAGAGACACCCATTTTCTATTCGCGAGTCAGAGTCTTTAACTTTTTAAGAAGAGTCTGTTGGCTGCACTTTTTACGTCTGCTTCAAAGTAAAGGACTTGATCAGATGTTTTCCCCAGGGGCAAAAGAATTCGCTTAGAGGAGGAAGGGAGCCCCTTGGGTTGTGTTTGCTCTCTAGGGTGGATGAGTAAACTGGGAATAACGGAGCAAGCAGCATCACATTTCAAACCCCAAGCATATGTATATATATATATATGTACATTTTTTTCCACAAGCATATTTGGATCGTACATCCACATGAAGGTATCTTCTTGCAAACCATTCCAATTAGCAGAAATATCATAGTAGAATGAAAAAGGTTAAGGAGTTAGTAAACAATTTAATATATATCTGACATTTCCTATCTTTTAGCTGAATCGTTTTAGTAAAGTTGATTAAAAAAAAGTTCTTCAGAGAGGAACAGGAAATAAACATAATGCAACTCTGGCTATTCAGTACTTTTATCCAACAGAAACACCAACTTAGATGTCATGACGTCACACAGCAGCCAGGGCAAGCCAACTCCTGCGATGCAAGAAGCCACACACACATCCAGGCGACCGTACTTACTACAGTGGGCTACCCTTAGTAAAAGAGAATTTAAAATGGATCTCATCTCGGGAGACAGAACCATTCTCCGGGACAGAAGCCCAGCATCTCGCCTAGGAAGGGGTAGAGTTAGACAAAAGAAGAGGAAGGGACATGGAAAACAGGAAGTGAAAGAAAACGTTATTTGAAAACACAATTGGTAGCCGTGAAGCCAGGAATTTGACTGTAGCTATTTATATGACACAGCATAAGGAATGTCAGCAATTTTGTCTGGGGGAAAGTCTATCGCCCCTGACAGATACACGTATTATCCTGCCAAGGCCCTCTGCCATATGTGGGTTCTGACTCACAGTGACCCCAGATAGGATTTCCTATGCTGTACACGGTTTTTTTTTTTTTTTTTTTTTGGGGGGGGGGCATCACTGCCCTCTGGTGGTCGTGGGAGCTACACAGCCTTGCTCCTGGAGAGCCACTGCTGGATTTGAACCGCCAAGCCCGTGATCCGCTGTCCCGCACTCAACCACTTACGCCACCGGGGCTCAGCTCTGTACACTGTTATTAAAGCAGCCAGCCGCATGGTTCTCCTAAAGTGTGGCTGGTGGGTTTAAACCCCTGAGCCTGTGGCTAGCCGTCCAGTGTTTATCTGACAGTACTACTGGGGCGCCTTTTCAAGTCACATTAGGGGGGAAATTATTGGCCAAGATTTGTAGCTTTTCTGTAATATTTACATACCTGAACACTCTGAAGAAAAGGTCATCTACATAATATGAATTTCATTTATTTTGAAAGAGCACTGATCTGTTGCTGCTAGTTCTGAGGTTTTATATCTGAAATTCAATTTCTCTTTTTAAAAACCATGTCTTATTAAAAAATATGGTATGTTGTTTTAGAACAAATTGATAAAGCCTTATAAATGGTAACTATTAATAGGTGAGTTGATAGGTTAAGTTTAATTGATCAGACTATATAATAGTAGTGGTAGTAATAATAATAACAATAAAATAAAAAATAAAAATAATAAATAAGTGGGAATAAGCACATCTATAACCCTGTAGTTAGAAGAGTAACCTGCAAATCTTTGTGGAACATACAACTTAAAAAATACATTTTTCAATTAAACACATTAATTATATTAATAGGAACTTATTTTATGGAAATAATCTGCTCTTCAGACAAATGTTTCATACAAACATGTTAATAGAAACAAAACATAGCAAAAAATGGGGCGGGGGGAAGGAGGACAGAAAAAGGGAGAAAAGGAAAACAGGCCTGAAAAGCTCGCAGATGTTCAAAAACGAGAAACGGTCCAATCAGCGCTGTGTAAGTAGCGATGGGTTGTTGGTGGGAATGTTTCATTTATATACTTACGGTACAGTGTTGAGTAAAACACGCAGATGGAGCGTTTGTGCAGCATAACAAGATACAGAATTATATGTGCAATATCACTATGCCCACATTAAAAATGGACACAGAGAAATGAAGGCTTTATGGGTAAATTATCTTCTGCTTATTAACGCTGAATTTTCCACATTTCCACACAATGAGTTCATATTGGGCATACAAACACATGGGTGCGCGCGTGCACACACAATAGAGATCTTTAAATAGTTTCTAATTTCCTGTTCGTTGTGTGCCCCCCTGACTTTGGGCTCCCCTGTCAAGTCCTCTTGGGAGGACTGAGATAGATGGGTACACTCTAGCAAAACAGATTTTCTCTAAACGTTTTTAACACTTCCTAAATCCAGTAAAACAGATGTTAAAGGTATTAGAACCATCTCATTTATATCATTACTGTGTTAATCTATGCAATTGTTGACATTATGCAAATTTTAAAATCACTCACAGGCCTATTATATGAATATTATATGCACAGAATTAAAAAGACCTTGTTCAGATCTTGAATCAAAGTCAGTTTGGTGTTTACTCCTAACTCATTTTCAAGCATTATCTACGAAAGTCCAAGCTTCTTGATGTCTTCTCAGGGATATTTTCATTAAGTCTATTTTAAGTACACCCTTTGTTGAGTTGAGACAATTGGCCTAATCATTCAAGCCAAGAAAAATGCCTGCTGCATGTAGAGGGGATAGAAAAAATGAGGCTTTCAGGGTTCAGAGTATTCCAACTTGCTGAAAACACAGAGCACTTCAACTGTGACCACCAGTGAATGGGATCTTTAAACTGACAGTCTGTGTCAGTCTCAAAGGACTGAGAAAGGTTGAAGTGAAGGAAAGCAAAATTAACATTTCTGAGAAAACAGCAAAAACTTCTTGCCACCAAGGATATGGACCTTTTTTTGTGACCCAAGGATGGGGACAAGACCTCTTCAAGCTGTGCTTCTCCCAAATCTAGAGAGAGTTGGAATCAGTCTGAGCAAGCAAGCCAGTAAAAACTTTTTAAAAAAATCCTATGGTAAGAAACTACTGTTGAATATTTCCTCTGTTTACAAAAAAAACCCCAACTATTTTATAGACAAACAGGACAGCTGGGTACGTCTGTTGCTTCTTCATTCAGGGTCACACACAAAGAAGACAGCAAGTGTTTGGAATCAAGGACAGCAACTGTCCACTAGGAATTTTGGAAGGAACAGCCTCGTCTGAAGCAGACAGAGCTGACATTCATTTTTGGCCACAGGATTTTTTTCTATTAGGTTCCAAAAGACTGTAAAATGGTCAGAATCAACAATGGGACTTCAAGTGTTACAAGGAAAATACTACCATAAACACGTTTCAGGTTCAGCTACTCACAAAATCTATATTAGAAAAAAAAAAAAGAAACTCTAAGAACCAAAGGAGCTAGTTCAAGAGCCAGCAAAAGAGCTGGCCAGAGTGTCCTTCTGGCTTCGCAGGCCATCTGGTTTCTGTCACAACTACTCAGCTCTGCCCTGGTCATGCAGAAGCAGCCATCAATAATATATAAATAAATGTGCATGGCCATTTTCCAACAAAACTTTATTTATAAAAATAGGTGACCTGAAGCTTGCCAATTCATAAACTAGACAGGTTTTGTGTACATAAGATAACATTGGACCCCTGACTGCTTTTGAACAAGGACAGGCTGCTAGAACTTGGGAGCATGGCTTCCTCACCTGCTGGGCGAGGGCAGAGGCGTGTACACGTTGCCATAGCAGCTGGAGTACGGCGAGTGTGCCGGAGTCTCAAAGTCGGAAAGCCCTACGGTCATCTGGGTTCTCCAGTTCCCGGAAGCATTTGTAGAAGACACTGAAAATGAAGATGAAGAGAGAGAAAATCGTTGGAAATATTCAAAGTGAAAAACCAGAAACATTAGTCTACGTAGAGCTGTATTCTAATCAGCTATGTGCAAACTTACGATTAAGAGCCAGGGACTGAAATCAGCAGGGCTCCTATTCCCATGGGCAGGGTGAGCAGGTGACCCGGGGCACACCGCTTGTCCTCTTTAAAGTCACTGTTCTGTCACCATATAAACCCACCCTAACTAGAGCGGGTCTGAAGAGCTCCAGTGACTCCAGGGTTATGCCCTCAGTGGCTGACTGAAAGGCTGCCAGTTTGAGCCCACCAGGAGCTCCTCAAAAGGGAAGCCCTGGGATCTGCGCCCTAGGAACTCCAGCGTAGGAAACCCTTCGAGCTAGTCCTACTCTGTCCTGGACAGTCACTGCGAGGTGGAATTGATGTGACAGCACACAGCAGCAGCTACGCTCAGAGGCAGGATGGACAAGCAGTGGGTTGAAATTTTCCGACTGTCTGTAGCTGGTACAAAGTAAACACTCAGTAAATGGGAATTATGAAAATAACTCAAGATACAAACCAACGTGTGGTGTATCTCAATAAACTATTTAAAAAAAGACCACCAAGAAAAACAAATAAAAGCCCTCATATAGTTGAGAAAATCTTCCCCTTTGGGCTGCAGTGGCTGGACATACAAGGCTTCCATCGCAGAGCTATGGGGGGTGATGAGCTTGAGGTCCTGTGAGAACTTTGCAGGGGGCGCATTCTAGAACGTGACATATTGATCCTTGAATGTCACTCAGCTCACCTCAGCAGAAGCCACACCACAAGATAAAGACATAATCTTTGCCTCCCCACCCAAAGGGGGAATGGGGGGGGGGCATGGAGGGAGACCAGGAGACTTTGCAATACAGAGGGACTGAACTACAAGACAAGGGTATAATTTGGGGGCAAAGTACAGCGAATGCCTCCTCACTTGGTGTCTGCTGCCCTCTCCATAAAACCAGTTCTGCTCTGTGCCCGGGACACAGAGTTGACTACAATGCCATGAGCCTGCGAGGGTCCCAACCCCAGCACTGCTTTTGAGACCTTCCTGTGCTTCCCCACTTCCTGCTCCCAGCCTCAGACTGCGCCCTCCCTCTGCTCTTCCCTTCCTCACCCACAAAAGCACGGAGGACCATAATGCGACAAGCATATTTCAAAACTCTTCTGGGGTCCTGGGTGCCAAGCAGGTTTAACGAAGAGGTAATGCTCTCATTACCCCAAGAGCTCCCAAGAACTTTCCCACTTCTAAGTCACAGGCTGTGGGGTTTGGTGATGAAGCTGTCTGACAGATCATGGAGAGAATTCGACCATCTCACCCTTTGTCAGCTGTGAGGCTTGGGCAGGGCTCATTAAATACCCTAAGCTCAAGTAGCCGGGGCTGCAAAGTTTGATGTTGTTGGTTGTTCCAGGTGGGTCAGTCTCGGGACCTGTGTACTACAGGATTGAAACATTGTGATCCATGGAGTTTTTGCTGATTTTTACAATGACAGCGTCCGGCTTTTCTTCTGAGCCCCTCTCTCCCAATGCTCCCTCTCACAGTAACACAGCAGCCTCTACTGTCGGGCAGGCGTGGCTTGGCAGGACATGCTGGCCAGGAATGGAGCCTTGTTCTCTGCAGGGAGGGTGAGCTTTCTCCCAAGGATCCTTCTGGCTCAGAGCAGCAGACAAGTAAGCCCCCACCAACAGACCTGCCTGGGCGATTAAGTGGGACACTGTGCGTGAAGTGCTGAGTGGGCCACGCGACACACAGTCTGGTGCCAGGCAAGGGTTGCTGTCATTACGGTTAAACCTGAGTCACCGAGGCAGCTGGCAGGGACTGCAAAATCCCAGACTAATCTGTCAAGTGACTGAAAACTTATCTTCCCCACGGTTGTAAGACATTTCTGTAGCTCTAAAATGTAGACAGAAATAAGGAAAATTCTTAAGAAATTTGGTCGCAGTGATTCCATCTTTCTTCCTCACAATTCTCCTTTCCAAAATTTGTGGGGGTGGATCCTGCTGATGTTAGCAAAGCTCCTACCAGGTTTGAGCCAGGAAGTGTCAGGTCATTTCTACCTTTGCCCCAGATACTAAGGAAGGTGCCAGGAATGTTGAGGTTCCTGAGTTAGACCTGCCTCTCCCTGTGGAAAGAGGCATCGCCCCAGCCCTGGGTCCTGATGCCTGTCCCTGCGAACCCCGCCTTCTCTGCTTGGCTTTTTTTTCGGGGTTATATCCTGGCTAGGTTTGGCTTCTAAAAGTTTCTCATGCCAACACCCTGCAGTTCAGAGGGAGGGGAGGAATTCTCTAGACCTGCGCCATAAATAATAAGAAATAACTACACGAGTCTTTTCATAGGTTACATGAGATAAGGGGTGGGAAAGTGGAAGTTCAAAGTCCTGCACAAACAGAAGAGTACTTGAACGTAAACAGAAATCTCCATGGAAATTCCTCTTGTCAACAAACTTATGAAACCTTTAAAGGGGCCGTTTTCACTGGAACCTCTGTACCAAGTCTTACTCACTGCACTGCCCTTGAGTTGACTGTGACTGACAGCCAACCTTTGTGACACACTAGACCTGCCCCTCTGGGTTTCAGAGACTCTCTATCTTCATTGGAGCAGGTAGCCTCATCTCGTTCCCATGGAGTGGTGGGTGGGTTTGAACTGCTGATCTTGTGGTTAGGAGATCAATATCTATCCTACTGTGTCACCTGAGCTCCAAGTCCTATGGATGTACCACAGCGAAGAGAGGGGCCAAGACTCATTACCCTCACTCTTCTCCCCAAACAAGGTGCAGCCAACTAGCACTCACAATGATGTGGCTGGTATGAGAGTCGAGCTGTGCTCCATGGCTCTTCCAATGGGTGACTTTTCTAGTTGATCACCAGGCCTTTCTTCACAAGCACCTATAGGTAGCCTTCAAGCTCCAACCCTTTGGATAGCAGTCTAGAATGTTGACTGTTTGCAACGCCCAGGGACTCCAGGTTTATCACCAAGTCTGACAATTACTAAATGTTCACACATTCTTCTCAGCTTCTAAGAGACTGCATGCTCAGTGCAGACAGACACGTACTGGTTCCACACCAGCTCTTCAGCACCATGGAAGTGTCTGCTTGTTTGCTGAACAATTTAAGCGGGTAGTTACTCCCCCCCACCCCTTCTCTCCTTATACTATTTAGCCCATTTGGGGTACACAGGAACTCTTCCACACACATGTAGAATTTGACGCCTAAGTCAGTGCAACAACTCTGCTACGTACAACTTTAAAATGCCTTAAATCAGCCACAGAATGAAGTATCTTGGGGGTTCAACAGGTTCGTGGGAAAATGGAGTGAAAAGATCATGGAATTTTTTTCCCCCCATGAGTGAACTTTTAAAAGCTCACCCCACCTACCATATGATCACAGAATTAAGACCTGCAAAGTGTTATTATAAGCCTTCTACAAGCACAGGTGCATTCAAACAACCGGCCTTTAAATGCCCAAGTCCTTGGTCTAAGCAGAGACAATGTATCAATCTCAAGTTTTCTGCTTGCCTGGAGGGCTTTTTAAATAACCCATGTCAGTGATCTGAATACATTTAGAAGGCAAAGACCAGAAAAGATAAACTATATGAAAGCTTCCAACAGAGCAGCAAATGAAGTAGGTGCTAAATACTTCTTTGTTGGTTTTGAATCTAAAACTTGCTTCACTGGACACATTCATAGGTGTTCCAGAGCAGAGCCATAGGGAACTACTACGACACAACTACAGGACCCCTTGCAGAGGCTAGAGAGCAGTAACAGGGACGCAGAGCAGATGTTCATGAGCTTTGCTGTTAATTAAAAGATTGGAAGTTCAAGTCTACCCAGAAGCACCTAAGAAGGAAGGCCTGGAGATCTACTTCCAAAAACCAGCCATGGAAAAACCCTGTGGCACATGCCCGCGCTGTTTCTTTACCTGAGGAGTAGGACGATGCCCGGCTGCTTGGAGAGCAGGGTACGTGCAGCCCGGCAAAGCCCAGGCATCTCTGGGATCCCCTGTCCGAGTCAAAGCTGGTCTGCGGGCTGTGGCCGGGATCCTTTTGCCCAGAGGCCCGCTGGTACCAGCCACGCAGGTGCTCCGCCACTAAGGCCTTATGGATGTTTTTGGTGATGTGCTCCGATTTCACAGTCGCCTTCCGCGGCAGCCGGAGCGTTGCATACGGGTTAGGGGGTGCCCGGTCCACCTCGTCTTCGTGGAAGGACCTGCTGTAGTCCCGAGGGCGGTCGTAGCCGCAGTGGGCTGAGGCGCGGGAGGAAGGGTTGACGCTGTACTGTCCCTCGGTGTCGTTCTCGTAGACATAGCCGCCGCTGTAGTAGAGGTCACACTCGGCGTAGGGTGGGTACCCCGCGATGTAGTACCCAGTGCACGGCTGCTCCGGGCCTGGGGCGTAGCCGCCGTTGCGCAGGCTGTCCTTGGGCGCCAGGTTGGGCATGCTGCCGGAGCTGGAAGTGGAAACGTGCTGCTTCTTGGACCTTCGGCGGCCCCGGGCCCGGGTGTCCAGCGTCTGGGTGGTGTAGTAGGGGCCGGCGACGGGGGTCACGCAGTAATATTCGGTGCTCGACTGGCTGGTGTAGGAGGACCCGTCGTCGAGGACCTCGGTGCTGCTGCTTCTTTGGGATTTTGAGAGAGAGAAAAATGGCTTGTCGCTGTCTATCTCGGAGAGCAGGTGGGACTGCGATTCGAGACTTCCACTCCGCTGGCGGCAGTGCTGAGCAGGAGAGGCGGGCCTGTGTGAGGAGAGGCACGGGGATTAAACAGCGGCCCGAGGGGCGGGAGTGGGGGGGGGGGCTGTTGGGGGAAGGTAGACCGAAGCAGAATGATCACAACCTGCAGGGCCTCGACAGCTTTTGAAAGGCAACACCGTTTTTCTAACGTCCAAGGCACAACAGGGCCATTGATTGGTATTGTCAGTGCCAGGGGTCTCAGGGATTCAGCCTTTTGGAGCCCCTGCCAGGGTAGCACCAACTCTAGGCTTGGAACCGGCAAGTTTTTGATGAGTGAGTCATCAATTGCTTAATAGCTTGCATCCTCGGGGATCCCTAAGGATCCCCATGAAAAGGAGAGAGGAACCTGGTGCTGCAACCAGAGCAACCAGACCAGAGCCGTCTTTCATGAGGGGAGAGGTAATAAACTGATGATGTCCACCTTGCATCAAGGGCTGAACCAAACTCCCTCTCTGCCAGGGGCCGTCTGAGTGACACACCAGAACAGGGTGGAGACAAACCTGGACAATGGAGCAGGCCTGGGCTCTGATGTCAGAAATAGCTGTGCTGAGTCGTGGCTCACTTCCCAGCTTTCTGAGCCCTGGCAAGGTGCTGAACCACCCTTGTAAAATAAATGAGGATGACTATAGTATTTAATATCTGCCTGCTAACAAGTTTGTGTCTGAACTAAGACATGCAATGCAGGGCCTGGAAAACTCGAGCTGATTCTCCTTCTCAGGGACCCTCTAGGACAGGGGTTTCTGAGATTGTACGTCTTTAGGGGAGCAGACAGCCTCCTCTCTCTCCCTCAGGGTGGCTGGCAGGTTTCTATCGCCAACCTTATAACCACCTAGGGCACCCGGCGCTCCTTGCCATCGGGTCAATTCCAGTTCGCCACAACCTTCTCGGACAGAGTAGCACTGCTCCTTTGGCTTCCCAAGCCTTTATAACTTCATAGGAGTAGACACTCAGCTTTCTCTCATGGAGTGGTCGGTAGGCTCAAACCACTGACCTTCTGCTTAGTAGGTTAACATGTAAGTCACTGTGCCACCAATGTCGCTAGACAATTCAGACGGTTCCATCATCAGTACCTCATTGTTACCCTAGATCAGAACAACGAATTTCACCTTTTCCCAAGAAGAGAATTGTGGTCCCCGGTTAGGGGAATGAGAGCCAAGAAACCCAGCAGGCACTCTGCATTATCTTGGCTGTATTATGTGAAACTAAACTGGCCCCAAGTGTAGATCCACCAATGAGCGGTCAGATGCAGAAGAGTCACTTAACAAGCTCGGAAAACAGAACAAGAATAAAACAAAGCCTCCACCGCCCGATCCACAGCGCCAGTGCAATGGGGAAGAAGAGCTCTTACTCCAAGTGGCTGCTGCTGTAGGCATTGCGGGTCAGGACCGGTGTGGTGGGCATGCTTCGTCCTCCCTGTGGCCGTCTTTCCAGAGTTCTGTAAGGGCTACTGTGTGTCGACAGCATTTCTCTGCGGAGATAGAAAAAGGGAATTCAGGAAATAATAAACTCCCCAACATCTCTGGTAGAACTGTCCTAAGTAAGGGCACTAAAACTGAAGGACAGGGAGCACAGAGAGAAAGAAGGATAGGGTATCTTGGTGGTTTCCTATCCAGGTGGGTCCTAGATGAGTTTTCAGAGAAATGTACAGGTGTACTTCGGAGATACTGAGGGCCACCACAATCAAGCAGACATTCAGATAAAGCCATCAGGTGTACCTTTTGGTCTCCCAGTACAGACAAAAGCAAGGCTGCTAAGCACTGGACTGCTCCCCAGGCAGTTCAAGTTCACCAGCTGTTCTGTGGCACAGAGGAAGCTATCTGCTCCTGTCAAGACTCACCGGATCAGAAAACCTCTTTCGGGCCACAATGAGTTGGAACACCTTGATGGCAGCGGGGTTGGCTTGGTTTATAGTCTATGAAGTGTGCACTTGCACTATGAGAAGGTTTGAACTATTATGAGGATTATAAAAATGTGACCAATAGAACAAGAAAGGAGCACATGCTGTTTGAAAAATGATGCCCATGGACTTAGCGCAACCACAAACCTGTTCGATTGGTCAAAAATGCAGTGGGTTACATGGAACCCAATGGAATATGCCTGCATGTAGTCTGAGTCATAAATAGGAAGGGAGAGGGGGGGAAAGTTTGAAGTATCTAATCCATGTTTATGTGTCGGCTCAGATGTTAGTCCTGTCACTAGATTTAGCAGAGTAATACTTAGAGTATCATTATAGCATGGGTCAGGAAATGAATTCTGGACACTGAACTCAACACTTGATTATAATGACTCAGACTGAATCCTCAGGCACATCAAACGGACTTCAGAAACAAGGAAACATCTGAATGTTTATTTTAAAAAGATCTCTGTAAAACATATCCACTGGCTGTCAACCACAAATGGCTTGTGTTTTTATGCTTCAACTTGTTCTTAAGTAGAATGAGCAAGATAACACCTCTGCAAAGATAAGGAAAATATTTCTGGACTGTGGTCATCTCTGTTGGAAAAAAGTGTTAGAACAATATTAGGCTTGGCTGACAGTGTAAGCTCTTACCTGGACTGTCTGGTGTCCACAAACTGGTCATTGATGGACGACTTTCTGAAATGGATTCGCTCAATGCCGAGAGATTTGGGGGGGAGAATCCTTGGGGAATGAGGAACTGAACTTGATCGCTGGCCAGTCAGACTGAAGGAGTCATTGGCTGTAATAAGCAAATGAGCTTAAATAAGCAAGTAGGTAGCCAAAGACACAAATAAATATCTTGCTAATACCTCAAAAATGAAATGAGAAGAACTGGTCAATGAAGGGTTTCTTAAAAAATAATGCACTTTGAAGTACATGACTTCGAGATTAATTTTTAAGTTTTATGTTAGAAAAAAGGACAAGTTTCAACTGTTGCCAATTCAAGAGGTGTCAATCTTAGCAAAGAAACTATTCTCAGGGAAGTATTTTTTTTAACGAAGTTTTATTAAAAAAAAATTCCCAAGAGCCCCTGGGCCCAAGGGGGAGCTGCAGCCCCACAGCATGGACTTGATGGCAGTGAGCTTGGCTTTTTTGGACTTAATTGCAACTCTGTGTGCTTACAAGACGGTGATCTTTAAGAAACTGATTGCCAGGCCTTTCTTCCCACGTGCTTCTGGGTGGGCTCAAGCCATGCCTCCAATTAGCAGTGGATTGCTTGAGGATTTCCACTACCCCAGAATGCCCCCTCTTGAGTTTTAGAAGATACCACAGGGTGTGTCTCTGTGTTTAACAAGGAGGCAGGTGACTAGTGGTTAGGACCAGATGCCTTCAGATACAGAGTGACCTTGGGCAAGTTGGTTCAGCCTCTGGGCTCCTCCACTGGGAAAGAGAGACCCTCACTCAGCTGGATTGACAAAGCGCTACAGCCATGAGCTCAAACATAGCAACAGTTGTGCGGATGGCAAGGAACCAGGCAGCGTTTTGTTCTGCCACATGCAGAACTTGCTCAGTGGCACCCAGTGACAACCCTTGAGTACTGTGGTGAGCCCCACTGAGCTAGCTATGTAAGACACACCATGGCCTCGAACCCTGCCTGGAAGAGGGGAAAGGCTCAACAGAGGTTAGCAGGAAAAAAGGCTGGAAGGAGATGTGCAGAAGTGTTTGCCCATTGGAAAACGGTTGGGTCAGGTCACAGAGAGGAGGAAGAAGGCTTTAAAAATGTATGACAATATAATAGGTATACATATGAGTCGACGCTTACAGTACAAGAGTATACTATACTCAAAAGAAGAATTTTGAAATGGTGGAATAAAACTTAATGGAGGAGGGGACTAGAATAGTTGGATGAGTCAGTGGCTTCTTTGAGCTTTTTTTTTTTTTTAAACAACTATTATTACATTTTATAGATATCCCCTCTCATTTGAAAGGAGGAGAAGCCATATAGATCCATATAGAGAGATTGATTTACTCATATTAGGGTTCTCATTCCTTAAAATCATGTGCTTTGTCATGGTTCAGTTTGATAATGTGGGGAGCCCTGTGAGCTGCGTGGGTGAGGCATTGAGCTGCGAAGGAGAAGGGCAGCAGTTGGACCCAGCGCTCTGAGATGTGGTCTTGGGAGTGCAGAGGGACGGACTTCTCTGTTCCACAGAGTGGCTACGGATTGGCCCTGACCCCATGGCAGTGGCTTTGGGGCCTTGGCAGGTTAGTGCTGAGCTCACCTGAATACATGGTGAGGATAATGCCCCTATTCTTCTCCATAAAGGGAAGCTGAATGGTTCCTGTTTTCCAAAAAGAATCCTAAGTTTCACATAATAAAAAAACCCTTTCTATTTCAGAAAGGGGGAGCCACTTACGGTCGTCATAGGTGGTGGTGTCAGACAAGGAGCTACTCTCGGATGGGATGATGTCTTCTGTGAATGAAAAGAACCGTCTTCAGAACCCTTACGAACAGCGAGTGTAACAGAGCAATTCTCAATGGGACTACATACTTTGTAATTATTTATAGTATATTAAGCATGGTTAGTGATTAGAAAAAAATTATTCACGTATTGATGATATGCACATTTTCTACATTTTCCCAGTTCTACGTTTTTTTTCTACCATGGAGTCAGCACCAAGGGAACTCTGAATTCAGTCAGTTTTCTGCCTGGCTTCCACGCTGGGCACAGTCTACCCTCTATCATGAGTGCTCATAACCCACAATATAGAATGAGAAATGCAGTTGTCTCTTAAAGGCTAAATAGTATGTTAAAGACATTGATGCTTGGTGAGAATTTACTGGGACTATCACTTCCTGAAGTAAAGAAAGGCCTTTGCTTCTTAGAGTGTGGAGACTTTTGTGGCTGATGGACTTTTTGAATTAGACCTGGGTTTCTCAATAGTGCATTAAAAAAAACTTAACTTCTAATTTAACTTCAAATTTAACTTCTAATTGTAGGTAGTAGTGGCAGTTTTGCCATCTGGATTGTATAATCCTTTGCTGGGGTTGGGTCGGGGCTGGTATCCTGAACATACCAGTGGGGGAGTAGCACCATCTCCAGCTGCCACCTTCTCACAATCAGCAGCAACGTCCTGCCCATCATGGACTCAACGCTGAAGGGGGCTAACTGTAATGCTGAAGGGCATATCACTGAGGTGGGCAGTCAATGATGATACATGGACGCCCTTAGTCCAGCTCTGGGCACATAAAAAATGCTCCGTATGTGTTAGCTACACTTATTACTTTTATTACCTCATATACAGTCAATAATACTGACATCCACCAAAGGTTAACTAATGCAAAGGGACATCCCAGGTGTGTTGTCCGACTTTCGCAAATCAGTCCATACTCAGTGTCCAGTGCCAGGGCAGTGCTCTAAGCAAACAGGAACCCTCAATGTAGCTCCACAGTCATTATGAAGGGGACTCTCCGTCTGGTTTTAAATCTTAAAATGCCTACTGGAGCTGGTTTAGGCTCTCTTCCTTTAGGCAAGGTGCCAGTATGCTCAGCTGTCAGGCATGTTAAAAAAAAATCTTTCAATGTATGCTCAGCCACTGATGCCATCTGCTGATCAAATGTCAGTCACTGAGAAGGAGAACACTTGAGTCCTGCACCATTTGGGGATGAATGGGCCATGACAACTGGTCATGAAAGTCAAGTGTACTATTAATGCCCCATGTTTGTAGGTGACCCCCGCCAGGGCCAAGTGGAGCTCCTCTTTCAGGGCCAAAGCCCCCCTGGATTCTCCAACTATAGTTGGCTACTACTTCTAGCTCATGTCTGTGCATTTATCTTACCCTTTTTTAAAATAAAAAAAAAAGTAACTATGAAGGTTTATAGTGCGGCTTATCAGTTTGACATTCAGAAATGCACACACACTTTGCTTCAACTCATTCATTGCTGTTCATTCTAAGAAACGTCACTTATCTGCTTCCTCCTTGTACTTTCCACCACCTCCCCTCCTTCTGGTCTAACCCTGGTGAACTTTGTCCCCTTGGTCTCAAATGGCTGATTGTTCTGCAGTGTTATTGCTCCCGTTCGAGACTCATTTGGCTGACCATTAAGCCACAGGGTGAGCTCAGTTGCAGACCTGCAGGGTGTTTCAGGTGTACATTTACATTCCAAGTTCTCTATCTCTGTTTTGGAAATCAACTAAGACTTCAATGTACTTTAAACCCAGTGACATTCCATGCCATTGCTGGTAAATGTTCATTGAAACAAGAAAAGGCTCTGCCTTCTATAGTTGTAAGATACCTTCCAGTATGAGAAATATGTGTTTCACAGGTGTTAAAATATGAAATATAGTTGTGAAATATAAATGGCAATCACATTGCAGCCAAAGGTCATGGCTGAAAATGGTGCCCTCAATGGTGCAGGGTCAAAGGGCTTTGAAATCCATCTAAATGGGGTTTTCAATGGTGTCAAAGTTCTATCAGACTTGAGGTTATCTAAGTGATGCTTCGAAGATTACCTCTTTTCTGAATATGAAAGTAATAGATGCATAGTGCTGAGAATGAAGTAGACATAGGAGGCTTAAGAAGAGTACTAAATGATTAAACTAAAATTTAAATAATGCGAGAAGAAACGTCAAAATGTGAATTTCTATCATTGCTAACATTGCAAGTACCGCCTCATCTGTCTGCTCAGGTGCATGCTCCACAAAGGTGGGATGGGCTGGTAGCTCCTGTTTTGTATTCTGAACAGCTGACAGTATAAACTTTACATAGCCTCCAATAATGGTAAGAATTCTAAGAGCACTTCTCGATGCACTTATTGATGGTGAGGCCCTTAAGAAAATGCATGATCTGTCGCACTAAAAACCTAAACACCTTCCAGAAACCACTCATTACAGTCTTGCTCTCTAATAGCCTGTGTGGTCAGAGGCATTTCATGCGACGCCATCAGGCCCGGTAACGGTGTGTCTGTCTTATGAACCGAGGTGTCTGTGAATGCTCCTTCACCCTGAAAAAGAAAGTGTCAGAAAGGCACTCATAGGATATTCCATGGGGAGCCTCTCAGTAGAAATGAAATCTGAAAACCAATCAGAGCGGAGCCCCAAACCACGGCTATGCTGTGAAGCTTTCCCTGTCCTCTCTTCCACCTCACCCCTCTCCCAGTGAAGTGGCTTGGAAGGGCCACGTCTCCCTCCAGAGCACTGACTCCGTGACTCGGAAACTGGTCCACGTTACGAACCCGGTAGGAGAACTGCTGCTTTCTGGCTGGGTTTCTTTCCACAGCGAATTCGGTATTCGTTTATGGCTCCTTCGATCTCCTGCAGCTTTTTCACGGCATCCGCATAGTCCTGCTTTCGTTTTCTCTTCACCGTTTTACAGAGGTCTGGCTCGCTGGCAAGCTTCTTTGCAGCCTCCACTAGCTTCTGTTGTATTAGGAAGTTGCTCTCCAGCTCTTGCAAAGCAGGATCCTGCACACACATGATTAGTCATGTTGTTGTAGCTTTGTCAACATATATAATATCACTCTCATGTGCATTGATAAATAAAAAAATCATTTCTGGTACCTTCTTGAATTAGATATTTTTTGAGACTAGAATCCAAATTTTCCCAAAAAAGGTATTCTTACACATTGTCTAGCACATAAGACCTTCCTTGTCTATCCAATTTGAACCTTTCATTAGTCAGTGCCTTTTCTCTTTTCACAGTCCTGACAGCACGGCATGGTCAATAATGCGGAGGGCTGCAAACCCCAAGGTCAGCAGCTTGAAACCACCAGCCTGCTGACCCTTGGGACAAAGATGAGGCTTTCAACTCCTGCCAAGAGCAAGAGTCTTCGAGACTCACAAGGGCAGTCCCACCCTGTCCTACAGCCGCTGTGTGTCAGAAGAGGCCTGATGGCAGAGAGAGTGGGTGTTTGGGGTCTTCTCTTTTCAAGGAAAGGGATGGCCCTGCCTTCATTCTGCTGGCGAGGTAACCATATTTATTTGTCATGAAGAGATTCGAGACGCCAGGTTCATAAATGTAGACGCTTGTATACTCAGAATATTATATTCACATGGAGATCTTTAGAGATAAATAAATACACTTGAGCTTGACTTTGTCTCTTGGGGGTTCCTGGTTGTGTGGACTGGGGCATACTGCTTGATTTTCACTGCCTCGGAGGTTGGGTTGTCCTCCCCCATTTAAAAAAATAAAAATAATACCCACTTTCTAGAAGTAGTGAAAATTAAACAGATAACAGATGTATATTGCTCAGCTATATCTTACAATATAGCGAGCACTCAATGAATAGCTTTTGTTTTTCTACACCCAAGATTGCTAAATTTTCTGAAAGGAATTATAGGGAAAGCCCTATAGTTTCATGACCTCAAAGTGAAAAAATGCTGACTACCAAATCTTTTAATATCATTCTTAACTGCTTGCTAAACACGCATTATCTCATTGAAGGCGCATTACCTCCCTTACGGAGAAACAGAGTCTGGCCTTCGTTTTGCAGATGAGGGAACACTGAGGTGAGAGAGCAAGCAAGCGTGGGAGATGTAAGCTACTTGCCAAAGGCTACTTAGTGTGCCATGTCAAAGTCCAATAATACAGCTTTCCATTCAGTGCTCGGGTAATGTTCTCCATGTGTCTGGCGTGGGGTGGGGGTGGGGGCAGAAGCAGTGGGTGTGCCCCCAAGAGAGAGTGATCACTCTGGTCTAACTATTTTGACTGGGATGATTAAAAAACGCCCAGCAATGACTCAAAAACTCAAAGGACACATCGACCCCTCGGCCATCAACCACACTCAACTGACAGCTGGCCCACCTCTTCACTCGGCAGCAAGTGGTCATCTAACTTGAACGCGGTGCCGACACGCCTTCTGACCTGAGGCAGCTTCTCTCCTACAGTCAGTGGGTACTCCTTTGGCATCTTGCCAGTGAGCTCCTGGAAAACAGGACAGTGTTGAGAGGGGATAATTGTCGCGGGCCAGCTTGCCCACACACAATTTGAAGAACCTGAAAAAGGGGGTGACACGCACCGCTTCCCGCAAACAGATCTTCTTAAGCTCCTCGACTTTTTTCAGGAGCTTTTCTTGCAACAGTTTTTCTTTCTTTTTGAGTTCAAGGATTTTCTCTCTCTTCTGCTCCTCACTCACCTCCGAGTCTTGGGAGCCTAGGGGAAGGGCAGGGAAGGGTCATACTGGGCACGTTTCCTTCCTTTCCGAAAGACAAAGGGTTTTTAGGGCAAAACCAGCTATTAAATGGTAGTTTATTTCTTTTCTTCTTGTTTCTGAACATAATAAAAGGAAATCAGAGAACATTTTCTCATACTCCTGGCCACCAAACAGGACCTGGTAATAAAATGTGCCTTTTGCATTTTGGGCTCCGTCTCTTTAGGAAGCAGTGTGATAAAACACTGCTTCAGATATACTGGGAATTTTTCTTTCTTTCTGAACAGGAAAGAGAGTATGATTTCTTTGAGATAATTGCTAAAAATACTTTTTAAAAGCACCCACGTAAGGCAATGGTACATTCTGTACAAAGGAAAGTTTTACAGCAGATTCACAACTTGACAATAAGAGGGAGATGGGAAAATTCACTTGAGTACAGTGAAATATTCATAGTGAAGAAGGAGTCTAGAAGTTCTTTAGTGGGCATTACTTGGGTGGCAGCAATCACATCTTGAGGGGAAGTAGCTTTCCATCATGTATGCATAGTGCATTATACTAAATGTATAATGAGACCCCCACCTCCAACAACAACTACCAAACAGGGACAAAGATGGAGGGAGTTGATGGAACTTATAGGGAGAGGGCATGACCTCTCGTCACAGCCCCCTTTAGGCAGTCTGTATCATTGCATCCAGGGAAAAGGCACTAGAATAACTCACTTTAGGTAAAGTGACCAGATTTTAACATTGGTAAAGCGGGAAGTGGGACACCAATGACCGGGAGCGGGGGGGAGGGGAGAAAGTTCTCCTGCTGTCTCCTAGCTTGTTGTGCATTCTTTCCAAAAATCGGGACTTTATTAAAACACTGTGGGATGCAGGAAAAATTGTTTAAAATCGGGACTGTCCTGCTTTAATGACCTTTTAATCATGTGGCGAGGTGTGCTAAAGTTGATGTGGTGATTATTGGGCAAGTCTCCTTGATGTGGATGAACTCTTAAGTTGTATGATATGTAAGTTTTGTGTCACCTCTATCATAGGCTAGAAGACAAACAGTGCTTCATGTGATAATGGTCATGCAACATTGCGAACACAACGAAGGTCTTAGAATTGTCCACATGAGGCAGGCTGAAATGGCCAACGTCAGACAATCCCATCATCTTTGAATTCCACAGACTTCTGGAAGCCCACTTATATATGTACCACAACTTAAAAATAAAGGGGGGTGGGGTAGGAATCTTATCACAGCCAAAAAACATTTAATGAAGCAAAATAAATATGTCTTGTACTTCTTTTTAATGCCTCCCCCCACCCCCACCCCCACACTGCCCCCTGTTATTACCTGAGGAGATTAAACTGCCATTGCTGGCCATGATGAACTGACCCTTCCCCTCCAGGGTCACCAATTTGGAGACCCTTGGTGTTCCCGTCTCTGTCAAATCCATGGCAATATCGTCTAAACTCCGGGCCGAGGGAATTTTTGCCTGAAAGGCAAACATCAAAACAGAAAAACAAAATGAACTAAATTCAACTTATCCCCAACAGAAGTGTACAGCTAATGCAGAATAAAAATATTGGCCAGGGTGATAATTTAGGTTTTTATACATTAAAGTTTAGGAGGGGGGAACCCACAAGACTTGAAGTTTGCAGTTAACATAGTCTTATCTGCCTGCAAAGAAAAGAATAAAAACGAGAACACATTTAAAATGGGTCAAAAGGGAACACAGAGGGTAAGGGGTTAAATTCTAACCTAAGTGCATCCGCATTAATCTACTTCCCAGTGTTATCTGTGGAGAGCAAGGCCAGCCCCAGCCCTGGTCAATGGTCAGAGAAGATGCACCAGAGATGTGCTTGTGCCGATGAGATGGCTCTGCAAACGGATTTGGGGTTTTTCACTGTCATTCATGCAGCTAAACTATCTTCAACAGCTATGCATGCTTTCTCTCACTACCTTTAAATGTCACCAGCAATACTTCCAGTGTACACCCATAGACCCACAAGCCAAACCAGCTCATGGAAAGCCCATACTTTAAATTTACAGAAGAGGAAAATAGTTGGTGGCAGAATGAAACACACACACACACACACACACACACACACACACACACAGAATGTAGGAACAAATATCCAAGTGCTTGCATCTTTTTTTTTTTTTTGAGAAAGCTTATTTTCCTAAGAGAAAACAAATGAATCTGTCCCTACAGTTACTGCGTTTGGTCACTTACTTTGCTTTGCTTCCGATCCAAGTAAAACTGATGCTGACTAATGGCCATTACCCAGATGGACTTGATGAGAGAGGAGTTTGCATACCATGTCTGCACAAAGAGGCCGCTTTGCCCAAAGGTCCTTCTTGACACGGAAATCCTGAAAGATTAAGAAAAGCACTCAAATTATTTGCCTCTGGCCCCATATAAGACAAAAATGGACCCAGGGAGTGAAGGTGGAACAAAGCATCATCTTCTTGTCTTCCTGCTGCATTCCATCGTATGCTGGCAAGAACCAAGCTTCTCATTTCTCCTCTTATGACAGACTCAGGCATTACCTCGATGCTGTCTTTCTGTAGAAGCTGGGATATAAAATATCCCCTCCCCCCAGCCCACAAAGCAGGTAAGAAAGTTGCCAAATGAGACGTTGTATGAAAAGTGATTGAGTTAAAACCAAAAGATGCACAGGTTGTAAGGAATAAAGCGGAGCTATTTTCTAGACCACACGATGAAGACCTGTGGGACTGGCATGCTGTTCAGAGCATTTTCAATTGAGGTGCATTTGAATGGCTGACATGATAAGAGCAGGAACAGAATGATGCACTCTGAAAACATACGAGTCTACAATTGGTCCAAAATGTTGCTTGTTCCCAGAAGAAAAGAAGAGAGAAGAGACTGGGAGAGGGGATTTGGAAAGGATAAAGAAGTGTAGCATCAGGGGCAGGTTGACAAGGGGCAGGTGTGTGTTGAGGAAAACAAATGTTTTTGTTAGAACTCCCTTGTCTTACTGGGCCACCTTTTGCCATAGCTGTAGTCTCTAAATATTTTCAAGTATATCTTTGGATCAAAAAGCAAGCACCCAGGTTGAAAAAGAATTTCTTGTCAGAACCTGCACTTCAATTTACATTCATAAACTGGCCTCTATTTTTTTCAAAGTGACCCAAATTGGTTACTAGTCATGAAATCACTTACTGCCGAATTAATTATGACTCATGACCATGCTGCGTGTCAGAGTAGGGCCACGACTACGATCTGTGGGCTTTCGATGGCTGATTGTTCAGAAATAGGTCACTAGGATATTCTTCTGCATACCTCCAGGTGGATTCGAACCTCTAACCTTTTAGCTGGCAGCTGAATAAGATAACTGTTTACACTACCCAGGAGCGCTTTACAGTGACTGAGACTACTGGACTTTAAAATCAGGCTCTGATTAGACATATCCCTAAAGAAGATATATACACAAAAGGTCAGGGAGGACATGAAAAGATGTCAGCATCATTAGTGGGGAGGGGAATGCAAATGAAAACCACTGTGAGATACCACTGCACACTTACCCTGATATCTATAAGTTAAATGTCTGACGTGGGGTGTGGAGAACTGGAGAGCCTCAGACACAGCTGGTGGGAAAGCAGAAAGGGGGAGCCACTTTGGAAAGCGATATGAGTGCTTCTCCAGAGGGTGCACTTAGAGTTCCATATGACCCAGCAAGTCTGCTCCTCGGCATGTCTGTGAGGAATGAATCCATACACGCACAGACACCCGAACACAGGTGTTCTTAGCAGCAGTCTTCATCAAACTGTGGGTCCACACAGAGAAAAGGCTGTGACCCTTACCTTCGTGGATCGTGAACTTCAACGGCAAATTTCTTCTCACGAAAATATAAGTTCTCCAGCTGTTTCCATTGGAATAACTGAAAAAGGGAAGAAGACAGAAATGTCACAGAATTTAATTACGTTTAATTTTCTAAACGGATGGACTGACTTCATTGTCAAATGATGCTAAGTTCCCAGGAGGGCCTGTGCCAAAAGGATTCTAAGCACAAATATGTGATCAATCTTTTTACACAGTAACTACAACCGGAAACATGTTCAGTCTTTCTTCCCCCGCTGACCGTAACTATTGCGCTTCATCTCCCCAATCTTCCTTGCATTTTACAGTGGAACACACATACCATTTTTCCTCTGACGCAACTAAGAGTCAATAGCAAACTCCTAGTAGATTCCGGCAAATGCAAGTCTTCTGCTCAGAGCTGTTGGTTTCACATTTAAATGGAAAAATATTCAAGGAGGTGTTTCAATAAAACCAGAGATGAGATTTAAGAAATAATAAAGTGAAAGTAAAAAGGAAGCTCAAGTTTTGAGGTGTTTTTCAGTTTCCCCACCGACACCAGTTTCCCGACTAGCCACAAGAACCCCGGGCTAACAAATAGGGGAAAGACAGGGGAGGGGGCCAGGCTGGTGGTGCCCACCAACTTCCATTCTGTGCAAGCATGCTGGCATGTGCAAACAGAATTCCTTGCTGCACATTCTAGCGCTGTGCTCAGTGGTATTTGCCACTTGGTGGGGGGTGAGGGGTGGGGAGAGAGGGTTTACGAGCAGTGTGCTTCTGAAAGGGTGACAGCTCATTCACAGACCTCACTAAGCAGTGCAGGACTTCAGGGGTCTTTCTCAACCCCTCCCGTTTGATCTTGTGCTAGCCTAAGCCTCAACTTGTTCTTCTCAACTTGGACTTGAGAGTTGAATTCCTCTCGCCCCAGCCCGGATGACGAGGGAATCATTGCACTCTCCGATTTTTCAGTGACAAGTAAAGGCTCCGAAAGCAGCATGCTCCTCGTCTACATGTCGGACTTTTCCAACAGCTTGGATCATGCTAAAGAACAGTCCTGCAAGGGACTATCAGCAAAGCCATTTCCTGGAGTCCGGAAAGCAAGACTTTTCACAAACGTGGAAACGTCCTGTGTGGGAGCTGAACGCCCCGTAGTCCTCACTCTTAGGTGAGGCCTGTGTCTATGCCATGAAAACACACTGCGCGGACAGAGCCCCCCAGCCAAACCGGGTGAAAACCACGAGCCGGCCCCCAGCACCCAGCCCCTGGCAGTCGTCGGCAGCTGCCGCTTCACACAGTGCAGAGAGGAGAGAGGGGACGCTACATACCGTGTGCTACCCTCTCGGTGCTCTCCGGGCTTCCATTTCTCTAAATCCACAGGTCCCCAAGTGGGAACGGAAATGCAGGGGAAACCCTGGCGTCCTGTCCCGGCCCGGCGGCTGCTCTGGTGGCTTCTGAGCAGGAGTTTCATAAGACACTGAGGTGTAACTCGGTTTCCCAAACCAAGCCTCCCACAGCTGACACACCACTGACATCAGCAGCCCAGCCGGCGGCTGGCACCTCCCAGGCCCGCTCCAGGTCGGCGGCGGGCGAAGAGAGCGAAGTTCTCACTCGCTGGGTTTCCCAGAAACCAGAGCCATTTTCCACCGGGTGCAGTCCGGCTTCGGTGGAGGCTTCCTGGGAAGCGCGAGGCTTTGAATCTAGGCATAGATTGCACGGGAGGCTGCTGTGGGGGGAGAGTTCTCCCCAGCGTTACTCACCCTGGACGTGAACAGGTTCAACAGGAAGAGCCACAATGCCGCTCAGCTGTGTTTTCCTTTTGGGCCATTCCCACACACACACACACACACACACACACACACACACACACACACAAACCGGGGCTGGACTTGAAACCTGATCCCCGAGAGCTACCACCTCCCCCTCATCACTCACACCCGTCAAAGGCCACCGCCTCTGCAGCATTCAGCGCAGCCAGGCATGGTGGGCGGCCGGCTCTCTGGGGATACCGGGCCCCAAACAAGACAGCAAAGGTGGTCTGCGACGGTCCCCGCAGGCTCCCTAAGGCTGCGATCTTTGTGGAAGGGGTCGTGGTGGCAGAGCAGTTACCGGTTGGACTACCAATGGGTACTTTTCTATATTCCTTATTCTCCCCAAATAAAAATGTATAGTAGATAGATCATTCTACTTTATATGAGAGTGGGATTCCCAGCTTCCAGTCCTTTATGAGTTGGAATTGACTTGATGGCAGTGAGTTTCTCACTTGAAAGGCTCTGATTTTGGATTTACTATTTTCATTATTACCATTGTGATTCTTCTCCATGCTTGAGGCCACTTGGGAAATACTGCTATCGTGGCACCAATCGAGCTGGGAGTCTTGCTTCCCTTGTACTTATGTTGGTGCTTTAGGGCTAAGAGAACAAGGGCGTGCTCTGAAATGGCAAAAGCATGGAAGTGAGGTGAATTCGTCTACTTTGACAACACTTATGGACATGAACAGGCACTTCAGAGATGAAGCCAACACACAGAGGAAGGGATGAGTTTGATCGTTATCAGTTCAAGAGATGCGAGTGTAACTCAAATCGAAGTGATAATGAGATAACATCTTACTTCAGCATCAATAGCAACATTCAAAAGTACATAAAACAACAAATGCTGACAAAGGTGTGGAAAGGCGGAATCCTAACCCACTGGTGTAGGTCTAAAGAGGAGTGCTGGTGGCATAGTGAGTATGCACTGGGCTGTTAACTCCAAGGCCACGAGAGGACCCCCCGCCACATCTCGGGAGAAAGACAAGGCTTTCTACTCGTGCGGAGTTCCAGTCTTGGAAAATCACTGCGACAGTTTTACTCTGCCCTTTGGCATCAGTATGAGTTGAAATCAATTCGATGGCAGTGAGATTTTTTTTTTTGAGGGCTTAAAAACATGAGAGTCAGCGTGGAAAGCAGTATAGTGTCTCCTCAAGAGGTTGGAAATAGCAGTACATGTGACTCAACAATCCTTCTACTTGGTCTAACCTAGAGAAGCACAAGCTGTGACACCAATAGATATGTGCATCGTCATGATCTCTGCAGCACTATTCCCAATGGCAAAGGGATGGAAACAACTTAAACCGCCATCAGTGGAAGAATGCATACATAAACTTTGGGACACACACAATGGAATATGATACAACATTCAAGAACAGTGATAAATCTATGAAACACTTCATACATGGCTGAATCTGGTGGATGGTCTGTTCAATGAGACTTGTCATAGACACACACACATGGATTAAATAAAAGCACTATTATAAAAAGTCAAGGAACTTGACTTAGTTTTCATACTAAGAAGAAACATTCTTTGATGGTTATCAGGGGTGGGAAAGACAGAAAGGTAGGGGAAGTTAGGGGCTAGAGGGTAGATAAGTCTTAACTTTGGTGAAGTGGAAGGAAAGACACAAGAGGGAAGTTAGCAAAGCACGATGGAAGCCGGAGAAACACTGCAAGGTTTGTAAGAGTTAAAGGCTACAGAGGCAAACACTGTTCAACACACAATCCTGCAATGGTGGTATTTGTTTACATAGCCGTGAAGGCTGAACAAATGTGGAAGAGTGAATGGGTTTATAGCCATAGGTATTTTTATATATGTTTTTACCTTTGCTTGCAAATAGATCTATAGATGTGTACAGCATATGAGGGGTAAAGTTTTTAAAACTTCTCAAATTAAGAGACAAAATGCTGCTATGCCTTGGGCCTCAGGACCATAGTCTTAGGGAACATCAAAGTCAATTGGCAAAACATACCTCACAAACACAATGTTCTAGATCCTGCTTAAGAGTAGTGATTAGAGTCTTAAAAGTTTGTGGCATGTACAACCATTGTGAAAAGAATACCTCAAACACCTGGGAATAGAAATTCAATAGGAGCCAGTAATGTCTCTGCTGGGTATAAGTCCTACAAAAGTAAGAGCCCTAATATGAACAGAAACGTGCACTCCAGTGCCTTTCATAGCATCATACTATTCACAACAGCAAGAAGCTGGAAACAGCTCACATGCTCATCAGTAATAGAATGAAGGATGGAGACACTTCAGTGTATACACTCGGTGAAATATTACGCATCGCTAAAAAACAATGACAAAGAAACGAAACACCTCGTGGCACAGAACATTATGCTAACATGTGCAGTGAGTCAACCACTCACTGAGAGGGTAAAAACTGAGACAAAGACTGGCCTTCCAAAAAGAGGACTTTGGAGGTTCCCTAAGGAGGGAAGGCAAAGGTGGAAAGATGAAGCAATGGGCTCCGCGGGTGTTGAACTAGGTGGATGGAAGGCTAGAGAGTCATGAGAAGGAGAAGGGAATCTGGGGGGTGAGGGGGTGAGAGGGAAAAGGGGGGGTGGGACAGGACACTGATGATGAGTTTGAACTGCTGAATACAGAGCTGATGGTCTGAAATGTAGTCCCCCTCCCACTTAATTTACAATAAAAGCCCCTCAAAAGGCAAAAGAAAAGATTGTTAGAAAAAAAAAAGCAAGCAAGCAACTATTGGTCTCTTTCATCCAGGGGAAAAGTGAACGTCAAAAAGTGAAAGACACATGGAAACAATTAGCCCAACAGCTGAACATCAGTCTGCACAACCCTGAGATCAGAAGAATTAGATGGTGCCCAGCTATCACTACAAACTGCTCTGAAAAGGATCACTTTAGAAGGTTCTGGATATCAAAAAACAAAACAAACTGACTGCCATCGAGTTGATTCTGACCCATAGCTACCCTATATGGGCAGGACAGAACTGTCCCTATTGGCTTCTGAAATGAACTCTTTATGGGAGTTGAAAAATGTGGAGGAGAACTCAAAGTAACAAAAGAGACCAGGCTTATTGGGCGTCTAGAGACTGGTGGAACCCTCAAGACTGTGACTGGTAGTTATCCTTCAGGTCTGGAACCTAACTAACCCGAGTGTTAGAATATTCAGCCTTTTACAATCAAGAGGGCAGGATCTACTCAAGGACACGGTCCAGAGCCTGAGTATACAGAAAGTGGGATGAGAACAGCAAACACAGGGAGGAGGTGGATTCCACTATGGGATACTGAAGGGAGTTCAGGTAAGTTCAAACAGTATGGTATGACTCCTTGAATGCAAACTGATCATCGGCTCTGTAATTCACAGTAGAAAGTTCAAAAACCAGAAACACAAAGGACACTCTTATAAGGTGCCTATGGCAAAGCCTGGCATATTGCAGGCAAGCAATCAATGCTCCTTTTGTTTTGTTTTGCTATATGCCAGTGCCAGGGGAGATTTCAGACAAGTGCAAACTGATAAAAAATACACTCATCAGACTGACCTAACTTGTTGGCGCCTCTACATTACAGAAACACTCTGTCCTGCAATAAGGAATAACCTGATGGACGTGAAAGATGAAGAAGAGTGGATATACAGAAAACATTAGAGATTTGAGGGCAGAGATGAAAGTTCAAAACATATGTTTCACCTTTCCTATTATTTGGAGTACCCTGGTGTCTCTATCAGGTAGAAGACTCTTACAGGGTGTAGTGCCTTCCAAAAACAATACATAACTTTCTTCTAGTTTTTTTTAATGCTTCCTCCACTTACTATCATGATCCCAATTCTACCTTATAAATCTGGCTAGACTGGAGAATGCACACCGGTACAGGTAGGAGTGGCAACTCAGGGAATCTAGGGCGGATAAACCTCTCAGGACCAATAATGAGAGTAGTAATACCAGGAGGAGAAGGAGAAGGTTGGGGGGAAAAAGGGAAAACTGATTACAATGATCTACATATAACCCCCTCCTAGGGCGACAGACAACAGAAAAGTGGGTGAAGGGAGACATCAGACAGTGTAAGACATGAAATAGTAATAATAATTTATGAATTATCAAGTGTTCGTGAGGGAGAGGAAATTGGGGAGGGAGGGGAAAAATGAGCTGATCCAAGGGCTCTCATAGAAAGAAAATGTTTTGAAAATGACGATGGCAACAAATGTACTTGACACAATGGATGGATGTACGGATTGTGATAAGAGCTGTATGAGCCCCAATAAAATGATACTAAAAAAAAAAGACAAGAAAGCAGCAACAAAAACTACACTGCCATCAAGTTGCTTATAACTCATGGTGACCAGCTGTAGGCTTTTGGAGGCTATAAAAGAACAGATGAGTGGGAATCACCTCACCTACAGTGGGTTTGGCTGGGTTGTTTACGTAGCCTTTACTAGCAGCTGCTGAATTTGAAATTGTGTTTCTTTACAATATAGGTGCTCATGATAAAAAAGAAATGCCTTTAAGAAGGTGAAAGCCTTAAGGTTAGAGGTCAGAGTTGATTCGATGCAATGGCCTTGGCTTAGGTTTTATGCTTGGCCCGGGATGGATATTTGTGACCTCTGGTGTCAAAAGAAGGAAGCGAAGAACAATAGAGGACAAAGCTGGGTGTTAATTTTGAGATCGCAAAATCAGTTAGATAGATAAAAGGAAAATGTAAAAGAGGGACAATCTAGACAGGAGACTAACAATGATAATCAAGAAATTCTAAGGGAAAGAGAATATGTCAAAAAAAGAGACAGTATTTAAAAAATCAAGCATCCAAAATGTAATAGCTAATGCAGAAAACCTGGCGGCCAAGGATCAAACTCTAACTTTGAAAGTGAACTTGTGTAAAATAATATAATAAGAATAAATTGCTTATTATCAAAATATAAGAATAGATATGGAAATAATAACCTAGAACTTATCAAGGGTTTGTGGGGAGGGTGAGTGGGGGAGAGAGAGGGAAGAATGGGGAACTGATATTAGGGGCTTAAGTGGGAAGAGAATGCTTTGAAAATGATGATGGTGGCATAGGTGAAAATGTGCTTGGCACACTGGATGAATGTATGGATTATGATAAAAGATGTAAGAGGCCCCAATAAAAGCATTTTTTAAAAAAAGAATGTTATAATAAAGAAATGAACTTCTTATAAGAATACATATAATAAATAATAAACTCGTGCAAAATTATATGAGAATACATAAATGATATACTAAGAATAAATAATGTAATAAGAAAAAACTTCTGATGCTTAGATGGACAGCCAGTTCTCCACAGATGTTTTTGAAGCATATGCGTATAAGAGCAGAGGGAGTTTGGAAAAGAGGGTGATGGGTCCTTCGAGCACTTAGAACCAACAGGTATCCAGTAAGGAACAGGGAGGTTGTGAGCCCCTTTTGTGTCGGTGTGTGAGGGCCTGGTTCTGGCCAGGGCCCGGCTGCCAGGGCCCCTCTCCCAGATGAGCTGGCTGCACAGAGGGCAGTGGCTCTGTCTGGCCCCGCTTGCACTGCTTGCAGGGCTGTTATGCTGTGTGGGGCAAGTTGCTTCACCTTGCCTGAGTCCCATCGGTCAAATGGCACCAACAGTGGCTGTCACACAGCATTGTTGAACATGTCCACAAGCTGTCTGTGAAGCATTTAGCAGTTTCTGGCTTAGACTAAACATTCTGTAAGGGAGAAAGCTAGTTGCTATTTGTTATGAAGAACATTCACTCCTCTTCTAATTTTACTGGCCGTGGGAGGGTCACTCAATAGCCCAGAACCGAACTAGGAACCACAGTCTAATCTCACATGCGTCTTCCCCCGATGAGCACAGTGGCTGAGGTGTGCTGCCATAACAAGGCTGCCCAGTCTGTGAGTTTTGGTCCCACTCAAAACAGTCTTTCTGTTGACGCCACCACTGGCTTCCTGACACGCCCTCAGATAGGAAATCTGCTGGCTGCTCCTGTGTTGCCCAGGTTACAGGTGGGGGTGAGGGGGTGCAGTTCAGGAACACACCCAATAGGCAGAGTTTGGGGAGCAAGTTCCCTCCGGCCTGGGGAACAGAGGAAAGAAGGAATGTGTTCTGACACCTGCCAAGGGCAGGGGAAGCTTCCCAGGGGGCCTGAAAGAACAAACTTTGCTTACGTTTGACCAATGGCAAGTGTGTCTCAGGCACGGGTTGAACACCGAACTCAAGAAGGATGGAGAAGATCTCTGCAGAGGCTTGGCTTTTTTAATAGTACTCATAATATCAGTTAATCATTTAACAGTGAATTAATTCACCTGGAAATGACTACATTTGGGATCATCCCAGTTTGGGTACATGATTGTAAATCAATGACTCACCCTGATGTCTCCCGAGGCAAGACAAAATGGATCATTTATTCTCTTTTCCTTCTCTCTTGGCTCTTTGGAAAAAGTTGCATTTGAGGAGCACATGGTCAGAACTCAAGTTCAAGGATGTGGATCTGGGTTGCCTTATGAAGTCTCACAAAACAGAATTTTATAGGAGAATGGAGTTTTTTCTCTTCAATTGAAGATGTTAAATTTTTATGTACAGTTTATCCTGTTTCTTTTGTGGGGCACATGTCTTGGATAATGCATAAAAGAGAAGACCTCTTGGTCTAACTTGAAGAAGGCTACTTCTTCCCAGTGCACGTTTGTCCCAGTTCAGATCCGGAGGAGCAGTGGACCACATGCTTTGCTGCTAGCCTTACAGTCAGTGGTGTGAACCCAGCCAGCAGCTCTGAGGGAGAATGATCTGAGGATCTGCTTCTGGGAAGTGACAGCCTAGAAAACTCAGTGGAGCAGGTCACACACTCGGGAACATTTTGGTTGTCACATGGTGGGGGAGGTGGTATTGGCATCTAGTGGGCAGATAGACATCTATGAGCATACACAGCACAGGCCCACAGTAAAGAATCATCTGGCCCCAAATGTCAAGGGTGCCAGGACTGAGGAATCTTGACTTCCAGGACAATATCTGGTGGCATCCATAGGCTATGCTGGTGGAAAGGGAGCCCTGATGTCTCATGGGTTACTCGTTGGGCTGCTTACTGCCAGGTCAGCAGTTGGAAACCACTAGTGAGAAAGATGGGGCCTTCCACTCCTGGAAAGAGCTATGGTCTTAGAAGTCTAAAAGGGGAGTTCTGCTCTGGCCTGTAGGGTCACTATGAGGCAGAATTATTCGATGGCTGTGAGACCGATGTGATAATGGGATGGCATTTTTATTGGAAAAATAATTTGTTTTGGAATTCTAGTTCTGTCAACAGAAGTAGAAAGCCTTGCTTTTCTCCATCAGAGCAGGTGGTGGTTTTCAACTGCTGACCTTGCAGTGAGCAGCCCAACAAGTACCCCACTCCACCAGAAACCAGTCTGTGTGGACGGACACGATGTTTGGTAAATGGAGGGCCTATGACAAAGTGGAGGACCCTCCAGGAGAAGGCCGGGCATGGTGGCTGCCTCCATGGGTGCAGGCATAGGGATGATGGTGAGGCTGGTGCTGGGTCGGGCAAGGTTTGGTTCTCTTGTTCTTAGGGTAGTTCTGGGTCAGAGCTGACTCGATGGCATCTAATGACAATACCAACAACAGCAGTTCTTTCAACTGGGCAATAAATTCAATAACAAATGTTTATTCAGACGGCTTTGGTTCTTCCTTCCCCCTCCCTCCCCCTTTCTCTTTGTAGCTGTAATAGGTGGGGCTCAGGTCGGTTTTTTTCTAAAGGCAAATGAATGTCACTTACCAGAAGGCTTATACCTGAACACACTAGAAGCAGCCTTGAAAACAGTGTCAAGCATACATATCAAATTGTAAAACATTATGCAGTGGTACACTCAGGAGAGGAGGAAATTACTTTTTCTGATGTGATATGAAAAACCTTACAGACATTAAAAAACAACCTAACTGTGGAGACCCAAATCCCATCTGTAGGTTACAGAAGGGTCTTAGGGAGGAGATGAGCCAGTCAGGGGGCAATACAGCAATGAGACACATACAACTTTTCTCTAGTTCTTTAATGCTTCCCCCCTCCCACTATTATGACCCCAATTCTGCCTTACAAATATGGCTAGACCAGAGGATATACACTGGTACAGATAAGTGCTGGAAACACAGGGAATCCAGGACAGATAGCCCCCTCAGGACAAATGATATCAGGAAATGATATCAATAAAGACAAGGGAAAGATGGGGGAGTGGAGGGGAACCTGATCACAGAGATCTACATAAAATCTCCTCCCTGGGGGACAGTGACAACAGGAAAGTGGGTGAAGGGAGACATTGTTCAGTATAAGATATGAAAAAAAAATAATAATTTATAAATTATCAAAGGTTCTTGAGGGTAGGGGGGTGGGGGGGGGGGAATGAGGAGCTGATCCCAAGGGCTCAAGTAGAAAGAAAATGTTTTGAAAATGATGATGGCAACAAATGTACAAATGTGTTTGATGTCATGGATGGATTGATGGTTATGATAAGAGTTGTCCATGCCCCCAATAAAATAATTTAGGGGAAAAAAAAGAAAAAGAAAAAAACCAACCAATTATATTACACCTTAAATGAAAGGAGTGCTATTCTGAGTATTTTGGAAAAAGAAATAGAGGGAGTTGTTCATGGCTGGAAACATCTAACTTTTAAATCTAAGAGGATGCATCTCACTCAAACTTCCTCTGTGGCTGAGTCTGTCCCCAGGCTGATCTCAGGGCTTCCTGACAATACTTGCTTTCAAGCTCCCTGCATGCATGTGGCACAGTCACCACTGACCTGGGCCTCACAGGCACCGGAAGCACTGTGCTGTATTTTCACAGCTGCTGTCCCTTCTTACAGGGACATATGAAATGCTGCTTGGTCCCGTGTCATCTCACGATTGTCTGAGGATTGCTCTGTTGTGAACAACACGGATAAGCCCTGCTTCCTACTCTGCCTTATTCTGAGGCTCCCCTTCCAGGCTGTTGAGCATCTCAGGGGCACACACACCTGCTCTGACTGATGGGGGCTGGCCGTGCGCTAGCTGCCTTGGCTGGGTTGGCCTCTGCTCGGTACCTGGGCTGATGAAGAAGCATTTTAAATACAATCCGGATTTTGAACATCATTCTGTCTTGCCAGTTGGATTATGAATTCTTGAGACAGGATATGTGGCTTTCCCCATAAATGTGATACTCTGTATAAAGCGTGCCTCAGTGTCTGTGTAAATACAATGGGCTAAGTAAGTATTTTGAAGAAGGTGACAGTCTACTGTGAGAAATTTCTTCCTCGAGGATGGATGCATTTGATCTCTTACGTTTACCACCCAAATTCTGCTATAAGTAAAAGCCACTTAAAACCCCAAACCCTAAGGCCATCAATCTTTGTTCACTGAAGACATCACAACTGTTTATGCCCCTTCATGGAGACGTTCAACTTTCCCCATAGGTGTGTGCTTCAGAGCAGCTGACCCGATTAAAGCTGTCCTGCTTTATTCTAGATGCATCACTCACCCAGCTCCTTGGTACATGCCTACAATGAACACAGACTGAGTAATGACTGTCTGCTAAGCATTCCCTTCCCTTCTAACAGCACGAGTGCTTATCGTTTTCCACAGGAAGCCCTTGCTTTGTTAGGTGGCATCCTCTCTGCTCGACTCAGGCCACTCTTCCTGCCACAAGCTGCCGACTTGTCGAGACCACATTCCTTCTCACCCCACAGGACGCCCCAGTGCTGCCTTCTCCGAGGCAGAATCAATCCCACGGCAGTGGGGTTGGTATTTAATAATCATCACCTTGAGATATGGCTTGGCACTTGATCACCTACCTATACACCCCAGTCTCCCTTGCAGCTGAACTTGGTCATGCGATTGATTGGGTCCTGGCCCTTTAAAAGGATTGTAAGTGAAAATGACATGCCCACACCCTGGTCTGCTTTCTGAATGTTAAGACTCTCATTTTCTTTGGCGGGTGCATGCAAAAAGAAGGCCTGTGGATTATCTGAAAGGGAAAAGGCATTTGATCACCTTCCCATTTCCATGTCTTAAAAAACCTGGTGGTCCAGTGGTAGAATTCTCACCGGCATGCAGGAAACTTAGGTTTGATTCCCAGCCAACACACTTCCTGGACAGCCGCCACCACCATCACCTCCTTAGAGCAGCCTTGCCTGTTGCCGGGATCCTGAGCAGGAGCTTGCAGACTGAGCCAGACTGGGAAGAAAGGCCACCTGTCTGCTTTGGACATCCACCGATGACGACCCCGTGGTTCCCAGGGGATGATGCTGAGCAGCGCTTCCTCTCCTTCTGCCTGGGGTTGCCTCGACTCTCTGGCCAAGTCAACAGCAGCTCAGGGCAGTGACAAGAGGAGCGGAGGGGCAGTGCCTGCACTGCCCCAGATGGACACTCTCCATGCTAATTAAGGATAAAGTAGAGTAGGGTGTGGAGGGCACCCTGGCTATATAGTTTAAGTGAAAAAAAAAAAACACTCCCTCTTTGGGACCTCCCAGTGATTAATGTGGTAGGTAGACCGATAAGAGAGAATTATTCATTATTTTATTCAATGGCTGGAGCAAGGAAAGCCCAGCAAGGGTTTGGGAAAGCTCCCAGTTGGCTGGCCAGTGAAGAAAGCACAGGGTGCCTCTGACTTCCGCTCCATGTGGCAGGCCTTGAGTGCTCCTCCCATGGCTGCCACTGACGGCCGAACAGTCAGATTGATTATTGGTGTGGCTGCAGCTTACTGAGACGTTTTCAAACTGGATGGACCGGTCGCCAGCTGACATTTTGTAATCCCATTTTTTTCTTTGCCTTCCACACCACACTTCACTTTGTGTTCATGTGGCCCTTAAGACTCGACAACACAGGCCTTCTCTTCTCTCCATACACTGCAGCTGAGCTGGAGTTTGAGCCACATCCAGATTGGGGTCCATGGTGCAGTGGTGGTGTTTGAAGAGCTGAGGAGGTGGGGGCTTAGCTGTGGCCATGTTTAGAAAAATAAGCAGTCAATGTCTTCAAATGAAATGAACTCTGCATTTTCAGGGCAAGGAAATAGGAAGGCTTCAAGTGCTTGTAATTTAATTTCATCTGGATCCAGGCTTCAGAAAATCCAATAATTAAAAAAAGCACAACCCAAACTCACAAGTGAAAGTTAAATATTTCACACTAAAATGCCTTTGGGTGATCAAGTATTTCTTAGCATGTGACAGTAACGAGAAAAGATACTAACTTGAAAGACTTTTCACTCAGGAAGGTCTTCCCTGGGCACTTTGACTAGTACGCTTGCCATTTCATGCTCTCCAATGCTGATAGGCTCTGGTTCTCCCAGCTGAAAGAACTTGCTGAGAGAACACATTGCCATTGGCCCATGAGGCAGAGGCCAGCTGCCCACAGGGTTTCCAAGGCTGTACTCTTGCCAGAAGCACACGGCCGCAGGATTTTCCCACAGCAGGCCAGATGGGTTCGGAAGGCAGACCTAGTCGTTGGCAGGCCAATGCTGAGCCATTGCACCAGCATGGCTCCTTAAGACTTGCCCCAAGTAACGATGACAACATGAAGCCCCATGTTAGTTCCAATTCATACAACCTGATAGGCCAAGAAAGAACTGCTCCATAGGTTTCAAGAGAGTCAATCTTGACTGGATCGAATAGCCTCCTTTTTCTCCCACAGCGTGGCTGGTGGGTGTGAAGCACTTATCAGCCCAACTCATAACCTACAGTTCAATCAAGGCTCCTTGTCAGGGGAATACAAATCCATCATGACATGTACTGATCTTTTACTCAGTCGCTGACTCACTACCTGTTTATAAAGAATAGACATTTTCCCATGAAGTAATGACTGAAATAAAAAGAAGCAATATACAAGTTTATGTGTGTATGTTGGGCTGTAACCACAAGGGCAGTAGTTTGAATTACCAGTTGCTCTAAGTGAGTAAGAGGAGGCTTTTTTCCCCTTTTTACTTCCACAATGATTTACATCAGCTATTCTCAACCTGTGAATCTTCATGCTTTTGGGGAGTTGAATGACACTTTCACAGCGATTGCCCGATTCATAACACAGTTATGAAGTAGTAATGAAAATAACTGGATGGTTAGGGGTCACCACAACACGAGGAACTGTATTAAAGGTCTTGGCATCAGGAAGGTTGAGAACCCCTGCCTTATAGTGGTGGGGACCCACAAGAGCAGTTCTGTCCCGTCTCTAGGGTCGCTGTGAAACAGCCTCGACTCCATGGCAGTGAGCTTGGTTTTTTGTTGTTTGAAGCATTGCATATACAAAGCAAAGCTGCATTAGATTGTAAGTCCAAATGTTCTTTGGTCTGAAATTAAGTACACCTGCTGTGTTTTCACATTGCAATGGCACACTCCGGTTCAAAGAGAGGATTAAATGGGAAAACTGCTTATGATCTGAATTTTTAATAGCATGAATGTTTTGTGGCTTAAGTCTAGAATCGAACTTTTTTTCTACTAATTGCATTAGAGCTTAGGCACTCTGGTGCCTCCGAAACTCTTGCCCTACATCACTTGACAACACTAGTTGAAAGTAGCTTGTTGGCTGCCAGACTGGCACAACCTTATAGTCAAAATCCCTGAAGAGTGGTTATATGAAACTTGCCAGGTAAGCAGCCGAACAGTGTGTTGAGTGCTTTTGTTCTATCCCCTAGCTTGTTGTGTAGTGTCTGGGGTCATTAAACCTTGCAGGTAGCCATCCAAGGCATAATAACTGGTCTTATTCACCTGGAGCAATGGAAGCAAAAGGCCGAAGGAAAGAGAAGGGAGCACATGCTAATTGCCTCCATGAACAACTGCCTCTTTTGTCATATGATCAGAAGAACTGAAGGGAGACTGGCTATCATGTCTGAATACTTTGATCAAAGAACCCATCGGAAAATCCTGATCAAAATGGGGATAGGAAAATGCAGAAGAGAATATTAAATGTTCATGGACTGTAGATTTCCTAGTGTGATGAAGGGTCGATGAACACCTGAAAGTATTGCCCTGAGAAAAATCTTTAAATCCTAAACCCAAAATATCACCTTATGTAATCTTCAAATCAAACCATATAATTAACCATAAGATCAAAGGGCAGCACTCACTCAAGGGCAAGGTTCAGAAGGGCCAGGAAAGAAGGAGGACTAGAAACAGGAAAGGTAAGGAGGAAGTGGGGTGCTTGATGTGACATTGTGGAGGCTACAATCAATGGGATGAAATAAGATGTGTATGAACTGTTGACTGGAAAACTGATCTGCTTGGTAAAGCTTTATCCAAACACAACTAAAAAACTAATGAACAAAGAAAGAGCATACTTTAGCTGAAAACTCGTTAGAAAGGTCTTCCTTGAACATTGTG
The DNA here is from genome assembly GCA_004026705.1 of Nesogale talazaci. Lineage (NCBI taxonomy): Eukaryota > Metazoa > Chordata > Mammalia > Afrosoricida > Tenrecidae > Nesogale > Nesogale talazaci. The sequence goes on from PVJH01000743.1 coordinate 171,218, forward strand.
CTTTTTAAAGGCCTATCTATGTGGGATCACATGGACTATAATCATATCAAAAGATTAGACAGGAATGCAGGGGTTACTGAGTTTATGTTAACGGAGGAGGGCCTAATCAGAAGAGTTGCTGGAAATGACTGTACAGCTCACAGCATGTCATCAGCATCTCAAAATAAAGCATAGAAATACACTGACTAGGTGTATGTTCCAGGGTATATATGGACAACAAACAATAAAAAAAATTATAAACTGAGATACATAAAGTGTACTCTGGAAACTACAAGAAAGATAGCCTCAACATGCAAAGGCTGTAACTGATGGTGTGCCGGAGAATTCAGCCTGCTGGTATCAATCTCTCTTACACTTGTGAATCTTCCTCCCTCTGGTCTGCTTTGAAGCCATATAATCATAACCATACATGCATATGGCTTTGCCTCTGTAAATCACAGCTGCTGAGTCAAGTCTGTCTCAGAGCAAGCCTGTACCACAGAGCAGAACTGCCCTGTTCAGTTTCCAAGGCTATAAATCTTTATAGAAACAGATTGCCACATCTTTGTCTGACGGAGACTCTAGTGGGTCTCAGCTACCAACCTTTTGGTTAACAGGAAAGTACTTCAACTGCTGTGCCACCAGGGCCCTCCCTGGGCAGCCTTTGTTCCATTAATGTTTGCAAATCTAACCCTCATTCCTACTTGCTCATTAGAAAAGTGTTGGGGGCAAAGGTCCCTGTAAACAGCTGAAGCATGATCCTCCTTTTCAGGATCAGTGCTCACCACCCTTTCAATTATGCAGTCTTCCTTCCATTAGTGCACACTGAGCTGGGAGAGAGGATGGTAGGGCATCTTCTCTCATTTAAACTCTGAAGTTGCTTGGACAGACAAAATGAATATGAAAAGACAAAACCCATTGTCAGTTTTAATAGACGCGAGGAAGTAGCCAGTGATTTGGTACAAGATAGAGACATACTAAAATAATACCATGAGAAGGTCAGAAAGCTGGCACAAGAGGGCATATCCTATGGCCATTTTTGAATCGACTGGCATGTCTTTAAAGCAGAAAAATTCAGCTAACTGGAGGTGGGGGAATCAAGTCACTTCTGGACTTGGTCTAAATGGTGGAATGAAAAAACTGGATCATTGTCAAACAGCATTTACTTACTAAAAGGTTGAAGAGGGGCAAGTGTGAAGGTAGGGCAGGAGGAAGGTAAAAGGAAACAGAGGACAGGTCTAAAAAGCAAAACTATGGATAGAGGTATAGGCATTGGTGTGTACACATGTACATATTCATTCATAAAAATAGAGGTATTGGTCCATGTACATATGGCAATACAGAGAGGTAGTGGACAGACTTCGGGCCTCTGCTCAAGTGCTCCCTCAATGCAAGAACACTTTTTTTCAACAGCTGACATTCTGTCGTGTTCATCCTCCTGGCACAATGGCTGGACACAAACTATGTGCATAAGCAAATTTGGTAAAGAAAGTGGGTGGTGGCTGGCTATCAAAAGATAGAGCATCTGGGATCTTAAAGGCTTGAAGTTAAACAAGTGGTCATCTTGTTGAGATGCAACAAACCTACATGGAAGAAGCACGCCAGCCTATGTGATACCGAGGGCTCAATAAACGCAAATGTTTAGACAATAATGATGGCAACATATGTACAAATATGCTTGATACAATTGATATATGGATTGCTATAAGAGTTGCAAGAACCCCCAATAGAATATTTTAATAAAGAGCATTTACCAATTTCTATGAAACTGGGAATAATAAAAAGTAAAATAACCATGAGTCACAAACAACAGAGAGGGAATTAATTACAATATTTACTGTACAGCTTCTGAGTCACCATTATTGTGGGAGAGAGCTGGGATCTTTTTAGAGGATGCATTTACATTCTCTGAAAATCCACATCTTAGTCAGCGACATTAGCTAAGAAATTCCTTGTGAGTCAATTTAAATTACGATCTCATATAAAAGGCTCAGTTAAAAAAAAAAAGGACAGATTTAAATGCTATTTCTTAAAGTAATTCATGAGAAAAATAACACAAGTGAGATCTATTTTAAGAATTCACGATTGGCGGCTGGTCCGAAGGTAGTGAGATTGCTTACACAATGATTGCTTACAGTCAATTACTGGTCGACCTATTTGTCTGCCCTCCCTCACTACTGCACTTGACTAGTCTGAAAAAAACAAGAATTCATGATTGGCAATACTGGACTTAGAGACGGAGTAAATTAAATCTGTTTATTTGCTTTAGGTGTTTCAACAGGGCTGTAAGGTGAGTGTGGCTGCCTACTTCAAGGGCGGTGGTTCAAACTCACAGGCTGCTCCTGGCTTGTGCTATCTGCTCCTGTGAAGATTGACAGCCTCAGAAGCCCGCGGAGTCAGAGGGTTGGGACACTGCTATTCTCAACACCCTAGAATGGAGATAACTGTTGTATGGTTAGTGAGGCCGGGCACAATAGAGGGAAACTGCCTGTCCTGGTGCCATCCCCTTGGTGGGATGGAGATTAGTCCACGGCCATCCCCCGGGGTTCACTGGCTGAGTTTCAGAAGGACATTGCCAGGACTGTCATCTTAGTCTGTCTCAGTCTAGAACTCCCGCTGAAACCTGGTTGGCCGGAGCAACATTCGCAGTCTCGTGCTAGACAGGCACGGGCTGGAACTCAGACCTGTGCTCCCTGCACGAAGGCGAGACTTCTAGCAAGGAACCAACAATGCCTCCCCCTCTCAACAACACAAAACAACAGGCTGCCCACCAAAGGGAAGTGGTTAACTAGACTACTTATCTGTATATAACAGAATACGAGGCAGCTTTTTAAAAGAATAAAAAGAGGATGATAGTTTTACATAATCTGGAGCAATTAGGCAAGGTTTACAAAAGTATGTATGATTTTTCTCTCCTTTAATTTAGACACAGAGTCTATGTGAGTCCATTTCATTCTCTCATAGTGGTTAACACTGGGAGGGTTAGGTTGTAGGAGGGCTTCCTGAACAGATTTATCTATTGAATGTCATCACAGCAATGGTCACAAGGACAAACTGTACTTTACCGTAAAATGTGTTTGGTTTTTTTGGAGGAAAAAAGCCCACAGTATAAATAAAAGGGATTCTTTCAGATATTTGAAAAATCGGGGTATTGTTTACTATGAACATTATAGAGCTCATTTGAAATTTTGTTTAAAATCAGATCTTACGTAGGAATGCTAAGACTCATATGAGCCCAGAAAGTTCTAGAGACGAAAAAAAGTCCTTCTTATTTAAACCAACCTTGGTCTCAAAACTTATGAAGACAAAACTCTAAGTGAGCGCATGCACTTACCAAATGTCTCTCGAGACGGATGGTGCCTGCTGACTGCTTTCTCATGATCCCACTGACAAGGTCAGCAATGGGCCTCGATGTTCACTTAGAGCAGCGGTTCTCAGCCCTCCTCAGGCTGGCACCCTTTAACGCGGTCCTCATGTGGTGTGACCCCCAACCATAACATGATGTGCGTTGCTACTTCATAACAGTACTTTTGCTACTGGTATGAATCCAGTGCCCGTGTGAAAGGGTCATCCGATCCCCAAAGGGGTCAGGACCCACAGGTTGAGGACTGCTGATTTAGACTCATTGAAGAAAGTGGAGCTCCAGCTCCTTCCAAAAGGGTTGTGCAGCCCTCGGGACCTGTCTCTTGTCAGCTCACGACCATAAAATGCCGAGTGACATTTACTCTCAGCACTCAAAGGAAGATGGTGAGCGTTTCACTGAAGCTGGAAGGGCAATGATCAGTGCTGGGGTGATTACCAGGCCACTGGAGGGAGAAGATGGCTGCTTTCTTAATGCACATTAAGGCGAGAGACGACAGCAACATGAGGTGATAGTTAAGGGCTGTGATGTCGGGCTGTGATAGCACAGGGAGACTGACCACAGTCTGTTATTACAGGCAATTATTTCCTTCCCAGGGATGGCATCCAGCAACAGGGAGGGCCTTTAGGTCATTATGATGCTGACTGAGTAGGCCAAGGGTACCCACTGATGCTCTATATTTATGATTCATCTCTCTTTTCTTTAGGGGAGAGTGGGAACGCAGTCCCCCACTACCACAAATTATGCAGTCGAGTTTCCCACATTTGGGGAAATACAGGGGTCAGCACATCCAGAGTGCAATGGATAAGCCTCGTCCTGGGAAAACCACCTTCGTGGTCATGGTATCTCCCCTGCCAGGTAAGTATTATGATTCATTTCTTGCAGAGGCAAAATGTCTTGTACTTTCAGTGTCAAAATCAAATTGTAATACTTGAACTATTTGAATTGGCAAATGTTGGGCTTTATATATTAGTTTAGCAACAATTTTCAAAATCAAATCACAATTGGAACATGATGCAACTTATTTAGAGTTCACAAATACAGGCCTTATAATACACAGAAGCGACTTTGCTTAGAAAGGCAGAGATCTTAAAGGCCTGTCTAAAATATGCAGCCATTCATCTGAAGTATCCACATAGTCCAACCAGAAGAGGCACACCAGGCTATGTAATTCAGAGATCACAACTAATAAAATCCAAGACCAGAGAAGGGACTGGTATTAGAGATTAAATTCTGAGCACATGGTTTACAGAAGATTATGGATAACAATGAAAGTCTAAAATCCCTTTTCTGGTTCCTTACATAGAAGAAGCCTCTGGTGAATTCCCTCTGATGGTTGACCAGGGGTGAGTTCAGTCTTGCTGTCAGGCAGAGAGCATGAGAAAGTGGACCAATGCAGACATAGGTAGGTTACAGTTTAACCACTTAAAATCATTTGTTCTCGCTTTTAATCCATTTTAAGTTAGTTCTGACTTTTATTATTTTCTGTTATCCTGTCAATTGATGTTTTCCTGTTTGTTTTCTGTAATCTGTTTGGGTTTCTGCTTTAAGAAAAGTTTTTAATTGATTGTGGCGATGAATGCACAACTCTTTTTAATAGGTTTAAGCCACTGCGTTGTAAGATATATGAATAAATATTAATGAAACTATTAAAATTAAAAAGTACCTTTCACTATAAAATTCAGACATAATTTCCTCTCGTTTACTTAGCCCTCAAATTTAAACAGTGGTCTGGGTGGCTTAAAGAAAAAAAGGAGGAAAGTGAAATTGAAATGGACTTGAAGTCTTGTGACAACCAAGTTCACTTCAAACAATAAACAAAAAAAAAAATCAGACATAGTTACACAAAATGAAGCAGTAGTAAACAAAAGATGTCCATTATTACTTATAACTTTACTGACAGCTAACCAGCAGATGAATATTTTGGCTTATGCTTTTATCATTTGTCCAACACACACACATACACAATTTACAAAGCAAGTGGCATCTTACTGTTCAGATGATCTTAAAATAGAAACCAAATTATATGTGCTTGGAAACTATGCTCAAATCAATATCCTTGTTGACTCTTTGCACATCGTTTTGATGATTTCCTTGGAATAAATGACCAGAAGTCGAACTGCCGTGTAAATGGTATATCAACGATGTCTAAAAATATATTGATACTTAATTTGAACCTCCTCTGAACTCATGGTTTCATGCATTCAAGTTCTTTGGCCTTTTGAGGTTACATTGTCAGCTGTAGAATAGTTCAAGATTGGTTAATAACTTGTCCTTTTAAATTTTTGAAATGATTCATACTTACTTTCCGAGGCTTCACTTTATCTTGTAAATCATATTGGCCGATTCCCTTATAACTGATACCAAGCCACCAAGGAATTCCTTGTTTATCCTAGAAGATGGAAAAGCTTAAGAAGCAAGACCGAGTTGTCCACTCTTCCAGAGGTGAGGCAATATTTACCCATCTCATCCCTAACAAGTGCCAGCAAGTCGAAATAAAGTTAGCTGACTTGGTAAACAAAAACAGCACTTAAAAACCTAAATTGTTATTCATGTCTTCTCAGAGTTCCTTCAAAGATGGTTCATAAAGCAAAACAGACCCAAATGGTTAACATCATCAAAAAGAATGAAACACTACTGTTTTAAGCAAATTCCTGGAAAAATGGAAAAAAGTGCTACTAAGAATGAATTCAGAGTACAATGCCATTAGTCATTAAGCATTTTTTTCCTTTGAGATTCTCTCAATTATTAACTATCTATGAAGGCAAGGAAAGTTTTATAAGTATCATGAAGATAGAAACAGTAGTTCCAAATCCTGGAGGTTACTTACAATAAATATTGAAACATTCTTTTGAAGAATTCTATAGTTAAATAACAGGATGTTTGAATGAGCAGTTTGAGTACATAGGAGCAAGAAGTACTTTGGATTTTTCTGTATACATTTGTTCTTTTTGATATTGCCAGTGAAGGGAGTGTATTCACAAAAAGAAAAACTTAAGCTTAGACAAATACTCACATGCAAACCAATGAAAAATCAATAGCTGTTAGAGTTGAATTAGTTCCTAACCAACATTCCAAACAAGCAAACAAAAATCCTGCGATTAAGTGGATTTCAATTCATAGCAACCCCATCTAGGGTTTTCAAAACTGAAAACATTCCCTTTCCCAGGAAAAAACCAAACAATCAAAAAAACAAACAAACCCCCAAACCACTCTATTCTTAACATTGAGTTTTATCTTTGTGCATTATCTTACAATATTTATTCATCTCCCTTTGCTTATAGACATCTGAAAATACGATGCAGCACAAATCATACGGATTGAATCACACTGCAAATCCCACACACATCTCAGCGTCTTAGGAATTTGCTGAAGAGTGCTGGAGATTGCATGAGCCTCCCACAGGAGACTGGCGAAGGAGGGTCTAGTGCAGTTTGGTAGGAGAACAACTAGAAAAAGAGAAGAACCAGCTAAAATACCAACAGGAAGAGGGTATTTAGCATTACACCACATCTTGGGAAAACATGGGTCCTGGGTGATGTAATGGGTTATGCACTGGGCTGCTAACCACAGTCCTGAGTTCCTGCCCACCAGCCCCACCCCTGGGGTAAAAAGGGAGGCTTGCTGCTCCTGCAAATAGTTACAGCATGAGAAAGCCACGGGGCATTTCCACCCTGTCCAGAGGGTCACTATGAATCAACTCCATTGCAGTCAGTATTAGGAAAATAGACCCATCTGATAATGCGATGTGGTTAGGCTCTTGGCTGCTAGCTGGTCAAACTCACCAGCCGCTCTAGGGAAAAAGATAGGGCAGCCTGGGGTTCTAACGATTTCAGCCTTGGGCTCTCCATGGGGGCAATTCTAGTCCGCCCCATAGGGTTACTAGACTCAGAATGGGCTAAATGGCAGCGGGCTTCATTTGGTTTGGGGAGAAATTTATGTGTAGATAAAAAATTTTGCAAAAATAATATGTCTATGATTGGCTGAAAATGACAAGATGTAACTGTGCTGTCATTATTTTTTAAAAAACAAAACTCCCAGGGCAATGATGCCCCCAAACAAAACAAGAAAAACAAAACTCAATTCTGCTCTTAATGCTGCTTTTTCTGGAGACAGTTTACATATCTACTCATACAGGTCTACGTGGTTCTAGAATGTTAGTGCTGTTCAGTCACTCTCATCAAGCATTACAATTATTGATGGAATTGGAAGACAATATGCTAAGGGAAGTTATTCAAAAAGATCAATATTGTAGAAGACTAACTTTTTATATTAAACAACAACAACAACAATCAAGTTAAAAGTACTCATACCAAAAGAAACAGACTTTGATGGTTGAAAGGAAGGAGTCGGGGGAAGGAAGGAGATGAAAGAAAGACCATCCTGAGTATGAAGGTTTGTTATCTATCATTACTTAATATAATTCCTTACCTTCACTGCATAATAATGGACTCCATATGTTGGTAGCGCTTCTACTATTTTCATATACCTATAGATAATGAATACATATCATAACCTTTGAGTTAAATATTCAGAGTACCCTGATGAGAAAAGCAATTAAAGAAACAACTGTCCTCATATCACTATGACTAATGATTTACTGTAGCAGAAATCAAGTGAACCTTGCTGGAGAGTAAGCTATGTTACTCTCTCCAAGGTTTGCAGGAGCTCTGATGGCGTAGTGGGTGGTACACTGTGCTGCTAAACACAAGGTCTGAGGATGGAACCTGCGGTGCTCGATGGGAGAAAGATGAGATTGTCTACTCCAATAAAGATGTAAAATCTCAGAAACCCCATTCTCCCCTATCCTACAGGGTCACGATAAGTCAGAATCACCTTGAGAGCAGAGACTTTGGTTTGACGTTCTATCCAAAATACAGAAGGTTGTTAGCAGACTTTTCATACCAAAAAGCTCTAGGAAATATTTTTTTTTGGGGGGGGCATCACTGCCTCTGGTGGTAGTGGAAGCTACCCGGTGCCGCTCCTGAGAGCCGCCGCTGGATTTGAACTGCCAAGCCCACAGGTCGCAGTCCTGCACTCAACCACTTACGCCACAGGGGCTCAGCTTCTAGGAAATATTATTTTCCACCTCTAAGTATTAAGAAATATATTACATCATATTATAACCTCAAAATACAATCATTTTTAATGTAAGCAATGAGAACTCACTTTGGTGAATTTTCTCACAATAACTTAAAAACTATGTATTAATTGTGGTTCAGGTAACATACTGTAAACTTCTGTCTACATTCTTTGAACTGCATACTTAAAGGGGGAGAGAGAGAGAGAGCGAGAGAGAGCGAGAGAGAGTGAGAGAGAGAGAGAGAGAGAGAGATTGATTCCATTTCATCAAGATGAGAGCCCAAGGGGACACTGCTGCTTATGGTGGCGCTCTGCAATGCCAGACTCAAATTCTTCAACACTGTGCTTCCAGAGTGTTTCTGAGATGTGCCTTTAGGGTTGCTTTTCTTTGTTCTTTTGAACAGACAATATACATACCAAGAAGAGACCATGAAAGCATTTAGTTGAGTACTAAGTTTAAGAAATCAATACCTTTGCAACCACCATCATGTCAACAACTAAACAAAAACTTTGCCCAAACCAAAGCTTAAAAGAGGCGTGGAAGAACTAATGGGAATGGGGAATCCAAAAAACGAGTTAAAGGACTCCAACTCACATTAGGAAACAAACCTTGAAATTTGGTTGAATAGAAAACTAATTTGCTCTGCAAACTTCCATTCGAACAACAGGGGGGTGGGGGGGGTAGGAGAGAGAAAGAAAGAAAGAACAAACCTATGAACATCACCATGGAAACCCACTACTAAAATACCCCCTTTTCCAGGATGACCCTGGAATTATCTGCACTTTTGATGAAAGAAGAGGGAGCCAGTCTTCAGGGGCAACAATGGCCTGCCATCTAGTTGATTCTGACTCATAGCGACCCTATGAAATAGGGCATAATTGCCCCCTGAGGGCTTCCTCTTTATGGGAGTGGAAAGCCTCATCCTTTTCCTGAGAAGCAGATGGTGGTTTTGAACTGCTGCTCTTGCAGGTAGCAGCCCTATGCCAAGCACACTTCTTTACCGGGACTCTTTAAAAGTACCCATTTGCTTTTTAAAACCAACAAGAATTTATTGTGTACCCTGAAGGAGTTTTGGGGTGGAGTCAATTTTGTAAGTTTTCCTCCCTGCCCTCAAGGAATTAAAGATCCTGTTTAATACAAATTGGAGGGAGAAAGTTGAGGTTATCGACTTCTACCAAGATTAATAGCCTAGAAACCCTATTTAAGCTGGCTGTGAATCAAAATTGACCCAAGGGAAATTGGGTTTGGTTGGTAAAGACAAACTTATCTGGCCTTTATAATCAATAAACTGATCATTTTTAACTCTTTGGTCTACATGTGAGTGATAATGTGCTTAAGTAAACCCATTAAAGCTATGTACCAATTAAATTACACAAAGAGGATTCACACAGTCAGTCTAACCCTACCTTCCAGAGTCTTAACTTCCACATCATATTCTTCACTCATATTTGATCCCAAAGATAAAGGTCAAGGGACACAGAAAGGCTTTATCTTTAGGCAAGGATACTTTGGAATGTGGTCACCAAACCTACTCTAGAATCCGTCAGGGCAATGGTGTTCCACTCCATGGTCCCAGTTGAGAAAAGTGAGTTAACAAATATCAAGGGCTCCACTGAAGGACCACTAACTTCTGCGTTCTCCTTTGAAGATAGCAGATACTATGATTTTAAAAAATGAGATTACATTGCTGATTCCTGTCATCGCTGTCACTAAGTTGTACACCTCTAAAAACCCAAATTGGCAAAAATGATGTGATATATTTATAATAACAACAGAGGAGTTGCTGGGTGGTGGTACAACCAAGTGTCCAAATGGGAAGGGTTTCTGGATTGGAAGGTTTGGGACCATGTTTTCATGGGCCACCTTAGTGCATTGGCCTAAGAGTCTGTTTAATGCTTCTGTTAGACCTCTTGGCTTGTTGTGTGGTCCCTGGCACTTGCAAGCAGCCACGCCAGACCCAGAGACTGGTTTCTATTCACCTGGGGCAGTGGGGGAGGAGAGAGATTCAGGAATGTGTGACTAGCTGTGTGGAAATGGACTGCCTCCCTGAATGACTGCCTCCCTCCACCAACATGAAGCCAGAGCTGGATGGTGCCCAATACCATTTCTGAATATTTTCATCAAAGATTTTGAAGAGGAATCCTGGTCAATGGGAAAAAGTACAGGATCAAATTTCAAATCATCATGAACTCAAGACTTGTTGGATGAATCCCTGAAACTACCGTCCAGAGATAATCTTTAAAACTGAAACCAGAAATATCCCCTAAATTAAAACTGAACAATAGCTTTGCTTAACCATAGAAGAAGGTCTGTCTTGAGTACTATACTCCTTTAAGAATTATTTATCTAGGAGCAAACGGATAAAAGCAACTCCATAGGAGTCTGGGGGGTGGGGTGGGGGGGACTGGGGGAAAGACGGAGAGCAGTGGGTTTACGTTTAGAGGGAGGAGCAATTCAGAAAAGGAGGTTGAAAATAGTTCCACAACTTGAAGAATGTAATCAATGTCACTTGTGGGAACAATTGTCTTTTTTTTTTTATTTTTAGGCATCACTGCCCTGGTGGTGGGAGTAGGAGGCCCAGCCTTTGCTCCTGCGAGCGGGAATTGAACCTCCATCCCAGTGGGCCGCAGTCCCGCGCACAACCACTACGTCACAGGGCTCAGCGGAACAATTGTCTTAGTGTATGTTTTGCTCTGTATGTTCTTAACAACAACAAAATAAATCACTAAGTAAAATATGAAGGGCAAGAAGATAAGACCAAACAGTGAACTCAGACAGACTTCCTACTGAAGCGCTCACTCAGCATGTGCGCGTAAGTGTTGCTCAACATGACCAGAATCTGTGGCCACACAGGCTCCCTTTTCACCTGGTGACTATGAAAGTGCTGGTTTTTATACACTTTCCTATTTATTCTATATATGAGCGATAGACCAGATACAATTGTCCTTTCACAACTTGCTTACTGAAAGTGGGCTGTTCTTAATAAAAAAAGAATGACTAACGAAGGGGCCCTGGAGGCCTGGTGGCTCAGCATTCCGCTGTTATCCATAAAGGTCGGTAGGCTGAATGTGTCAGCTGCTCCTTGACAGAATGGGAGTCTGTTTCAGTAAAGATTTACAGCTTGGAAATCCTCTGGGGGCCCTTCTTCTCTGTCCTCGACTGTCTCTATGAGTGGGGATCAATTCCACAACAATTGGCAGAGATCATTTTAAAAGACTTCTTAAGAGAGAACATTTTAAGATTTTAGGAAATAAAGGAAATAAAGATACTTACTGAACCACAGCTTGACCTCGAGTCAGACCTTTGAATTTCAAATAATGCTCAATGACCCTGTCCTCACTGTAAAACAAGGGAAAAGAAGCAGTCAGTGCATCGTTATCTGAGACACAGACTCAGTCATGATTCTCAGGTGGTTCTTGAACATGTGAGAGGAAGGTCTACATCAGTTGGTTGGGGAGACTGAGTCTATTTTTGTTTCTGTAGGACAAGCATCCCTGGACATGATTTTTGTCACATAAATGAACAACAAAGCAAAAAAACCTTAGCTATTTAAAGAAGGAAACAGAACATCAATTTGTCTGGTGCAGAAGTAATATCATTTGTTACAGTTTAATGAGACAATAAAAACAAAATATGAGTATTAAATGCAAATTAGAGAATACAGCTGGGGAAGTTTTGAACACAAGACCCATCTTCTTTTTGGTTAAAAAGGACCAATAATCAAGTGTTAGATGTTTAAGTGTCTCCTTGAATTATTCAGAAAGATTTAAAAAATATAGGAAACTTCTCTGAATCTGAAAGCGGTGACTGGATCGTTACCTCTTAGTGACACCTGGTTTTAGGAGACAAGCCCCTTCATGATATTCCTGGGGTAAATCTTGTTGACTGGAAAGAAGAGAGCCAGGCTGACGTCTGGGAACCCCTGAGTTCATTCCATTAGTGACCCCCCTTTCAGACAAGACAGCTCTTTAGTCCTGTCTCAAGTGTAACCTAGAAGAGTAAACATTCTTATCTTTATCTTTGTGATAACTGGGAGATTTTAACCAGGAGCATTTCCATGTCCAGAGTTTCCAAAGGAAGACCAGCACCAGTGGTGACTGGCCAAAGTTTGTCTCTTACGAAGTTACCACTTAATTTCTTAAGAAGATTCCAGAATCAAGATATAACAAAGAGTTCATCACTCATTTTTACTACTACGTGCTCATGAAAAATAGCCCAGTTTTCACAGGAAAGTTAACAATGCTGATTATGTAGTTTGTACTTGTTTTTCAACTGGAAAAGAAACCTATCTTTGCATTTCAAAGACTTAAAGCAAGGAATATACACTTAAAAGGATCCTAAGTAATTCAAAGTCAAATTCAAAGTTATTTTCTAGAAAAGATGAGGTGTGGGAAATAGGTATAATGGATTCATTAAAATACAAATAAACAAAAAAAACCTCGATATATGTAACAATTTCTGGTCACAGAAGAAATCTCTGGTCAGGGAAGTTTGCACTCTGCTAGACTAAGGCTACATGACACAGGGACTACATAGACAGAGTGCTTTGCTCACATAAAGAACACTCTGACTTTTTAAAGCCCTTGAAAGCTACAACTCATAACTGCTCCAAGTGCCATAGTCCCTACTACTCCCTTTTGGCCTACATCTGGCCGCCATTTCTCCTTTTGTTTCATGCCTGAAACTAGTAGGTGTCTGAGTTGGTGAAATCAACTTCTTCAGTTTTAATGGAATGTGACTCACATATCATAAAATTCAAAAGTTCAATCATATAAAAAGTTGCATAATCATTACTACAACCCATTTTAGGACATTTCCTTCTTTCTTGTACTCATTTTTATTTGTGTCCTATTTCTCCTGATATTTTATTCACATCTATTTGCTTTAATTTCCTGAAAAGCATCTGGTTCTTCATGGAGGTGATGACAGTGGGGTCACTGGTAGCATCCATTTGTTACCTTGACTTGACTTACCAGTAAGCAAGAGATGGATGCTCCTGAAGAGTTTTGGTTGGGAAGGCTGGTAGTGTCTTTAAATCTTTCCTTGCATTTTCATCACTATCAAGAAAAGCAACAGAGAAATGTCAGTTACTGTCACCTTAAAAAAAACTAAGCTAGTTACCAAGGGAATGAAATCCGAGGGGTTACTATATAGCAGTGCTTCTCAACCTTCCTAATGCCCTGACACTTTGATACAGTTTCTCATGTTGGGGCGACCCCCAGCCATAGAATTATTGTCATTGCCACTTCATAACTGTAATTTTGCTACTGTTATGAATTGGGTGACTCCTGTGAAAAGGTCATTCGACCCCCTAAGGGGTTGCAACTGCTACTATATAGGATGTTGGGGTCTATTAAAACTCTGTAATCAACAAAAAATCATATCAATGTGAATCAGGGGGAGCACAAAGTGGAGACCCAAAGTGCATCTGTAGACAATTGGACATCCCCTTACAGAAGGGTCACAAGGAAGAGAACAGTCAGTTAGGGTGCTCTATAGTACCATTGAAACATACAATTTTCCTCTAGTTCTTTACTGTTCCCCTCAATACACACACACACACAACTGTGAACTCAATTCTACCTTACAAATATGGCTAGACCAGAACATGTACATTGGTACAGATAAAAGCTTGAAACACAAGGAATCCTGGACAGATAAACCCCTCAGGATCAATAATGAGAATAGTGATACCAGGGGGGTAAGGGGAACGGGTATGTGTGTGGCGGGGGGAGAGAGGTGATCACCGTGATTGACATATCACCCCCTCCCAGGGGGATGGACAACATAAAAGTAGGTGAAGGGAGACAACCGTTGGTGTAAGTTAAGAAAAAAGATTATCAAGGACTCCTGAGGAAGGGAGGGAGGGTGTGCAAAGGGAGAAAATGAGCTATACTAAAGGCTCAAGTAGAAAGAAAATGTTTTGAAAATGATGGTGGCAACATATGTACAAATGTGCTTCACACTATGTGTGTATATATGGATTTTGATAAGACCTGTAAGAATCCCCAATAAAATGATTTAAAAGCAAAACAAAACAGAAACTCTGTGATCAACACACATAAGAGTATTGACTTTGATGAGAGGGCCCCCAAATTTGATAACCGAGTTATAGGATATTTTGTTTGTTTGTTTGTTTTTGGGCATCACTGCTCTCCGGTGGTGGGAGTAGGCCAGCCCCACTGCTGGAATTGAACCTCCATCCCAGTGAGCCACAGTCCCGCGCACAATCACTACGCCACCGGGACTCAGCCCGTCATAGGATATTTTGAGTCTTTGAAAACAACAACTGCACCTTACTAAACAACTACAATGCTGTCTTCCTTACTGTACTCATAAACTCACAGCTGTTTTTATTGTACATTTCTTTTGTATATCCATTTTATTACACAATTATGACAACTGTTCACACTTCAACTGTTTGAACTAATGCTTTGCATTTCATTATAAATATGATCCGTGATCATATAGCATTCCCATAACCATGTTTAGAAACAAAATAATATTCTACCATGTAAGATTCTAAATATGTTGTTGACCTCTACTAGTACTGTGTTCAAGATTTTTGCATCTATATTTATAACATATATTGGTCTACAATTTTCTTTTTTGTAGTGACAGTATCAGTATTCATAAAACTATATACATGATGTTGCTAATTTTCCAAAGTAGATCTCATTGCAATAAGAGTTCAAAAAATTAACTTACTTTTAAATTAAATACATTTACTGGGGGCTTTTAGATCTCTTATCACAATCCATACAATCATTCATCGGGGCAAGCACATTTATACATATGCTGCCAACATCATTTTGGAAGCATTTTCTTTCTACTTGAGGTCTTTGTAGCAGCTCCTTATTTTCTCCTCCCCCTCCTCTGCCCTCCCTCCCTCAAGAAACCTTGATAAGTTTTACATCATTATTTTCATAGCTTATTACATCACCCTATGCCACCTTTTACCCTCTTTTCTATTGCTCACCCCTATGGGATCCTTGCGATCAGTTCCCTCTTTCTCCCCCCACCTTCCCCTTTTCCTTCTTGTATCTCTATTTTCATTTTTGGCTCTGAGGGATCTGTCTATCCTGGATTCCCTGTGTTGTGGGCTCTTATCTGTAGCAGTGTGCACGTTCTGTCTAATCTGATCTGTAAGGTAGAAATGAGGTCATGATGGCGGAGGGAAGAAAACATTAAGAAGTTAGAGGAAAGTTGTGTCAGCTTTTTCTTGTGACCCTTCTGTGAAGGGACCCTTCTGTAGACATGTCCAAATGTGTCTCGACTCCACACAACAAGAGAGTTTATATATGTAGAACTTTTTGCTACTCTTTTCTGTAATTCCTATACTAGGCTCTGAAATAAAAATAGGCTAAACCCACAATATTCAGAAATCACTTGAATAAATGACTTGAACATATATTTCTCATTGAAATCTAAGTATCTTTCAAATAGCACCACATAAACTAAATTGTATGTCATCTAAGGTCGGTTGTTAGCTATACAATTATAAAAAGGCAAAGTTCTAGTTGTACTCTTTGTTGCCTTTGTAGAACTTAAGAGAAAGGAGAACAGGTAATATGAACCAGTCATCACCTGTCCTTTCTAATACTTTCTAATTACCTTAAGCATTTAAGAAAGTAGCCTGTGAAGAAACTATCATGATTTCTGTAGGGTCTACTAGACTTAGAGTCTGGGAAAAGTTCATGTAAAAATTATTCAAAATTCCGATAAATGTCATTGAACTGTACATATAAAGAATGTTCAAATGGTACAAGTTTTTTTTTTTTTGCATCACTGCCCTCTGGTGGTTGTGGGAGCCACCCAGCGTTGCTCCTGAGAGCTGCCGCTGGATTTGAACCACCAAGCCCGCAGGCCTCAGTCCCACACTCAACCACTTACGCCACCGGGGCTCAGCTACACGTTTTTTTTTTTTTTTAAATTTTTTTTGGGGGGCATCACTGCCCTCAGGTGGTGGGAGTAGGGGGCCCTGCCTTTTCTCCATGGAGCTGGAATTGAACCTTCATCCCAGTGGGTTGCAGTCCCGCACACAACCACTACCCCACTGGGGCTCAGTCCAGCTCACAAGTTTTATTATATATATATTTACAACACACACATCCATCTACACACGCACATGTACTCACTCCTGATCAAACCAGTGCTTATCAGAGTATTACTAATAAATAAACACACACAATAGAATTAAGAAAACCAGAAATTGGTTCTTCAAGAAGATCACTTAAATTGACAAAACTTTAACTAGATTGACAAAAGAGAAAATGGGCTGAGCCCTGGTGGTGTAAGCGATTGAGTGCGGGACTGCAGCCCACGGGCTTGGCGGTTCAAATCCAAAGGCAGCTCTGAGAAGCAGTGCTGGGTAGCTCCCACGACCACCAGAGGGCTGTGACGCCAAAAAAAGACAGAAGAAAAAATGAAAATAATAAAAATTTTAAAAAGAGAGAAGAGATATTACAACTGATCTGATAGAAATAAAGTTATGAAACAATGTTATTAATTATTACATGGTAACAAATGGAAGAACTTCAATGAAATACACCAATTCTTCAAAGAACATAACAAAGTGTGTTAGTCCGGGTAGACTAGAGAAACAAATTCATAAAAACAAATATGTATATAAGGGAGAGGCTTATATACAAGAGGAATGGAACACTGAGAAAGCATCCCAAACCAGTCCAGTCCAAGTTCATAAGTCTAATATTAGCTCATATGTCCAACACCAATCCATAAGCACATGCAACAATGCTAGGACAATCACAGTCCAGTGGGAGCAGAGTCTTATACATCCAGTGGTGGTAGAAGCATCTCAGCATTGACAGGAGTCTCCATGTGGCTTTTCTGGTTTCAGAGGTCTGGTTCCTTCAGCGTAGGCCCATGTGGCTTCTCCTCCAGGATGGCTCACAGTCTTGTGTCTTGTCAGTAGAGCATCTCCAAGAGATTGAGTCTATAGTCTCTCACCTCCACGGGGAAAAATCGTGAGATTTCCCAGAATTCTCTGAGAAAGCCATGCTCACACAGAGGTCTTATTGGCATCTCCAGAATGACAGGCTAGACTCCACCCCTACACTCCCAATCATGAAAATGACATGAGTACATGAGTGCCACACAAAGTCATACAAACTCAAGAAGAAATAGAAAATTTCAACAAACCCATTATAAGTGAAGAGAGCAAATGAATTACACAAAACCTTGCAACAGAACCAAGTCCTGGCTTTACTAGCAAATTGTACCAAGTATTTAGAAAATAATCCACACTAATGCTCTTTTAACTCTTCTAAAGAGACAGAGAATAATATTCTCCAATTCCTTTTATGAAGCAAGTATACCCTGACATCCCAAACAGACCAAAAGCATCTTAGAAAGAAACTATATGCCACTGTATTTTATTAACATAGACGCAGAAATTCTAAACATAACATGAGTAAACAGAATTCAGCAATATATTAAGAGTCATACACTATGACTGTGATAGTCTAGGTGGACTGGAGAAACAAATTCATGGAGACACTCATACGAGTATAAGAAAGGGCTTTATGTACAAGAGCAATTGAATATTGAGAAAACATCCCAGCCCAGTCCAGATCAAGTTCATAAATCTGATATTAGCCCATATGCCCGATACCAATCTGTAGAGTCCTCTTCAGACTCACAAAACACATGCAATGATGCCAAATGCAGGAAAATCACAGGCCAGTGGGCGGAAAGTCTTGTGGATCCAGTGGTGGTATAGGCAACTCAGTGCTGGAGGGGTCTCCAAATTGACTCCTCTTGCTCCAGGACTCTAGCAAAGCCCCATGTGTCTTGTTAACTGGATTGTCTTGCAGGGAGCATGTCTGTGTCCCACCTCCAGTGAGCTATTCATTGCTTTAGTGGTTCTAAATGAGGTCATCAAGCTCCACTCCTTCACTCTTAAATCTCAGATTGGCAACATACTACACAATGACCATGTGAAATTTATTCCAGGTATGCAAAGATAGGCCAATATCAGAAAACCCACCAATTTAATAACCTTATCAACAAAAAAATGAAAAGGATCACATCATCATTTTTTTTGGCATTACTGCCCTTGTGGGAGTAGGAGGCCCAGTCTTGCTCCTAGAGAGCTGCTGCTGGTTTTGAACCGCCAACCCAGTGAGCTTCAGTCCCGCACGCAACCACTACACCACCGGGGCTCAGCCCCACATGATCATTTTTATAAAAAACACTTGATCAAATCCTTTTTTGATGAAAACATTAAAAAAATTGTAATGGAAAAGAAATATCTCAGATTCAGGGCATATATGAAAAGTCAATATTCAACATTATAGTTAATGCATAAAGTCTTTTGCCCTTGAAATCAGATAGAAGACTTAAATAAATGTAAAGATGTTTCATGTTCACGGATTGAAGAGAAGATTTAATATTGTTAAGGTGTCAATACTTCCCAAAGTAATCTATGTATGAAATGCAATACCAATGGAAAAAAAATTAACAGCTATTTTAGCATTAAATATAAAAATTAATCCTTAGTTTTATATGCATAAAATTTTCAGTGAATGAAAAGTTGAGTATTGCATCTTCTTTGGAGCTATAATCAATACTGACGGAAGCTGATGATAATATAGGCAATGCTGATGAAACAGTCAAAAAATCAAGCAACACATTACATTGGGCAAATCTGCATAAGACCTCCTTAGAATGTTGAAGAGTGTGTTAGTCTATGTAGACTAGAAAAACAAATCCAGGGAGACTCATGTGTATAAGAAAGAGCTTTATAAACCAGAACAATTGATTATTGAGAAAACATCTCAGCCCAGACCAAGTTCATAAGTCCAATATTAGCCCCTATGTCCAATATAATCTATAAAGTCCTCTTCTGACTCACGAAACACATACAATGACACTGAATGTGGATGATCACAGGCCAGTGGGTAGAAAGTCTTTGGATCCAGTGGCATCATAAGTATCTCAGCCCTGGCAGGGGCCACCACGTGGCTGTTCCAGCTCAGGGCACTAGTGTAGCTCCATGTATCTTGTCAGTAGAGTCTCTCTGGGAGAAGAGATAGTGTCTCCCACCTCCAAAAAGGAATACAGGATTTCCCAGAATTCTCAGAGAAGACTATGCCCACACAGAGACCTCATTGGCTGTGATCTGATTGACAGACTACACTTTACCCCTTGACTCTTAATCCTCTCAAGTCCCAAATCAACACCCGATTATGTAACTACCACCAAGAGAAAGGATGTCACTTTAAGAGCTATGATACACCTCACCCAAGTCATGGTATTTTTGTTTCATATACACATGAGAGACATTGAATAAGGAAGACCAAAAAAGACTCTATACATTTGAATTATGGTGCTGGTGAAGAACCTTAAAGTACCCCTGGACTGCACAAGAGAACAAACAAATCTGTCTTCGAAGACATATAATCAGAAAGCTCCTTAAATAAGGATGGCAAGACTTCATCTCACATACTCTGCACACGTGGTCAAGTCAGAACAATTAACAAATGGGTGGCGACAAAAGGGAGGACTGTCAAGTTAGACTGACATGGTGGCTGTCACAATGGGCTCAAACATAACACTTGTAAGGATGGTGCAGGACCGAGCAGTGTCTCACTCTGCTGAGGAAGGTCACTAGGAGTTGAGCTGACGTCAGAGTACCTAATAACAATAAAAGGAGCCCTGGTCGCTTAGTGGTTACCCACTGTACTGCTTACCACAAGGTCAGCAGTTCAAAGCAACCAGCTGCTCTGAGGGAAAGAGATTAGGTATATAAAAAAATACTTAGTTCAATGGATTAATGGCCCACACAAACATCTGTCTCCACAACCTTGTGGCTAAGAAAACTGGATGGCATGTGGTCACCACTAATAAATGCTCTGAAAAAGTGTGTGTGTGTGTGTGTGTGTGTGTGTGTGTATATTCTGTAAACCACCTAGTTCACAATTTAAAAAACAGTAAGTTCAAAGCCATTACCAAAAAAAAAAAAAAAAAAAAGAAAGGTGGTTGCAAGCAGTCATCCAAGGCAAGATGGTTGAACAAAACATCTCTATTCATCTGGAGCAACAGAAGAGGAAGAGTCTGGAACAAGATGAGACAATGGCTATGTGACGAATTGCTTTCATAATAACTGTCTCCTGTGCTATGAGACAGGAACTGGATGGTGCCCTGTTACCATTACTGAATATTTGATCCAAGGTTTCATGGAAGAATTATGAGGAAAAGGAAGAAAATATGTAAGAGAATTCAAAATTCTCTTAGACTCTACACTTGCTGGAGCATAGTAGGTGGATGAAACCCTTAAAACTACTGCCTGAGGTAAGCTTTAAACTGCAACCCCCCAAATATCCCTGAAGTCTTTTAAAAACTAAACAATAGCTTACCTTACCTAGTGAAATGTCTTTCAAAAAGACCAAACACTGACCCTAAGATTGGGTTTACTTCCCCAGCATTCTTCATTTAGAATGTCTAGATCAGTGGTTAGAGTTCACATGAGAAGACCATGCATGACAGGCAGAACTGTCCCTGAGGGTTTCCAAGACCGTAACGCTTTACAGGAGTCGAAAGACCTGTCTTTGTTTCAGGAAGAACAGATCATTCCAGTGAGCGCTACCAAGTGTGGAGACACTATGATTCCCACTTGTCAACATTCCATTCCATTCCATTCCATTCCAGGTTTGTGGCCCTTCCTAAAGGTGAAAGATCCAGCTTTCCAGATCACTTCAGGAAGTAAAGTCACTTGGCTGCCGGTCTTATTTAAGGATAAACCTCTCTATTCATGAGCGGTCTCAGCAGTGTGCCTTACCCACACGGGCAATCTTGGGGAACTGGTTTTGCTTCCTGAAAATCAAAATATAGTTCAATCCAATTTATTCATATTTAAAGGTCACCTGTCAACTCTCAGTAATATTTATTTTTCTTAATAATACCTTTCATTTCCTGTCCATCAAATTCCCTTTCCTTTTCAAAGGAGGTGGCTGTGCAGCAACTCGAAAGATTAGATAGGAACCATAGGGAGCAGAGAGGAAGGACTGGGAAAAGGAGAATGAGAATGGTTGTGCGTATCTGACGGGTACAAGCAACTCGGGGAGATGTGCATGTCGAAACCGCCAAATTCATGTATTTATGCTGTGTATGTAAAAAAAATCCACTATTTGAAACAAAAGGGCTAGAATGGAATTAAAGAGAATGGTGACTTCTTGTAACCAATGTCACTAATGTTACCAACCTCACTGAACTATCTCTATAAAAATGGCCAAAAAAAATGGCCAAGTAGAAACTTAATTTACTATGTAAACTTTCACAGAAAATAAAAAATATTATTTAAAGAGCAAAAGAAATTAACTTGTGAGAGTTTTTAAAAAACAAAACAAAAGGCAAGTGCATGTATCTATTCTAAAATGAGAAACTAAGGGAACACTTTTTGTAATTAATCATGACCATTCATCATATAGATATTATCATCTGGGGCCAGGAGCACCATCTGCTGTGTTGTCAGAGGCCAGCCAGCCTTCACTTATTTAGATGAGAGTTAATTTTGTGGTAATCAAGACCTCACTAGATGGAAAGTTACTATTCATCATGTCTGTTTATTCTTTTAAGAAAACTGCTTAGTGTGAACAAGTGCGTGCTATACAACAGAGTTGCTTTTCATTTATGCAAGAGCATTTAGAGGAAGGGGAGGAGAGAGACTTTTAAACCTCATTCTAGAAATTTCATGGTTGAGAATAAGTGGAAGACAGGTTTAAAGTGACTGCTTCTTTCTTTGATAGTTCCAATCTTCAAAGCCCTATATATAAGTATCTTACAGCACTGGATTTTTCTAGCATTTAAAGATCTAATGAAATTTTTTTCTTGACTAAATGTAGGCTACTTCTACATTTCATGCTCAACAAGAGAAATAGAAATGGGTTTCAAACTTTCCATGGAAAAATGTCATTACCCTTTCATTTCATATTTTCCCAAGAATTTCTTAAAGCCCCTTCGTACACTACTCATGTTGGATTTGCTGAGAAATGAGCGTTAATCTTCAACATGTCCTCTTCTTAAAGAATCTTCAAGAGTGGTTTCCAAGTATATGCAATTGGAACTACTTCCAGTTAGCTGATGTGATACAATGTTATTTGTCTGGAATGCTGGCTGAATAAAAAGATAGGCAGGTATCAATAGTCTAAATAATCAATTTGGTGTCATGGCTATATATATATATATACATATATATATATATCTAAGAATATCCATTCATTAAGAATTTTGGGGCTGGGGGCATCGTAAAAAAAATTTTTTTTTGTTTATTTATGTGTACTGACCAACCACAGTGGGAAGCAACTAAAATGTTCACTGACAAAGGAGTGGCTTACAGATCTTTTAAAGCAGAGGTGAGATGACTTGGATGGAAATCAGGGGCACTTTTGACCCTGGGAGGCCATTTAGGAGCCCTGCTGGCCTTGTAAGTTAAACTCCAACCAGGCTGCTAACCAAGGCTGGGGATTCACACTCAGTAGCCAGTTCACAGGAGAAAACTGAGGCAGGCTGCATCTGTAAGAGCTACTGTCCTAGAAATCTGCCCGAGCAGTTCACTCTGTTCCACAGAGTCCCTCTGATCAGAAATCAACTCCAGGGCAGTGAGCTTTATTCTTGGGGGTGTTCACCGCGATTGCTTTAGTGATCCTTGATCACAAAGCGGGAAGGGGGTATTCCTGGCGCTAGTGGGGAGAAACCAAGGATGCTGGTGTACAATACACAGATGACCAGCACAAAATGTCAGTAGTTCCAGGTTTAAGAAATTATAACAAATAAGTTAATTATAAAAATCCTAATGTTCAACCCTCAAACTTTTTTTATGTACCACTCTTCAAATAGAAATATCTGGGATCGCTAATGTTTCTTTGTCTAATGGGAATCAAGTCAATAGAGCCTCAGACAACCAACCGGGTAAGAGAGAGATGAAGATCGGAAGGCCAAGTTCCACATCAAACACAGGGACACAATGGGAAATGGTGGGGACTAGGGCAGAGGAACCACAGTAGAGACCTGAAATACTGTAAATAAAATTCTGAAATAAAACAGAAACCAAACCATCTCCATCAAGCTACTTCCGATGCTTCTGGACAGTGTAGAACTGCCCCTGTGGGTTTCTGAGGATGTAACTCTTTTTTTTTTTTTTTGGACATCACAGCCCTCTGGTGGTGGGAGTAGGAGGTCCAGCTTTGCTGCTGGATTTCAACCTCCAACCCAGTGGGCCGCAGTCCCGCGCACAACCACTACGCCACCAGGGCTCAGTCCTATAACTCTTTATGGGAGTAGAAATCCCTGTCTTTTTCCCACATAGTGGCTGATGGTTTCAAGCTGTTGACATTGTAGTTAGCAGCCCAATACAGAACCACTAGGCCATCCAGCTTCCTTTCAGGTTCTGTGAAACATGTCTTTCCTTTACAGGTTCTGCCTTAAGTGACTAGTAAAGGATAGGTAGGAAGGTGTCTTCTCGGTTTCTCAACCTGGTGTCTTGTTTAAACAGTGTCCACTGCCAGTAGTACCTGAATAAAGGAGACACAGGGTTTTTTTCTCTCCCTTTCTCCAAATTTGGCATCTGGATCATTCTAAGTAAGACTCAGCCTTATCTCTTGTTCCTATTGTCCTCCATTTCTGGTCATTGGTGACACTGCAAAATACCCTTCCCCATGAGCCTGCAATGCCACTCTCCTGTAAGAATGTAATTCCTACAGGGACGCTTGAGCCCGTCACACCAACAGTAAGGCGGCGTTGTCAGGGACCTGGCTGCCACTGTCAAGGAGAGAGCCCCAGGTGGATGGAAAGCTGACTCAGACAGATGGGTAGAAACGTCGGCTCTGTCCTCCCATGGTAGCTTACAAGTAAGCGCATTTCCCAATGGTTGGCGGCCAGGAGAAAAAGTGTGCAACTTCAACGTATTCAGAGGAACACAAGCCAAATCCAAAATTAACGCTGTCAGACATTAGACTGTCCAATTCTAAACATGCTGACAATTCTTCAAAGAAGATGTAGGAATTGTGAAGGGTACAATCATTTAGGACATTTGCAGGTCCACTAGGACTTAGCAACTTCTTCCCTAGGTATAACTCCCCGAGAAACCAGTGCCTGTGCATTCGTTATCTTTGCAGGAAGGCTTTTCATAGTCAGACAAAGAACCACTCAAATACCTCTTCATAGTAACCAGCTGCTGTCAGGTCAACTATGACCCAGAGGGGCCCAGGTCTGCCAGGGTGGAACAAGGCTCCCCGGGTTTCAGCAGCAGCCTGCCAGGCATGTCTATGCAGTTGCCTCTGGGTTAGCCAGTAAGGTGGTGTTTGCACCAGCCAGAAGCAGTCAGGCCTGGAGAAAGAGTCTGCAAGTCTGAGGCCTCCTGGATCCATGAGCCCTGACCTGGCTTCCATACCAGAGCCCCCACCTCTCACCCCCTCTTCAACAACAGAGGTTGCCCCCTCCCTCAGGGGAGGGCAGGCAGCCAGACTGATAGGCAGAGGCAGGATCAACCTCGAAGCCTCGGGGGGAGGTGAGCAGACCGGGGATGTCGCCCGCTTCCACCAGCACTGAGTGCACTCCCCCGCCTGGACATTCCTGACCCTGCTGGCAAGGCAAATGTTATTCTAAAGATGCACTTGACCTGCCACCAGGGACTGGTTTCTCTGGCTTCTGCCCAGTGAGAAGGCCCATAAATCGATTAGTGACCAAACCTGAAAATTTTTCTCCTGCAACTCAGCAGGAATTCAGATGTCACAGTGCCGAGGACTCTTGCATTTTATCTGGTCATCTAGGGGGATTTCCTTCCCTTAGGTATTACAGACTCCCAAGGTAGCAGCCTTCCGGAAGGAAACAGCACATGCCCCACCCCACACCCCCACTACGACTCTTTTGCAGTAGATGATGGGGGGCGGGGGGGCGGAGGCGGTAGGGGGGTTCCTCAAGCCCACTCCTTTTAGGAGCTATTGTTTCCACTGGCTGACCTCAAGAGCCCTGTCAGAATGTGCCAACCTCACTCATTTTTTGAGAAAGCTACATGGTTGGCAAAATTGTGTATGCTGGAATGCTTGCGTGGAGAAAGCCACCCCCAGCAAATGTGTGCACCTGCTTGTGGCTAATTGTGAGCTTGCTCAAGGCCACAATCAGCCACCTGCCATTCCGAGGAGGCTCCCAAGGAAGGGAGTGAAGGCAATTAGCAAACCGTGGGTGCCAGCATTTCTGGGAGAAACGGAATTCAGCAAGTGTTCCCCTTAAGACAGTGGCTATCTGCTCGCCGGGAGTGCATTCACTAAGCTTCCAAGAAATGAACAATATTTTAAAATGCTCACACCCTAAACTTCACTTTCCTTCCTGATGCCAAAGTGATGTCCTACCTGAATCTCATAGCGAAGGGGCCTAAGAAGTATACACTAACCACCATGCCTAAAATGCCTTGTCTACAGAGACGTCACAAAGAAATAAACAGCGCTGTTTCAACAGGAACATGGGCCACTGTGGAGATGAGTGTGGGACTCCTGAAGATGTTGACATGGAATGATGTCCCTGGCAATAATGAGGCTGACAGCAAGGGGAAACACACATACATGCCTGTTGATGTCCACTGAAGCACTCTTTAGAGCCACCTAAAGATGAGAACCCCCTGGATACCCACCAGCAGAGGAATGGATAAATGCAGGTGCCTACAATGGGTCGTCATTAACCACAGGACACAGAATTTGGATACATGCCACCATAGTGAGGAACCTTTAAAACAATAGAAATGAGCCACAAAAGGAGAAATATTTATGATCTCACACTAAATGTGTAGGCAAATGCATACAGACTAAAGCGCCTTGGTGCTTCCCAGAGGTGGGAGAGGAGGGGAGGGGGCTCATTGCTCAGAGACACCGAGCTTCTGTCATGGGAGATAGACAAATTGGAAATGTGGAATGGTGAAGCTCGACGGAGGTGAAGAGTGTCACTGAACGGTACATGTGGAGAGGGTCGAGTTGTCAAATATCATGTTTGGTGTTGAATATCATATTTACCCTCTTTCTCTTAACACATGACAAGTAGTTTTTGGACTGTTATACTTTTTCACGCACACATCATCATAATTCAAAGCCTCTAGCTCTGAAAAATGTGGATGCCCCCCCTCTAATTCACAATAGAGATTTTTTTTAAAGAACAGAAGAATGTGTCTGTGGCTGTAAAGCCACTATTGAGTGATTAAGTGCCCGTCCAGGATACCCACCCCACCACCCCCCGCCTTGATAAAATCCTCGGCCCGTTAAAAATAAGTATAAATGTGCCATGCAGACGAAATGTCCTCAGCTATTAACTAACAGGCTGTGAGAAGGGGCCACCGAGGGCTTGGGCAAGCTCTGAGTTGGGAACTCTAGCCAGCACTGTTTTCCTTGCAAAGTGAGGATTTACTGTCCTTAGGAATCAGGCTCATTAGAACCACGTGCCAGTTTTCCGCCATCCTTGTTTGGTGAGCTGCTGCTTCCTGTCTCCATGGGACTGACCAGCCCAGGGTGAAGTACACTGACGCCAGGGGGACACAATGCAGGTAACCCAGTCCACGGCCTTCGAACTGATTTTGACTCTGAGCGGATGGGGGCAACCAGTCTCATGCTTCTTACACAGTCTGGTGGGTTTGAACTTCTGATCTTGCAGTTAGCGGGCTTGGCTTCCATCACTCACCTGCGGCTCTGCAGAAAAACCCATGCGGTGATCTTCCGAGGAGCCTTGCTGCTGCTGCTGCGGGTGCTGGGTGCTGTTGAGAGAGTTCTAACTCCCAGCGACCCTAGATACAGCAGAATGAAAGACCGTCCGGGCCTACGTCACCCCCACGGTTGTTCTTATGTTTTAGCCTATTGTGGCAGCCACTCACTGTCAATCCCACCCGAGGAGGGTCTTCTTCTTTTCCCTGCTTCTCTAGTTTACTAAACATGCTGTCCGTCTCTCCTGATAACAAATCCAAAGCACATGAGACAAAGTTTCACCATTCTTGCCTCTCAGGAGAATTCAGGCTGTACTTCTTTCAAGACAGATTTGTTTGTTCTATTGGTATTCCGTGGTACTTTGAATATTCTTCAACAGCACCATAATTCAAAAGCATCCTTCTTTTTTGGTCTTCCTTATTCAATGTCAAAATTTCACATGCATCAACTCTTTAAAAACAAAACTAAACTACACTGAATTCACTGCCATCAAATCAACTCTGTCTCGTGGTGGGCAACCCTAGAGATCAAGGCGAAACTGTCCCTGTGGGTTTCTCAGACCATAACTCTTTAAGGGAGCACAAAGCCTCATCGTCTCCCACGGAGTGGCTAGTGATTCTGAGCTGCTGACCTTAAGCTCAGCAGCCCAATGCATAACCATTGCACCAAAAGGCCTCCTTCACATGTGTGGATAAGGTTGAAAATAATATGGCTTGGGTCAGGCACACCTTATTCCTCAAAGCAATACCCTGGTTTTTCAGCACTTTAAAGAGGTCTGTGCAGCAGATTTACCCAAAGCAATGCTTCCATTTATGTTTTGACTGCTGCTTCCACGAGCATTGATTGTGGGTCCAAGCAAGAGAGAATTCTTGTCGTCAATCTTTTCTTCATTTGTCATGTTTTCTACTGGTTCAGGGCAAGGATTTTGGTCTTCTTTACATTTATTTGTAATCCTTACTGAAGTTTTCAACCTTTGATCTTCATTAGTAAGTGCTCAAGTTCTCTTCACTTTCAGCCTGGTTGTATCATCTGCATATTACAGAGTGTTCATAAGCCTTCCACCAACCCTTTTACAGCACTCACCATGTAATCCAGCTGCTCTGATTAGTTGCTCGGCATACATATTCAATAAGTATGATGAGCGAATATAAGCCTGCTTTACACCTTTACTGATTTTAAACCGTGCACATTCCCCTAGTTCTGTTCATACAACTGCCTTTTGATCCACGTGCAAGTTCTGCATGAGGACAATGAAGTGCTTTGCAATTCCCCTAAGTCAGGACTATCTGTAGTTCACTATTATCCACATAGTCAAATACCTTTGCATACTCAGTAAAACATAAGTTACGATCTTTCTGGTATTCTCTGCTTTGAGTCAAGGTCCATCTGACATCAACAACAATACTTCTTGTTCCAGGTCCTCCTCTGAATCAGGCTTGAACCTCTGGGAGCTCCCTGTCAATGTACTGTGGCAACCATCGTTGGATGATCTTTGGCAGCATTTTACTTGCATGTGCTTTTAATGACATTGTTCTATACTTTGTGCATTCTATTGTGTCACCTTTCCTTGGAATGGGTACAAATATGGATCTCTTTCAGTGACCACCAATGGGCCATTTGAGCAGAGATGAAAAGACTGAAGATGTTAAACTTATAAGTGGTTCCCAAACTGCACTCAAATGAACTGGTCTGCTTATCTGTGGGGCATGGAGAATTAGTTGTCTATGACAGCTTAGGCAGTATAGGTGGTGGGCACCTTCAGGAGTGGGGGAGGGTCACACATACCTCATGGCATCACATGCCAAGCTAACTGCAAAACAGGCAAATAGGTCAGTACAAGTAGGCAGATTTCATTTTACTCCTAGCTAGCTGTGAAGAGTTTAATGGCCAGGGGTATACAGCCTCCACACATGGGGGTGGGGGAAGAGAGAGAGAGAGAGAGAGAGAGAGAGAGAGAGAGAGAGAGAGAGAGAGAGAGAGAGAGAGACTGAGAACCCTAACAGATCTATAGACACCTTCCGCATTGGCATGAACTCCACAGTGGTGGTACTAGCTGCTTAAACATGCATGAAGGTCTAACCTGATATTTTTTTCTCTAGTTTACTGGCAGACACTATTTAAGCTGAAATTCCAAGTGTGTTGAATGGACAATATATGCTCTGTGAAATGCAATGTCTCATACCCTAGCTGGACATTGCCTTTACCTAGTTGTTCTAAGCCTCAGCTTTTCTCCTGTAAAACCCCAAAACAAAACTCCCTGCCGTAAAACCAAGTCTGACTCATAATGAACTTATAGGACAGTATCAAAGGGTCCTGTGGGTTTCCAAGACTTTAAAATCTTTACAGGAATAGACACTTTTTCACATTTCTCCTGCGGAGCAGCTGGCAGTTTCAAACTGATGATCTTTGTGGTTACATGTCCAACATGTAACTCACTATGTCATCAGGGTTCCTTCTTTCCTGTAGAGATACCCCAATTCCTTACAGTGTCATTTTAGTGCAAAGGAGAAACTTTCTTTAAAATACACTTTGTAAATGACTTCGAATTTCTAACGTAATTAGCAGCACTTTCTTCTATTCAAATACAGGTCAAAGCTTTTTATTTTCTAGAAGTTCAGGAGAAAAATAGTTTAACAGTTTGGAATGGGGTTGAATTTTGAATTTGGCTTTAATGACTTTATGTAATCCGCCAAATAACCATCCTTGCCCTCCAGCACTGTTGTTATACCTGTCTTACTGAGACTTAAGGAGGGCACGGGACAGGTCATTCCAGTTGAGGTGTGACTGGAACTCAGTGTGGTTCCAGGGTCTGGACTATTCCAGACTCCATTCCAGGACCAGAGAGTCTGGCCCCCCAAATCTAGCAACATTCACTGCATTTATCAACCAGTAGATTTCTTTAAGCATGTGTTGGATTCATGCTTGAGGAATTACAGACTGGCAAGTCAGAGCATGAGGGCTCAAATCTAAGTTCCCCCTTTACATGTGTGCCCTTGGTCTCTGGGTCTCAGTCTCCACAGATGCAGAACGGAGATCCCAATAGCCACACTTGAAGGACAAAATGATAGCGTATGTAAGTGGGCCTGGCCCTCAGTGGATAAGGGTGGAGGCTGTATATGCTTAGTAGATGAGAGTGTATTAGTACTTAAAATTCTGAGCACTAAGAAGGCTACTCTTTACAGCCACAGCCTCTAAGGCATTTTTGAGTCTCCACACAGATTCACCTCCATTGAGTTCCTTCTGACCATTGGCAGCAAGGTGCAAAGCTTTGAGTTCAAGGTGAGTGTGTTTGCTGGGGGTGTCCTGGAAGGGCAATGAGAGATTAGGTGGCAGCAGACGCCCTGGTGATATAGTGGATTACCAGTTGGAATCACTGATTATGAGTGTGAATAATTGGGTTTGCTTCCCCTACCCCACCAGGTTGGACTGTCATGGTCAGTGGACACTGAAGTTTTCTAAATCTGCAACAGTGGACATCTATCAATTACTGTCTTTCCAGATTCTGTAGTCCCTTCTGCAAATGCAATGAACTGATCTGATTTTGTGAGTTTCCTTTGCTCTCCAGATCCAGTCTAAGTGGCTGACTTTCTGTGAATCCTTTGCATAATGGCATCCTGTTGATGCTCTCACTTATCTGGATGATTAGTTTTTGTCCTGTGCAAGATTTAATAAATGGTTCTCTGTAAATTATAATTGAACATGGGGTCTCTTTTCTCCTCTGGTGGTAAACCTTGGCCTACTAATTCGAGGTAAGTATTAGAATCCCAACCGCAAGGTTGGTGGTTCAAACTCGCTGGCCTCCCTGAGGGAGAAAGATGAGACTTATCGCTTCTGTAAAGATTGACAGCCTCAGCAGTGATGGATTTGGGTTGCTATGAATTGGAATGGACTCGATGCCATGGGTTCGGCTTTTGGTTTTGGTTTCCTGCCTTGGCATGAGTGAGAGTGGAGGCTGCATGGCCAGATGGCCTGGATCTAAGTGCTAGTTACAAGCTTCTTACCAGCAAGTGACTCCACTTCTCTGAGTCTGTTTCTTCACCTGTAAAATTACTACAAGCATCAGAGAATCGAAACAATAATTAAGTGGCTGGTCCATACAGATAGTAACAAGATTAATAATTCCTTAAGTTTATGGCAGGGAAGTTTGTGGGCTATTGGGGAGCTAATAGTAATGGGTATAAGAATGAAGAAAATGTTCTAAAATTGAATGTGGTTATGATTGTACAACTCTTCTCAATATATTTAAACCATTAGATTATATGGTATGTGAATCATATGCCAACAAAACCGTTAGAAAAAAGACAGAATTAAGTGACTAAATGAAACACTTAGAAATGAAGTCTTTCCAGGAGCCCTGTTCTGCTACTTGCCTGTCACTTTGTGGCCCCGGTGGCTTGTGTATTGCTGATGCAGCAGGCTGTGTTGCTGGCGTTTCAAATCCTAGTGGGTCACCATGGTGACCAGGTGTCAGCAGAGGTTCCAGATTAAGCACAGACCAGGAATAAGGACCAGGCCATCCACTTCACTGGAATTAGCGGCCAACCACCTGATGGACAGCATGGGAACGTGGAGCCCAGTGTTGCAATACTGGTGGGGCTGGTGAAGGACTGGTGGTGCTTTGTTCTCTTGGCCATAAGGCCTATGGGCCAGAACCAGCTCTGTGGCCCCTAACAACACCAACAAGGGGCCCTGGTAGCATAAGGAATAAAGAGCTTGATGGCTGAGGTCAGCAGTTAGAATCCCCCACCCTTGCTCAGGAGCCGGATGCAGCAATTTGTTCAACGGGGGCTCCAAGAGGTAGATTCTGGCGTGGTTCTGCCTTTTACATCCCACCTACATTCTAAACCTTTCACAAGCATTGTTTGTCTTCATGAAGTGTTCAGGAATTCTGTGGAATTTCAAGGTGGACACCTCAAAGCTTCCACGGAAATCTGGGGCCCCTGTGAGCACGAGGCTCCGTGCAAATGCCAGTGAAGCTGATCTTGCCAATCGCTCTTTCTCTGGTAGGTTTCCACAGTCTTAATTGCTTCCTTTCTGCCTGGCTGCCCTCCCTGGACCTGAGCACCACAACCCAGTGAGCCTGTTCCAAAGGCCATTAGGTAGGGCTCCCTTTCCTTCCGTTCTGGCTGCACAGACTGCTGGGGCCCCCACCTGCTGCGGGGAATCACTGGCTCACAGCTCTGGGGGTCACAAAGTAGGAGTTTAAGTTTTGGTGCAAGAACTACCTGTTAGGCAAAGTGGGGAGTTTGTGATGGATCATGCATTTGTTTCAAGAGAAAATGCAGCCTCGTCTAAGCTCTAGAGATTTTTTTTTTTTGGTGGCATCACTGCCCTGGTGGAAGTAGGAAGCACAGCCTTGCTCCTGGAGAGCTGCTACTGGATTTGAACCGTCAACCCTGTGGGCTACAGTCCCACACACAACCATTATGCCACCAGGGCTCAGCCCAGCTCTGAGAACTTTAAGTCTAAAAGGACCTCAAAAAAAAAAAATCGAATCAAAGCACGCTGTTTACAGCCTCATCCCCACCATCATCCGACAACTTTTAATAAAGACAATATTCACAGCTTTTTTCTTTTTAAAATGCCTTTACAGCAAACCTGGCATTATACAAAATATTCTCTTAGCAAACATGATAGTATACAACACTCTCAGAAGCTATTGTTTTTAGGCTTCAATTGATAACCACCCACATGCAGCAGGAGGGAGCGTTGCTCTTTGTGATGCTTGAGCCTGTTGTAGCTGCTAGGTCTCGGCAGCTCTTTTTGCCGACTAAGCATGACGTCCTTCTCCAGGAACTGATCCTTCCGAATAATGTGTGTCCATAGTTGGTGAGACTTCTGTGATAGTTAAGGTTTACTGTGCCAACCTGGCCGATCAACACATGTGGGATTAATTGAAGGACACTGAGATAAATGACTCAGTGAGCCTCGACTTTCTGCTTCTCTTTTCTCTGGCTCTCTCTCTGATGGTCATGTGGAGGAGCCATATGGACTTACTCTGATGCAGCACTGAGTGCTGGAGAAGGTGTGTGGAGACCCCTGTCAGCACTGAGATGCTTACACAGCCACTGCATTCAATGATTTTTTCCCCCCTCTGGCCTGTGATTCTCATGCATTTGGCATCATTGTGTGTATTTTGTGAGTTTGAGGAGGACTTTGTAGATTGCTGTCAGACATATGTGCTAAGTCAGACTTATGGGCTTGGACTGGACAAGGTTGGAATGCTTTCTGAATGTACGCTTACCTTTTATATAAAACTCTCTCTTTTACATATGAGTTTCTGTGGATTTGTTTTCCTAGTCTACCCAGACTAACACACCTTCTAAGGAGCATTCTGGCTAAACTTCTTCTCAGACAGATCTGTTCATTCCTCTGGCTATCCATTATTCTTTGTGTGTGTGTGTGTGTGTGTGTGTGTGTGTGTGTGTGTATGTGTGTGTGTGGCATCACTGCCCTGGTGGCAGTAGGAAACCCAGCCTTGCTCCTGGAGAGCTGCTGCTGGATTTGAACTGTCAACCCTGTGGGCCACAGTCCCACAAACTACCACTAGGCCACCAGGGCTCAGCTTATCCATTATTCTTTACCATCATGATAATTCTCCTGCAGTCTTATTCATTGTCCAAGTTTCTCATACTTGAAGTCATTGAAAACATCCTGGCTTGGATCAGGCACCCCTTAGTCCTCAGAGAGATAGCTTCATTGTTTAACACGTTAAAGAGCTCTTTTGGAGCCAATCTGCTCTGTGCAATAAGACTGGTTTCTTGACTGCTGCATCCATGAGTGTTCACTGTAACTCTAAGCAAAATGACATCCCTAACAACGTCAATATCTTTGATTATTGTGATAGGTACATTTTGGGTCAACTTGATTATTTTCCCAGTTGAGACCTCCCCCGTGTTGTGATCTAATATAATGTACTCAACTCTATGATGGAATCTACTATGAGC
The DNA here is from genome assembly GCA_004026705.1 of Nesogale talazaci. Taxonomy (NCBI): domain Eukaryota; kingdom Metazoa; phylum Chordata; class Mammalia; order Afrosoricida; family Tenrecidae; genus Nesogale; species Nesogale talazaci. Next base: position 205,289 of record PVJH01000743.1, read on the forward strand.
AGTCAAATAGTTGTGGGAAGTTTAAAATGGAGGGCTTCTCAAATCACAGCCCTGGTGGTGTTTCCTAGGGGTATCTGGCCTAGTGGATCTAGAAATAGAGATATATATTTACTTATACCTAAATCTACTTATCCATCCATCCATCCATCTACCCATGTCTGGTTTTGCTTCTTTAGAGAACCCAGCCTAACCAATGATCACGATATTGTTTATTGGTCCAGTTATGAGGAATATTTTGCTGTTGTTGAGGTGCAATTGTACTGATAGGATAGACACTGCTTTTCAGTAAGAAGTGCTGCAAGACCTCTGTGCTTTCAGCAAGCAGGGTTATGTCATCTGTATGTATTGTTTATGAATTTTCCTCCAACCCTGCAGATGTTTTCTTTTTTATATAGATTGTCTGAGCATTGTGTCATGCTTTGAAAAGCATACAATTCGGGGCTGAGCTCCGGTGGTGTAGTGGTTGAGTGAGGAACTGCGACCCACTGGGTTGGCTGTTCAAATCCAGCAGCAGCTCTCCAGGAGCAAAGACAGGGCCTCCTACTCCCACCAGAGGGCAGTGATGTCCCCCCCAAAAGATACAATCCCTATGCACACCTTTCCTGATTTTAAACCACACACTCTCCCTTTAACTACTGCCTATTGATCTTTATATAAACTTCTCATAAGCATTAACTGAATATTCTAAAATTCTCTTTCTTTGGCACATCATTGGTATTTTTGTGATCCACACAGTTTATAAAACATAGGAAACATCTTTCTGATAGTTTTCATTTTCAGTCAAGATCCATCTGACACCATGATTCACACCATATGTTTTGTGTCCTCTTCTGAATCTGCCTATCAGTTAAGAAGGGTAATTCTCTGTTTACAGAAGAAGAAACTTAAGTTTAGAGATGATATACAAATGAGCTAAGATTGCTCATTAATGAGAGTTGGAATCTGTTCTTAAGAATTCTAAGACAGTGTCAGGATAGACGGAAGACCTTCGGACATGTGGAAAGAAAGTAGAAGTTCTGCAGATTTCTAGTCCCTAGGCACAAATGCTTTACTCTTGATTATTCACTGCCAATTCCAGCAGGCTCCAGAGGTGCAAAAGAAGGGCCACCTGCGTCCAGTTTAACTCGCCTCATTGCTGACTCATATGACTTCCCTTTGGGTTCGGAAGACTGTAACTATTTACTGGAGTAGAAAGCCCAGCCTTTGTCCCTCAGAGCTGGGGGTGGTTTATCTACTCAACACTTAACCACTCCACTGCCAGGACTTCACTCAGACTCAAGGACAAACAATGGAGGGGTTCATCTCTGTAACACGTGAGGCTACATAAGTAGGGATTGAGTCCATGTCAACAGATTTGGTTTGGAAGGTGCATTGTATAAATACAACATATACAAGTGCACCCACTGAGAATGAGTGAGGAAATGACAAACATTTAGAGACTGGTTTTTATATATGTAACATGTGTACTATATGGGTGTATGTATTATTGTACATGAATAATGTATGTTAATTTACTTTTCCCACAGTATATATTATAATCATCTTTCCATGCCAATGAACACTCACCTACAACAATAATTCTAGTGTAAGTACTGGACTAACAGACTATGGGTAATGGCTGAGATCTGAATATTGATGTCCATCCCACAATCCTATGCCCTCCTCTGGAGGCCATGATCCTTTCTTTTAAAAAGGCCATCTCTACAATGTAGGGACTAAACACTGGAGACAAATGAACAAGTGCTGAGTCTCCGTGCCAGACTTTCTTCAAGGGTCTTTATCTCAGGGGATCTTCCTAATAAAGTTCCTGAAGATAAAGGACTTTAGGCACCGAGGACCCCCAGAGAGGCTCAAGGTCACCACCAGCAGCTGAGCAAGACGGCTGTCAAACTCACAGGTGTCTGATTACAAAGCCCCAGTGTCTCCTCTACAAAATGTGGAGTGAAGCAGACTCAGCAATAAAAAGAAGACTGGGGACCCCGGTGTGCTTCTACCACAGCCGGGCTCAGTCAGCACTCTGCACCCTAGAGGGACTTCCTCTACAGGAATGAATATGGGAGAACTGCTTCAACGGCATCCAAGTATGCTGCTGTCTCCTGCCTTTTCACTCTTACGTTATCTCCTCACGGGACTCACAGGAGATAGGGGAAACTTCACAGATAAAACATGGCCTTCTTTGACTAGGGAGAACAAAGATCTATGGAGGCCTCTTTGTACCAGTATAAGTGACAACGGTGACTTTCAGATAGCAGAGAGACGTGGGGGCATGCCCCATCTATCTGGATTGCTGTAGATACATCATGCTTCCTTCTGTCAATAACAAAACTTAGGGATCCAAATACATAATATTGGACACCCTAACATTCTATGCATCGAGTGGATGAGAATAAAAATGCCCACTGTATAATATGGATGGCTCTTTGCAAATCAGTATCTTTTCACATCAAACAGGTTCAGAATTTGCTGAGTATTTACCCGAGTAAATGTGCGGGAGAAAGATGAAGCATTCTGCCTCTGTGAAAATGTATACCCTCAGAAACCCCCAGAGGCGGCCCTACGCTGCCCACAGAATCCCATGAGTTGGAATCAACCACATGGCAATGAGAAGAGTTAATGAAATTAAAACTAAGGGGAGAAATGAATCTGGCAGGATATACTTGGAGGATATACTTTTCAAGACTGTATCTTTTTTTTTTTTGGGGTGGGGGAGAAGGGGGACATCACTGCCCTCTGGTGGGAGTGGGAGGTCCAGCCTTGCTCCTGGAAAGCTGCTGCTGGATTTGAACCGCCAAGCCAGTGGACCACAGTCCAAGACTGTATCTTTTACAGTTACTTGAAATCTGAATTTTTGGTGAATAAACTTAAGCTTCATAAGGTGAAATCTATGAGACACTGTCCAGCAAGATGCTCCACACAGGATCACTGTTGTTTGCTGCTGTCCAGCAAGTGCCTGTCCATGGGGAGACCTCACACAAAGAAACCAGGAAGAAAGGCTGCCTGATCAGGTACAGTCCCCACACTGGCAGGAAATAGCTGATCCATGAGCTGTTTCATTGACAACCAAACTGTCCTCTAGTCCCTCTTAGTCTGGAAGGTTCAATGACAGCTTGTTGGTATCTACACAAGATGTGCACTGGCCAGGAATTGAACCTGGGCCTCCTGCATGGAAGGTGAGAATTCTACTACTGAACCACCACTGGCCCACCTCCAAGGGTTAACAGAATATCAAGACTTAATTCCAGCACATAGAGATCCTACAGCATAGAATAGACTTAGGGATCTGAAACTCTCTTTACAGGAACAGACAGCCTCATCTCTCTCCTTCGAAGAGTGGGTTTGACCCACGCCCTCTGTGATCAGTAACTCAGTGCACAGCCCACTGTGTCATCAGGGCTGCTCCTCTAAGCACTGGGGACAGATAATTAAAGGAAATGCTTCCTACATGGTCTCATTTTGGAGATTTACTGTGTACAAGAGTGATCTGAAAGTTTGTTGAAGAAAACTTGGTGAACATGCTTGACGTGTAATCAAGTGTTGTTCGTACTCCCCTGTGTTTCCTTGCTATTATAGTTCTTGGTTTCTTTGTGGTTTTTTTTTACATAACAACTCTGCATCTAGTCAAACTTTTTTTTGAGTTTTGATTATTTTTAGCACCAGTAAGTTATTTAACCACACGAAAGTTCAAAATTTCCATCTGTAAAATGAATGCATTAGCACTGAGAATTGTTGTAATATGATACTATAAATAATGATAATGTCAGACTATATTTCTTAACTTAGTAACAAGCTTGTAAAATAGGAATAATGAGCTACAAACCACAAGATCAGAAGATTAACTGAGCAAATATTTAGAAAACATGGTAAATAATTACAAGTACCTACAGATTATGAAAAGTACTATATATGCTCGAGTATAAGCCGACCCAAATATCAGTTGAGGCACCTAGTTTTACCATAAAAGCTGCACTAAAAATGTATTGAAAAACTCAGCTTATGCACAAGTATATACAGTAAGCAAAATGCTAATGCATGAAGCTGACTGGTTTACAAATGAACTTGCCTATGTCTTTACATCCAACCTCCAAATAGGGCCATTTCATCAAGAAGCGGCTGCTTCTCAAGAATTGTTTTTCTCTTCACAAAGGCATTTTGGTGATTCATTAATGCTTCAGTGGCATAGGAGTCTTCTTTTTTTTCAAGTCAGACATCTATATTTTGTCAATAAATACCTTGGGAATCTGTGTTAGAATATTAAAAAAGAGTCTTTATCAAGGACTTCCTAATTTTTTTCAACTTTTCTTTTCATCCAAGAAATTCTGAGCAAGTGCTGCCAGAAACACCTCAGATTCACTATCATTTAATTTTTGGTGGTTGCACATTCTGCAACCTTTCACAGATACCAATTTTTGTGATTCCCCACGTTAAGTTACAAGACCTCATATGAATTGCAACCCATCACTTTTAAGAAACGAGGCTCCCAAACTTATTTGGCCGGCTTCCCCCTTTTCAGAAAACAAAAGAAAACAAAATAAAAAAAATTACTCATAGCTTCCCTGGCTGATACAGCCCATAATCCAGGATAAAGTGTGTAGGTGTCTGCATTTGGCAATTGCGGCAACATCGGGGCTGGGAAACAACTGCCCTCAAAGAGCATGCGCCTTAGAGTTCCGGCAACGTCACTCTCTCATGTTAAAGGAAAAGCACAGTTAACTCTATGAGTACTAGCGTTCACCGAACCCAAACCAGGGTACTTCCAGTCACTTTGTTTACAGGTGAAAGCTGGCAATACGTAAGAAAGAATGGCGAAGAATTAATTCATTTGGATCATGGGGCTGGCGAAGCCTATTAAAAATACCATGGAGGTATAAGAGGTCTGGTAAGCTCGATCTAGGGTAATGCCACCGAGAGGAAGTACTGAAACCCAAATGAAAGCCTAACATGATAGTGGGACAAGAGGAAAGTTAAAGGAAATAGAGGAAAAAACTAAGAGGCAAAGGGTCTTTACAGGGGTCTAAATACAGGCATATGCATATGTAAATATATTCCTATATGATGATGGGAAGATAGATCTATGTGCATATATTTATAGTATAGTTTAGTATTAAGGTAGCAGATGGACCTTGGGCCTCCACTCACACACTCCCTCAATGCAAGAACCCTTTGTTTTATTAAACTGGAATTCCATGATGCTCACCTTTCTGACACGATTGCTGAAGACAAACGTGTGCGTACATAAGCAAATGCGGTGACGGCGTTATCCCTCTCCTCCTTCCATCAAGGAGTTGGTTGGTTTGAACAGTTAACCTTATGGTTAAGCCAGTTCCACAAGTGACAGGTCCCGGGTTTGAAGCCAAGCAGTCAAATTCCAGAGTGGATACCAGTAGAGGAAGGGCTCAGCACATTATGCTTGTCATTGTGCGGTGCTGTTGAGCTGGTTCTGACCGTAGGCACCCCTGCCTCCCCTCGTACAACAGAAGGAAGCACTCCTGGGCCCTGGGACATCTACACACCTGTTGCTTGGTTTGCCCCCATTATTGCGGCCCAGCCTATGAGAGCTGTTGTTTTTATTCTTGTCACTGACTTTCAAGTCTTGGAAATGGACAGATGGCTTTAAGTGTTTTCCAAGGTGAGACAGGGGGCAATGAGCTCATTAATGTCCTTGAGTACTTTTCCCCGTCAAAAAGGACTCTCAGGGCACCCCCAAAGGGAAAACTCTCAGTTGGGACAAGGCTGTGACGTTGTGACTATTACTTCCCCTCTATAGTTGCTACTAATGTGCTCTCATTTTGACCCCGTGCTAAATTGTAAAGCGCAGTTACTCATGTTTTTTGTTTCTTTTTAAGCAAAGCATACTAACCACACTCCTAGACACACAGTTACTTGGTAACTCCCATGTTTCTAGAACTTTAAAAAATAAAAATAAACCAAGTAACAACACCCACCTCTCCACTACCTGCAATCCAACAAGACTTTGCATTTACAGGTTCACTTGCAGCCAACTCAATGATAAAAGCCAGTCTTCTCCCTGCCTGGTGTCATCACTCAGGAATTCAAGGAGTTTTGTTTGTGTGGTGTTACCCAAGTAGCCTGTTATCTTTAGTAGCCTGTTAACTGTTAGCTTTAGGGCAGACATAGAAAGTCAGACCTCCTACTATTTAAAGAAAATGGAAGTCCCTACTCTAGAGCAGGGATTCCTACTGGTGATGATAACATTCACTTAACAACTCTTAAGGAAACATGGCAGGAAGCAGAATGAGGAGGGGAAAATTGTTACTTTGAAAGGCATTCTAGGAAGAACTGGAGCAAAGTTAAGAAGGCAAAATGGTACTGATACATAGAGGAAAGGTATCTGTGAGTGGAGGCCTCTGAGAGGCATCTCAGAAGAAAGGCCTGGTGATCTGCTTCTGGAAAATCATATTTTAAAAATCTCTGTGGAACATAGGCCCACTCTGACAGTCCAGCTCCACAGCACTGGCTTTTGGTTGATGTGGGAGGAACAGAGAAGAGATGGATGAATGGGCAGATACATAGAATCATGGGCAATGGACGATGGGAAGCTAAAACTCACAATGCAGGTCACAAAGTAGGGATTTGAATGCCAGGATGAGGTGTTGGTGTCTAGGGGTCTGTATACAATGAGAAATTATGAGAGTGGTTCTTAACAAGTAATCAACAATGAATAGGAAAGTAACTGTCTCAGAAGGTAACTCGAGGTTTTTTTTTTGGTGTGTGTGTGAAATGAAAGGAGTCCTCTGACACAATGGTTAAGGTGCACAGCTGCTAACAGAAAGGTCAGCCGTTTGAAGCCATCAGCCAATCTACAGGAAAATGATGTGGCAGTCTGTTTCCATAAAGATTGCTCTGGCTTCCTGGTCTGATAGGGATGGTGGAAGCCTGGGCAGAAACTGCCATCCTTAGTCACCCTACAGGCCTGCAATGGCACTTACTCACAAATGGCTCAACTTTCTGTCCATCAACAGACAGGCCTCTAAGGGGAGCAACAGCACCAGAAGGGTATGGACTCCTTAGACTAATCAAAAAGGCAGTGTTTGCAACCAGGATAAAGATCAGAAGGCAGTAAAGGATAGGAAAGAAGGACAAATAAAAACAGTAAGCAAACGTAAGTGGGAAGAGTGTGGGCATATTGTGGAAATTGCAATCAAAGTTACAAAACAAAATGTATATGGACTATTGAATAGAAAGCAGTTTTTTTCTGTAAACTTTTGCTCAGAGCACATAGAAAGGAAAAGAAAATACAGGCTTGGAAACCCTAGGAACAGTTTCTCCAGCTCTGAGTCATAATGGGCTTCACGGGCTGTGAGAACTGGACGAAATCAAACCTGGTTTTCGACAACGTCGTAAACCCAAACCACACTCCCTGCCATCACGGGGATGTCGACTCATAGCGACCTTGTAGAGACAGGGTAGAATGCCCTTGCGGGTTCCCGAGCCTGCCACTGTTCACGTGAGCACACGCCCCTTTTCTAGACAGTGGCTGGTGGCTTGAACTGCTGACCTTGGAGTTAGCCGTCCAATGAGTAACCCCTATGACACCAGTGTTCCCTAGCACTGTCATAGCAAACACTTAATTGTTAGTTCAAGTAGTTTAAACTGTTCTCACCCATACGTTTATGGATGGAGACTGGGCGCTGAGGAAACTAGGGTTCTCTTAGCAAGAAGGGGAAAGCTCCCTCACTCGCTGATGGGGTGGGGAGGAAAAGATAGGCGGTGGAAAGGGGAAAAGCCTTAGAGATGATGCCAGAGGGCAGTGTGAGTGAGATTCAAGGGCCAGCAGTGGAAGACGAGGTGGTGGGGAGGAAGGGATACTGGTGACTGCAGCTTTGGAAATACTACGTTCAAGAAGAAGGGCGGACCAAAGCACAAGGTGTCCCAAGGCGGCCTACTGCTTCAGCTAGAAAAGCCCGTGGCCTTGGTCTAGGAAGGTGTTAGGGGAGAATTTGGAGTCAGTATACAAAAACCTCGGTGAGAAGACTCAGTAAATTTCTAAAAGTCAAGAGATAGAGGGATGGAAACAAAGCGGGGAAAACAGAATCCCAGATTGTCACTGAGCTAGTCCTTGAATGGGCATCAAATTCACAGGAGGGAGGGGAGCTTATCCTGGAGTCCCAATGTTGTACGAAGATAGGCGGGTGCTGACACATTTTAGGCAGTCAGTAGATGTTAACTGGATTAAGTGATGCATTTTCTATAATTTAAAATGAGCAGTCTCAAAAAATGCATAGATTCTATTTTAGCACTTTATCGATTATTCTCTTAGAAATGCCACCTAAGAAGCCTCACTTAAGAAACATTGAGATAGGGCTGAGCCCCGGTGGCGTAGTGGTTGTGCGTGGGACTGTGGCCCAGTGGGACGGAGGTTCAATTCCAGCAGTCAGGCTGGGCCTCCTACTCCCACCACCGGAGAGCAGTGATGCCCAAAAAAAAATTAAAAAAAAAAAAAAAGAAACATTGAGATATTAAGAAAATAAGGACACCTCAAACAAAGACGTTAATCATACTATTATACCAGTAAAAGGACAGAAACCAAGTCATACCTTAATAACATGCTCATCCATTTGACAGGTGTAAACAAAGATTGCAGAAATTTTAAAGTACTTTAAATATTGGTTTAGTCCTCTCAGCAGTAGGATGGGAGTGTGTACTTTTATTAGAAATCCTGTTTTATGGTCCAGGAAACTGCAGCTCAGGGAGTTAAGATGACATAGCTGATAAGTGGCAGACCCGAGATTTGAATGAGATGGAATCTTGTTAGGGAAGCATTGTAGTGCTAACCTCCAGATCAACATTTCAAATCTACCAGTCACTCTTCTGGGAAAAGAGGAAACTGTCGGCTCCCACCACGAATGTACAACCTCAGAGACACTCTACAGAATCACTACCTGTTGGAAGTGATCCAGTGACAATATTTCTTCTCCTCTCTGCTGCCACGGTTCTAGGGAGCCTGGTGGTGGAGTGGTTGTGCAGTGGGCGGCAATCCACAAGGTCTTGCAGTTCAAACCCACCAGCTGCTCTTTAGGGGACAGATAGAGCTTTCAACTATGAGTGAAGGCAGTGAGCTTGGTTTGGTTTAGTTTTGGTTTGGGGTTCGAGAGAAATGCTGGAGACACAGTGGTTAAGGGCTCAGCTGCTAATGGAAAGGATGGTGCTTGGTGTCCACCAGCTGCGCTGTGGGAGGAAGTGGTGACGTTCTGCTTCTGAGAAGGCAGACGGCAGCCTTGGAAACCTTAGCAGGTACGTTCCACTCTGTCTGTGTGCACTGGAACCAACCAAAGGTCGTGGGCTCAATGGCGGCTGGTTCTAAGCAGAGTCTTTGCTCTAACCAGTATATATGTTCTTGTATGGCATTTTTATTTTGCCTGGTTTTAAAAATGATTTTTATAACAATATTTTGGAAGAAGAAAAAAATCCTCTTTGTTCAGGAGGGAAGGGAGACAGTGACAACAAATTCAAATCCTTTTGAATATTAAGTCTAGTGAAAACACACACACACAATCTCCCCACATACTTCTTTTACTCCCCCCAAGCAATAAGAAATGCTTGTGCAACAATTTACAATTTACATAACTTTTCTGTCACTAATTCCCCCCTTAAAGCCACCCGACAAAAACCACTATTTTAATAATTCAATTCACAGATGAGAAAACTGAACTTTAGAGAAGGCCAAACGCATCATTTTCATGGATAGTACCAGACGGCTGGTTTGTTTGATCCCCAAACCCAGCCTCGATATGCTCCTCCGGCATGGTTTAGAGAATTTCGTAGCAGAGTCTTCCCCATCTTCTGTCTGGGGAAGCACCAAGAAGAAGCCTTGGATCAGTTCAGATTAAGCCAGAAGAATTTTTGAACTTTTGAAGCAAGAAAGCCTGAGCTACAGCTTTCTGGTCTGTCCCCCACAGCATCTGGCTGAAGAAACGTTTACGAAATAATTCTCTCTCTTCTCTCCCCAACACACTATTATAATGTGGGGAGATAAGACAGGAAACCCTGTGGGGGCCGTTTCTCCAGCTAATGACACTATCATAATAACCAAACTGCAGGGAGAGCTTGCTCCATCCTTTAAAAAGCCCCGGGCAGTGCTGCCATCATTCCATTCTCTTTGTGTTGCTGTCTGCCCTCACATCGATTCCCACTCCTAGGTGATGTTCTAGGGCAGAGCAGACCGATCTCACAGCTTTTCACGGCCCTATGCTTTGGGGAATGGATCCCCAGGTTTTTCTCAGGCTGCACTGGTGGGTGTCCACTGTCAAAGGCTTTACTTTGTTGTGCGTAAGGGCTCCTTTGGTTTTCAAAGAGACCCACAGAGAGGGCAGTGGTGCCAGAGCCACAGAATTCTTACTTTCCACGCAGGAGGCTCGGCTCAGTCCCAGCCATCCTTAAGCGCGGGGATGCCCGGTGTTGCTGAGAGGCTGAATAGGTTTCAGCTGATCAGCTATACTGAAGAGGGCTAGGAAAAAAGGCCTGGTGATCTACTGCTGACCATCAACCGTCGAAACCCCAAGGAGCACAGCAGTGCAATGCTGACGTGCACGCGTCATGGGTGACTTCACAGCCACAGGCATATTGTCAGCTATATTGGGCAGGGCTCATGTGACAGATGCCCAAACGGAGGTGGGAGGAACCAGTCCTGCCTTGAGTGCTGCTCCATGGGGAGAGAGTGGAGGAGGCCGAGGGACATAGGGGGCAGAGTGAGCTTTTGACCCCAGGGCCTCGTGTGTAAATCTACTTCAGCCTCACCCCCTAAATGATGGCATTCTTGGAATAGCTGCTCTGTCTAGGAAGCAGGGCTCCCCCAGAAGAGACAACGGTGACGGCACCTCTGGAAGCAGCTTAATGATCTAGAAACCTCTTCATCTTCCCTCCCTGCCCCGACATGTTTTCTTTATAATTAAAAGAAAAGAATGAAGTGATTTCTACAATTCCTTCAGAACAGCTTTCCTAACCTTTCAAAGATCATCTTCAGAGCAGAACAAAACTAACGGGAGCATGCAGCGTTGTCGCAAGGAGGGGGGTGACTTGGACTCCTGACCATGCTAAGAGGGTGGGCCAGGGATGGGCGATTCGGAAGGAAAGCACAACTCAGGGACTTGGATAAGCGCGGGGGTTTCTCAAGCGAGGAAAGCCTTATTTTACTCTCAGTTCGTTGAGAAGCATTCTCCTCAAAGGACTTGGCTGCCACTTGGTCAATAATCTGTGGGCAAGTTTACCCGGAGTGGAACATTAACATGCCCGAGGCCAGGTTTCCAAAGGGCGCCTGGCCTGGGAGCGGTTTCTAAGGGGGAAGCCTCTGCTCAGTCTGTAACCGTTTCTGCTTCTCCAACTACAAGGACTGCATTGAAAGCCCTGCTCGGAGCAGGTAGAAAGTGAATTCAAATGTAAACAGGCTCTGAGGCTGCAGCCAGTCTGGACTGTTAGAACCAGCAAGTGTCTCGCAGCAACAAAGCAGCCATCAGGTCAAGTGTGTATGCAGGGTGAGGCCCCTTAGGGGCAGCTGCAAAAAGAAAGCCCTCTATTAATCCCTTAACTAAGCAGCTGATGGATTTAATCTTTTCGCGCATATGTTAACACTCTTCTTCGAACACTGTGCTATTATGAATTTTTTTAAAGTGAAGGAAGAATCAGCACAGCCTATCGTAGATTTTTAAAATAGACTCCTTCATCTTGCTAACAGATGACAGTAAACAGAACTTGGGAAAGTCCTCCTTACCACCCGCCCTGGCTTGAAAAAATTGTCAGGCAGTGTCTTTCCCAGCCAGGTTCGTACACAAAAAGATTAGGTTCTATTTGAAGAGACAAGAGATCCAAGTTGCCAGCGGGCCCTGGGATTTGCTTTCTTTTGAGTTTGCCACTATTGTTATTTAAAATAACAGTTTTAAATAATTCAGCTTAGGCTATTTTGAACCAGACAACAGAAAAGGAACCCTTACCTGGTATAATCTCCTTTGGCTTCCTGAAGAAAAAAAAAAAAAGAAGAAGAAGAAAGATAAATAATCTATAGGTATTTTGTCAAGTTCAAAGACTTTTCTTGATCCAGGAAGTCCCTTAAAATTGTTTTGTTTGGAACAATGTTTGTGCTTTGACAGAAGCAAAACTATCCCTATATGGCTATGAGGGAGAATGGGACACTGGCGAGTAAAATCTAACATACTGGAACTTTAGCATATTTGAATATCTGAAATATTGCTTTCTTCTTTTGGAAGAGGCAAATGCATCAGAAACAGCACAAAGCAGCATGACTTCTTTTTATTTTCCAAAGCTCGCATAATAAAGGATTCTCTATTCAAGGGGCACTTTTTTTTTTTAAACTCTGGACACAGATTTTTAAACCACAACACAGGTAAAACGACATACATGATGTGCTTTTACTTTTAAAATCAGGATGGAAACAGACTTTGTTTTTCAGACACTGAGCCTTTAAAAATTAAAGGGCTCTCTTTAGCTCAACCTCAAAACAATCTATTCCAGGTTACTAAATTTAAATGAAAATTACAGCTGCTGTAACAACCCCTCCTTCCAGAATTCATGCAGCCCACAAGGTCTTTCCCAGGCTGATGGTCCCAACTCTTCTCCCTGTTCGAGTGCTAAAGTTCACTTGTCTTTGAAACACGCAGTGTCACAAATAGTGGTTCCCATTTCTCACTGGCAGAAACAATCAAGGGGTTTAAAAATCTACCAGCCACTGACCCCTGCAAGAGTTGCAGAGTTGTAAGCAGTTAGCAAAACCAACACGTTAAAAGAGGAGCCGGGAGAGACAGACTGTAAATTCTTACCTGTAAGATAAGCGCTGCCAACTTGAAGATGGTTTCGCTGTCTACTTCAATGTGTCCCTGTGGGGGGAAAAGGGAAGCATCACTGAGCACGGTGCCACCCTGGGTTGTCGCAAGAGCTGTCCAGTTAGGGAGGCTGTCACAGCTCGGCACCTCCAGTTTACGATCAAATGCAGATCATACCACTGCAGGGTAAAGAGGGGGTGGAGTGAAGCGTTGAGCTGGTAAGGAGAAACCACTCTCAGTGTGTGTGTGTGTTCATGTATGTGTGTGAGCTCTTAGAAATTTGTTTAGAGAGCTGTGTTCGGGAGGAAATATGAATGACCTTGAGCCTCAAACTTCAGTGATTCACTTTTCTTTATCCAAGTTCATTTTAAAGTCCTGCCTATTTTCTTATATTTATCTGTGAGAGTTTTCTTGAGGGAGTTTTCCCTTCCTGTGTGCTATAGCATGGTTATTTTTGTACATACACACAGCAAATATTATTAAAGATATAAATTCACTTCTACATCACTGACACATTACTGAGTTGATATGTGTACCACTTATAGCTACAATGTGAGCCTTAAAACCAATTCTGGCAAATGTTCAATAGTCTAAAATTCTTTTTCTGTGTAGTGAAGTTTGATGAACTCTAATTTGTTACTTTTTTATCATCTTTTTTCTTCCCTCAAAATAAGAGAGTTTGAGTTTTATTTACAAAAGGTAGCCTGGCACACACTACGTTACTGTCTATGTTATTGTTGGTTTGCCCACCTATATAGGATAGGTATAGGAAGCAAGCCCGAGGAGAAAGCAACAGGATTGAAGATTTTGGAGGGACTTGAGGGGAGAAGGAGGCAGGAAAGGAAGCAGTAATCAAATAGAGCCATAGACAGGGCTACAACCAGGGAATTAAAATCAACAACAACACCTGGGGGTGTTGGAACAGCAGCAATCTAGCTGAGAGAAGTTACTAAGAGGCAGAAGAAGGGTGAGCATAAGGGTGGGAAAGGAAGAAGGTAAAAAGAAGCAGGAAAGATCTAGGAAGCAAGAATATGAATAAAAGTATAAACATAGGTGTGCCCTTATGTAAAAATATTAATACATATACCAGGGGCACTGGCATATGTATATATATTTTTATGACAATATATTGAGGAAGTGGATGGACTTTGGCCTCTGCTCAAGCCCTCCCTTTGTGCAAAAACACTTTATTTTAACAACTTGGCATACTGTGATATTCACCCTCCCAACATGATTGCTGAAGACAAAATGAGTGTATAAGTAAATGTGGTGAAGAAAGCTGATGGTGCCTGACTGTCAAAAGATATAACATCTGGGGTCTCAAAGGCTTGAAGTTACATAATTGGCCATCTAGCCGAGACACAACAAGCTCAAAAGGATGAAGCACACCAGCCTGTGTGATCATGCAGTGTCAAGGGGATCGGGTGACAGGCATCAGCAGACCACAAACAAACAAACAACCATATTGTTGAGGAGGGAGGGAGGGGTTGTTGGAGCAGAGACCCCAAACCCATCTGTAGACAATGGGACATCCCCTTATAGACTGGTTGCAAGGAAGGGATGAGTCAACCAGGGGGAAATATTGCACCCATGCAACACACAATATTCCTCTGGTTCCTTGAGGCTTCCTCACCCCCCTATCATGACCCCAATCCTGCCTTTCACTGTGGGCTGGGCTGGAGCATGTACACAGATACAGATAATAGCTCACAACACACTGAATCCAGGTCAGATAAACCCCTCAGGCACAGAATTGGGAGCAACATTACCAGGAGGGTAAGGGGAAGGTGGCATGGGGGGGGTGGTGGGGAACCAAGGGGGAAGAAAAAACCAAGGGGGAAGGGAGATAGTGGTCAGTAAGATATGACAATAATAATAATTTATCAAGGGGTCATGAGGGTGAAAGGGGGAAGGAAGGGTAAAAAGAGGAGCTGATCCTAAGGCTCAAATAGAAAGTAAATGCTTAGAAAATAATGATGGCAGCATATGCACAAATAATATGCTTGATGCATGGATTGCTAAGGAGCTGTAAGAGTTCCCAACAAGCCCCTTTAGCCCAGAGCTCCTATGTGAAAGTGGAAAGTGGCATAGGAGCTAAGTCTGGAGTCTCCTTTACCTCCTCCTAGAATCTTTCTTCTTGCTGCTTCTTCCCACCTTGTTTGGAATCTGAATCCTAATAAAGAATTATTAACACCCCCCAAAAAAGAGACCCCAATAAAATGTTCTTTAAAAAAATAAAAGTCTGAGTAGAGCAAAAAAAAATACCAACCCACCAACAAAGTAGCCTGTATACAGAAGTATGCATATGTTCAGGGTATAGCACCTACCAACAGTACTTACATGACCCTTTATCAATTCTTGTGTGTGTAGTGCAATTTGTAAATGCCACTACTACATCATTTAATATTGCAAGCAAAAGCTAAATAAAGATTTCTTAATTACAGCACCATTTAATATTGCAACCCCCCCCAAATAGATCTTTGTTACTGCATCATTTAAATTGCAACCAAAAATATAGAGACCTTTATTATTGTATCATTTAATACTATTACCAACAAAATTGAGCTCTTTGTTTTAAAAAAATAATTTTTGTAGTCTGCTTGCTTGTAACCATTGACACAGGAAAACATGGCTTCTAGCATCTCCTCTCTTGCCCCAATCCTACATACCTAGTTATGGAAAGGGAAGAGTCTACAGACAAGGAACTCATGGGAGTGCAAACCACCCTGTGCTCCTTCCCCCCCTTTTCCTTGCTGAACTAGAGCCACTGGGTTCCCTCATAGCCTCATATGTAGAGTGCAGTGTAATAAAGGGCTGGCAAGTCCAAGAAGACCAGGCAGGTTTATGGATGTGTATAGAAGACCTCACTCATATTGGGTTTCTGAAAGCATCACGTCACTCAGGTTCCTGATGATTGGACTGGGGTTCTTAAAAAAAAAAAGGCAGGCTCTCATTCTTCTAAAAGTCAGGGCAACATCCACATTTATCAGCAGTGGTAATTACTCATCTTTCATCTGTGCCATGAAATGGAAACAAAATAACTGCATCTTGCTCTGATACACAGGCACCCCCCTGAAACCTGAGGCCCACGATCAGCCTCAGTTTTTGGCTTCAATGGCTAACAGGCCTGGAGCGTTGGAATTCAAAGCTCGCTTATAATCTCTAGAAGCAGATTATAAAATCAAAGAGAAGCCAGGTTGAGAGTAAGAATTGCCCTGTGTCTTTCAGGCAAGAGGCAGTGTTTTTCTAATCTGTTGAAAGATGAAGTGGTTAATCCACCAGGTGAGGTGGGTGCTGATCAAGGTTAAAATTTTGAAAAGGTGAATTCCTGAAATTCAAAGAAAGAAGAAATTCATGGAGACCTGATGGTGGGGTGTGTGTGTGTGTGGGGGGGGGGGGCGGCTGAGAGAGTATTCAAAAAAGAAATCTAATGCTCAAGTCAAAATCTTAAAATCTGAGAGAGGCAGAAAGAAAAAGTACATTATTTAGGAGATTCCTCTAATTAACGATGAAAGCATATCGAAACTTATTGCCAACTCTGCCGATGGCCCACCCCCTCCTGTAGATGATTAAACAGAACACCATTTTAGATCCTGACTTGACAATTCACTAAGTGCATGAGCAGCCAGGCAGATCAAGAGACCTCAAGCAGATACGCACGTGGGAAGTGCCAAATAATTCTCTACCTTTGGAGGGTCATTAAATGTTGAACACGTTGAAATGAGGCACTGCAGCATGCGTGGGACCGGGGGGTGGACGACTCCGAAGAGTGGAAAGTCCCCTGTGGGATGCCCACACTGAAGCGGAGGGCGGGGCCGGTGGCAACCTCATTCTGAAGGAAATGCATTGCCTGGCAAGGTCACCTCTTCTTTCCTGTCCCTCGGTCCCAAAGTGACCATCTAGTTAGCAACCACCGCTCTAGAAACCCAAGGCAACTTACTTTGTTGTCTAATGCTGGTCACCAAGGTTCCTTGGACTTGTAGGAAGTCCATTAGACAAAAGATCAATCAAGAAGAATGCTCTTTGTGAGTTTCATTAACTCCATGTGGTGAGATTTGATTAAGCTTGGAGCTACTGAACCCAAACCCAAACCACTTCACTGCCATTAAGTCGATTCTGATTGGTGACGTCCCTGTAAGATGGTGGAGCTGCCCCTATGTGCTTCTGAGGCTGGAACGTTTCATGGGATGGAATAGAAAGCCTTGGGGTTCTCCTGAAGAGGTAGCTTCAAACTGCTGATCCGGTGTTGAGCATAACCATGACGTTACCAGGGCTAGCACCCCTGGCAGATGTGTCAAAGATCCTTAGAAAACGCAGTCTGTCCTCAGATGAAACTCCACATCTGTCTCTTTCCCCACTAAAAGTGACTATGGCAACAGAGGTGCCCTTGCAAGTTCTGTGAAACCTAACACTGGAGAGGGGTACTTCTTTAGAAAGAAGGGCGATGGGGGTCCTCCAGCGGTTTTCTACAACCGTCAAGAATAAACAAAGCAAAGGAGGGGCGTGAGTCAGATGATGTGAAACAGAATGAAGTCCTCGTGCTGCAGCCTCATGGCTCATTGAGCTGGACTATGAATCCAACCACTGGGTACTAGGTTCAGGCTCCAGGTTGGACACTTTGCTTCTGTCCTTGGCTTATTGAACAACACTCATTAGCAACATGCCCATTCCAACTCTAAGCAATTCTGTCAGCAGAGTGGAACTGCCCCTTAGGGTTTCCATCTTTACAGAAGCTGACGGCCACACCTTTCTACCAGGGAGAGGCTGGTGGCTTTGAACTGCTGAACTTTTCGTTCTTTCAAAGTTGTATTGTAATTTTTAACTTCTATGCAACCCAGGCTCCTATTGTTGACAAAGACACCATGCTAGTGAGATGAATTTTAGGATTTGATTTTCAAGTAAGAGAACAGAAATAAAAGGAAGTTTTAGGATTGGGAGGTATCTTATTGAAATTATGACTAGTTGTTTCCTAAATGATGCCACTGACGCTTGGGGGATGCAGATGTGTGCGCACAGCTAGGGAATAGCAAACGATAATGCTGGCCTCCCTGCTCAGTGCTCTTTCCTCTACTATACGAAAGTTAACCTTCCAAAACCTCCATGCAAACCTCTCACTAGAAATTCTCCAATGGCATGCTTTTGATAAAAACAACAATCAAGCAGAATGGGGGCAAAATGACTCCAAAACCACTTCCATTGCTGGTGCGGCTATATGACAACATCAAACCTACACTATGTTAGAAGAACAGGTCAAAAGTTTCCAAAGACTTATTCCCTTTTTCTATTGAATCAAGGCTTGACCCACTGACCATGCAGTTAATAGCACAGTGCTTACCCAGGTGACACCAGGCCTTCTAATGATAGTTGTAAAATAGTGATTTTCACCCAAAACAATTCAGTTGATGTGAATGGTGGGCATCTCCTCATAGAGGGACCACAAGAGTCAGCCAGGGTGCATGCAGTACAGCACAGATGAAATGCGCAACCTTCGTCTAGTTCTTTAAGGCTGCCCCCCCCCCCACTATCATGACCTCAGTTCTAGTTTAATGGAGGCCGTACACTGGTACGGATAAGAGTGCTCACCACATGAGTTCCAGAGCAGTAATGGGAGTATTGATACCATGAGGATGGGGAGAAGGTGGGGGAAGAAAAGGGGAACTGATTGCAATGAGCGACATATAACACCCCTTACTGAGGGGGATGAACAACAGAAATGTGGGTGAAGGGAGATAGACAACAGTGTAAGGTATGAAAATAATAATAAGATACAATGTATCAAGGGCCAAGAGAGTGGGAGGCTGAGTGAGGGAGGGAAAAATGAATGGTGATTTTCTCTTTCTTTCATTTCTTCCACATTTATTTGTTGGTGTCCATTTTTTATAGATTTAACCTTAAAATTGGCAAATAATTAGTAATACTCTTGAGGGAAAGTTCCCTCAACACTGTGCCAAGTAGTTCTAAATCCAAAATATTTATAAGAAAACCACCAATATTCATTGTTATGCCACAGACTTTGTCCAAGCAGTGTGTGGGGCAAGGGGTCCTCTGTTTTTTGTGGCAAAAAATGGCACACTAAGCTGGGTACGTGAGCAGGTGCACTGTCACAGTAGCACCTGGTTCTCCGCCACAAATCAGGCTGCTTTGTCATGCACTGTTAGGCAATCCTTTCAGAACCTCTAACTAGACAGCCTGATTAACAGTCTGACCTGGTGGAATGAACTCACAATGCACTATCCCCCTCACATATTTAAAAAAAATCCCGGATTATTTTCTTTGATGCTCAGTAATTCATCTTGGGTACAATGCACTTGATCAAACGCCACCAGGTGCTCTATCCCCTCCTGCCATTGATTTCGGATCTCTTGTTCCTTGGTTCCCCACTCCACTTTCTCTCAATCCCTGCCCCCCACCCCCACCCTCCCTGCAACTGTAGGTTCTGTTGTTTTCTCCTCAGGATTGCTTATTTTGTCTATCTTAAATAGATAGACATGAAGAAAAGAAGGGGTGAGGGAGGCTATAAATAGTTCGGGGTCAGTCTGCTAACCCTTAGGTATATCTTCTGATAGAGTCTGATGAGGTGCCAACCCCTGCCCTCCAAAACTGAAGTCTACGTTCAGGATTTCTCAGGGACTTGCCTGCTTTGCTCCCCTAGCGGCTCTGTTGTGCTCCCTTCATGTTGTGCCTTGTGTGGGAGGGTCAGTCCAAGCACAATTCCCGCACTGGGTCTCCAGTGCTGCCCCTGAAGTGCCGTGGGTCAGTGAGAGGATGTGAAGCGTCATGGTGGGACTGGCCCTATGTGGAGCTGGTCTTCTCCGTGCCATGGCTGCTCCAAGCAGGATTGTTGTTCTCGGGGCTTGGTGGGTTACGATGTAGTAGTGGGACAGGAGGAAAATAAAAGGAAAAAGGGGAAATAACTAGGAGATAAAAGACATGTATAGAGGTATGAAATATAGGCATGTATATATAAATATATTACTATATAATGATAGGAATATAGGCTTAAGTACATATATTTAAATGTTAAGTATTAAGGGAGCAGACAGACATTGGGCCTCTACTCAAGTCCTCCCTCAAACCAAGAACACTTTGTTCTAATAACCTGGCATTCTGTGATGCTCCCATTCCCAACAAGATTGTTGAAGACAAAATGGGTACATAAGCAAATGTGAAGAAAGCTGATGGTGCCTGACTATGAGAAGATTTAGCATCTGGGGTCTTAAAGGCTTCAAGTTAAGCAAGTGGACATCTAGCAGAAAGCAATAAAGCCCACAAGGAAGAGGCACACTGTCCTGTGTGATCATGAGGTGCTGATGGGAGCAGGTATCAGGCAGTAAAGACCCAGAACAAAACATCATATCAATGTGAATGAGGGGAGTGTGAAGTGGAGACCTCTATAGACAACTGGACACCCCCTTACAAACCACCCAGATCTACAGATAAATGACTATGGTATAGTTGCACTACAAAGAATAGTAAACAACGAAGAAATCAGCTGCAGCCATATGCAAAAATGTGAGTTAATTTCATAGGCATATTTAGAATAAAGAAAAAACTGGGGCTGAGCCCCGGTGGCGTAGTGGTTGTGCACGGGACTGCGGCCCACTGGGATGGGGGTTCAATTCCAGCAGTGGGTCTGGACCTCCTACTCCCGCCACCGGAGAGCAGTGATGCCACCTCCCCTCCACCAAAAAAAAAAAAGAAAAAACTAAAGCTCATTGTCACTGAGTGAACTCCCAACTCGTAGCAACGGCTAAGCAAGGGCTGTGGGCTGGGCCTCGTTAGGGGGTCGAGAGCCTGGTCTTTCTCCTTCTGAGAGACTGGGGGTCCAGACTGCCGCACAAGCATGTCACTGCATCATCACTGTGCCACCCAGATGCTAGAGGCCACATGCTCTATGACTCCAGGTATATGAAGTACAGAAGAAGGGGAAACTAGCTAAAGCTGTTAGGCATCACGGTGATAGTAACCTAGGGTGGGAGAGAATTAGAGATTAGAAGGGAACATGGGAAAGGGGCTTCTTGGGTGCTGGCCATGTTGTCAATTTGATCTTGGTGCTAGTTGAACAAATGAATCCAATGTACGAAGCTTCATCAAAGCACACAAAATCCGGTACCTTCTGTGTTTGTATTATCTCAACACCCCCACTCCTGCACTCAAACTGCCTTCAAGTTAATTCCAACTCATTGAAACCCTATTTCAATATAAAAGTCAAAAACTATACAAAGGACAACTTGTGAACTTGATTTTCAGCTGCTCATCCCAAAACCTTCACGGTATTATTGAGCACAATGTGGGCAGTGAGCAACCTACACATCTGTACATGATGACTTGGGGGGGGGGGGGCTTGTAATATATACCTTATTTCCTTTTTTTATTGTTTCTCTACCCGCCTTCCACTGCCCACACCTAGATGGTACGCTCCTTGAGGACATGAATATTCAAATACATTTTGGCCACAGGTACCGCTAGTGCCCAGTCCTTTGACACCGAGCATGATGTTTTCATAACATTTAATTTAATACATTTAATTATGTAGCATTTAATTAAGTACATCTAATTAAAACGTATCTGGTACTGAAATTATATTTACATTTTAAAATATATTTTGGTTGTTAAATATATTGATAATTATGAAAGTAAAGACTAAAACCAAAAAAATTTTTTCCCAGAAATTAAAAATTCAGGCATTATAGGGCAAGAAGCAGAAACAACTTTTGTAGGATAACCAACTAAAAGGGAAATGAAGTAAAAAGTTGATGGGAATACTTTTATATTTCCTCTCTAAGAGGAAATGCTTTCTATGTTACTTGAGTCACTCTATGGCTGAGAGGCTTAGTTCTCTAAGAAAGAGAACCCCAGCTTTTTGAACCCCGAGTTCATAGTTGTCATCACTGGGACCTACAGGCTCCCTACCCCGGAGGCAATGACTGGGCATGCAACCTCAAAGCACTGGGCACTGAGTGGTGTTAGATGGCCCAAAGTCAGCTGTCCTTCCACCTTGACTTTCTCCACACATTAGAGAACAGTAACAATAGCTGTCTTCATGCTTCAAGCGTTTGAAGTAAAAAACAAAAGACAAACCAAGGTACACAAATACATTGAAAAATTTAAATATATATTCATCTGGATGTGTATGTTCTAAAAAAGGCAAACAAATTCAAGTGCTCTTGTGGGTGTGTATCAGTTTCAAAGACATAAGCATCATTTCCACACTATCTGGGCAGGCAGCTTCTCTGAAACTTGATTACAGATGAAGATAGGAGCAAAGAGAGAGAAAGTTTGTAACATGTAAATCAGTGTTGAATCGTGGGAGGCTAACCCAAAGGAATATATGAGTATGGAGATGAGAAAGGAGGGAAAACTAGCCAGACCATATACCTTCCTGAGGTACAGTCCAGGTATGGTTTGTACAATGCACATTTATTTTTGGGTGAACAGGTTTCACACATATTTGTTCCTGGAGGTTGTTCTAACTAGTTTACAAGGAAAGTAGATCTTAGTTTCTAGATACCAGTCTCCTCCAGAAGGAACCATGGCTGTTTGCAGAAATGATTCAAAGCCTGTGGCGGGAAAAGACAGGAAGAGCCTTGACTGTCTTATGCCTGAAGAGAAGGACATGTTCAGAACTGACGGGGACAAGTCAAAGAGGCACTGGAGCTGGGTGGAATGAGTTCCCTGCTGGCTAACCTGCACGTTCTTGAACATCAAAATGAACCACAGGGGTGGCTTTTGGTACACTGAATAAAATGCATGAATACTCACACTGGAAAAAAAATTCTTGTGAGGGAATGGAAAGGGAATGTTATTTTTCATAGATGGTTGCTAGTTAATAAATAAGGTGATGGAATCTGAGAATCATCATCATTTCTAAGGATCACAGTGCTCAGTGATTTCGTCAAACTCACCAGTGGAGTGGTGGAGGCCAAGACCACACGGTCTCCACCTACTGGGAAACCGAATGGTCGAATAGCTTCACCATCTCAACTCCAGAAAACAGATTCATTACAAACAAGAAAAGATGGCTTCCGAGGGGAGAATACTGGTAGATATCACCTTAACTCAAGACAAGACAAACTGACATTCCTTATCTACTCCTCAGTGAGGTACACTGAGAAGGACACACATCACCTATATAGTATTCCTTCCAAGAAGAAAGAATTCAACCAGTGGTGGTCAAACTTTGATGTGCAGTAGAATCGTCTGGGGAGTTCAGCAAGCTTATCATGGTGGATTAGGGAGAGACCATACTTTCATCGAGGGCCCAGGTGATGCTGAGGCAGTCCTCCCTTTGGGGAGCACTGCATTAGACAGATCCAAGTGCAGAGACTCAAGAGTCCATTGGTTTATGCTCTTCAACAAGGTTAGTGTAATAAAGTGCCAAAAGAGAGACTAAAAACCTATTCCAGACTTAAGGAGACGTGATAGCCAAATGTGTATTCCTCTATCAGAAAAGATCAGAAAAAAAACCCCACAAAATTATGAAGAACATTATTGAAGCATTATTGGAGAAATGTGAACAAGGTCTGTGCATCGGATTACAGCTGACGCAGAGTTGTTTATCTGATAACATTGTTATACCAATGTTCAATTTCCTGAGTGCCCTGTCACACAGGAGTACTGGAGTTTTTAAGAGAAAAGGGGCATTATTTCTGCAACTAATTTGAATATGGGTCAGGAAAAGAAGTTTAAGAAAAGGAAATGAAATAAAGAAATACTGATCAAGAAAATCCAGCAAAATATTAACATTTGTGAATCAGAATAAAGAGCAAATATGTGCTCGTTGTACTAGTTTTACAACTATCATACTATTTTGGAGGTTTAACATTTTTCAAAAGGAGTTCTCTGGGTGGGAGAAAATTAGAGCAACCAAGAAAAATTCGCTGGAGAGTGGGATTATGAATTATATGTATTTTCTCAGTGTTAAAAGACTTGACTAGAAAAATTTAGGTTTGAATCTTGTCCATATTATCAAACCTTTTGTATCTCTGCTTCCTCATTGTAAAAAGAGTCCTTGTGAGGGCTAAATTAGAAAACAAATGTAATGTTTATAGGAAAGAACTTCATACGTATTAAGACCATTTCCTAAAATGTATAAAATAAATTCATATTATTTTTGTAGCTAAGAACTCAACATGTAGAAATGTCCTATTCTGTTTAATCTAGCCTAAGATACATTTCTCAATGCTTTCCCATCTAATTTTAATCTAAAACAGAGCAGCTGGTGGGTTTGAAGCTCTGACCTTCTGGTCAGCAATTCAGTGTGTAGCCTGCTATACCACTTATGAAATGTGTAAGGTGACCAGATGTCCCGCTTTTTAACAATTTGTCTCATGTTCTGCAGTGTTTTAAAATTAAATAGGCAACCAATTTCAGGGATCTACATATAACCTTCTCTCTGGGGCACAGACAAAAGGGAAATGAGTGAAGAGACACTTTGGACAGTGTATGATATGAACTAGTAATTACAATTTGTAAATTATTAAGGGTTCATAGGGGAGGAGGAAGGGAAGGGAAATACGGGGAGCTGGTACTGGGGGCCCAAGTAGAGGGGGGATATTTTGAGAGTGATGATGGCAACAAGTGTGCAAATGTGGACTGCATACAATTGAGTTATGTATGGATTGTGATGGGAGTTGTATGAGCCCCCAATAAAATGATTCTTAAAAAGAAAAGGGAGGGGAAAGAAGAGCTTATACCCAGGGCTCAAGTGGAAAATATTTGGAAATGAATATGTCAACATGTGTACAAATATGCTTGATACAAGTGATGTATTGAATGTTATAAGAGCTGTAAGAGCCCCCAATAAAATCATTGAAAAAATTAAATAAATATATGTTTGCATTCTATAAACATTTTTGTTGCTCCATATAGACCAAATTCTTAACCAAGAACGCCCCTAGTCAATGGTGTCCCGCTTAAAATCTGGCCACTTTGGAAATGTGGTATAATTTCATAGCGCTCCAAACTCTATACAGGCAGGGATGTGTCTATTTCACTCCCCACTGGACACATACTGGAGCTCCAGGTGATGCTAATGGCTAGGATGAGTGGCTAACAGATAAATGGTTGGAAGTGTCTTAGAAGAAAGACTTGGAAACCTAGTTCTAAGAAAACCAGTCACTGAATAAACCCAGCAGATGCGGCCATCAAGTGAAGGAAGTCTCAATACATGCCACAACATGAATGAACCTTGAAGACGTTATGCTGCAAGAAAAAAGTCAGAAAAGACAAATATTATATGCCGGGGTTACCGACAAAAACTGGAATTGTGCTGGGTGGAGTGGAACTTTCATAGTTTGCATTTTTCCTGCTAGTCTAGTGTGCTAGTTTGGGTAGACTAGAGCAACACCTGCATAGACACTCGTGTGTATACAAGAGAATTTTATATAAAGGGTAATTGTAGATTAAGAAAGCATCCCAGCCCAGTCCAGTCTAAGCTCTTAACTCCTGTATTAGCCCATATGTCTGGTATCAATCCATAAAGTCCTCTTCAGACTTAAGAAACACATGCAATGACACTGAATGCAGGACGATCACAGGCCAGTGGGTAGGAAGTCTTTGAATCCAATGGTGTTATAAGCATCTCAGCCCTGGCAGGGGTCTCCACATGACTTCTCCAGCATCCAGGGCTGCATCAGGGTTAGGTCCATGTGGCGTCTTCTCAGAGATGTCTCACAGGGAGTAAGCCTTGTTAGCAGAGTCTCCAAAGGGGATGAGTAGAGTGAGAGAAATGTCTGCTTCCAAGGAGGAAATACCAGGAATTCCCATAACTCTTAAGAGAAGGCCATGCCCACAGAGACCTCATGATCCGATTGACAGACTAGACTCCACCCCTTCACTCTTCATCCTCTGAAGTGTCAAATTGACATCAGATTATGTAACTACTACAGAGAGCATCCAGCAAATAGCTCTGAGTTAGTGTACCCTGTGGCATTGTCTGGGAAGGTTCTCTTTGGTCAAATAATTATTTAATAACAGCAGTTTCACTCAAACCTCATTTTCTGTGATGGCTAATTTAAGAGAAAAGTGTGCAGCTTTGAAATTGCTTCCTGCTCAGGAAAAATGTCATAGAAACTATGTTGAAGACAGTTTATAAGGCCGGCACTATGGGAAAAACTCAAGTGTACATGAGTGGTTTTCTCATTTCAAAAAAGGTTAAATGTTGATTGATGACACACCTCATTCCGGACATCCATCAATTTCCTGAAAGGACGAAAATGTGCATTTGGAGTTTGTTCCACTGGGTCAGACTATTCATCAAGCTTTCTATTTAGAGGTTCTGAAAAGAGTGCCTAACAGTGTGCCACAAAAAAGGTCTGATTTGTGGCCTACAGGAGACTTCTTTTGCCACCATGACAATGCACCGGCCAGTTTTGGACATAAAACAGCATGCCTCTCTTGCCCCCCACACCTCACTCAATGGACCTCGCTCTGTGCAACTCTCTTTCTTCTCTCGTGAATGAAGAGGGACATGAAAGGATAGCGATTTGATGTGATAGAAGAGGTCAAGAGAAAAATGATGGAGGTGCTATCAGCCATCCAAAGAGATGAGCTTGAAAAATGTTTCCAGGCTGAGCCCTGGTGGCATAAGTGGTTGAGTGTGGGACTGCGGCCTGCGTGCTTGGCAGTTCAAATCCAGTGGCAGGTCTCAGGAGCAGCACTGGGTAGTGCCCACAACCACCAGAGGTAGTGATGCACCCCCCAAAACAAACAAACAAACAAAAACAAAAAAAAAAGAAAAATATTTCCAAGAATGGAATCACACATTTGACAAATGCATTGAGTGGAATGGAGAGCACTTTGAAGGTGATAAGGTTGCTTTATTAAAAAAATTAAATACATAGCTTTGGGGGGAAAGTCGCTTGCTTTGGTACCTCCTTATATGATGCTGTCTGTGTGAAAGAAACAAGTATATACAGTATATATATAAGAAAAGTAGTTAGTAGTTACCAGGAGCAGGAGGATGAGGGAACAGGGTCACAATTCAGTGTGCTTTCTGCTTAAAATGCACTAAAACAAGTAATGGTGGTAGTATCATTTGGAAAGAGTGAGCACATTTTTTGGCATAACTCAAAGAACGTAATTAATGCCACTGAAGTATGTGTGCAGAAGCAGATGGAATACTGCATGGCTGTTGCGTGATTATAGTAATAATAATACTTCTCAAGATGCCTAAGGTGAACAAAGGGCCCTGGTGGTGCTGTTAATTAGGCACTAGGCTGCTAAGTGCAGGGTCGGCAGTTCAAATCAAGCAGATTCTCTGAGTGAGGAAGATAAAGTGGTTTGCTCCTGTGGAGATTTACCGTCTCCGAAACCCTGGATAGGGTGACTATGCGTTGGCATCAGCTTGAGAGCATGGATTTGGTGTTGTGTGTGTGTGTGTGTGTGTGTGTGTGTGTGTGTGTATTTTAGGGAGCACAGATTGACTCTGACACACAGGGGTCACCATGAGTCACAATCAACTGGACTACAGCTGGTAGTTGGTATACACATAACCTCTATCATGCCCAGCAGAGAGGATTCACCTAGAGTTTATTAAACAAACAGCAAACAACAACCTTAAATCTGTCCCAACATTGCAGATGACACTGGAAATAAAATAAGCAGGGCTATGAGTCTTCTCATACCTCCTAATTCTTATTTCTACTTGACCTCTACTTGAGAAGTCTTTGCTCAACTTGAATGGACACTTCTTATAAATTCAGGAACAATGAGATGGTCACATGGCCAAACAGCACAGCTGGCTCTACTGCTCTGCTAATATCTGAAGCCTCTTTATAAACTCTTATGCCAACATGTTTTCAAAGCAAGGGAGTGAACGTTTATGAGTCTGCCCTAAAAATTAGAGGTGTGGTGACCTGGAAGACAGGTGGGAGCCTAAATAGGCCAGGCTCTCCTACTAAGCATGGAGGTTCCAAAGCACCCACATCTGATAAATTCATGGGCAGACAATCGAGATGAATGACCATTATTAAACAAATAGTGAGAACCAGGCTGTCAACCTTCTGTACTTACCCTTCCACATTATAAGATTATACACACAGCAGACATTAATTACAGCATCCTAATTGCTTTAATGCACCCCGGCACCAATTTATGATTATAATTTGAGTTTGCACTAGCAGTGTCCTGATGGAAAACCCAAGCAGATGTGTGTGTGTGTGTGTGTGTGTGTGTGGAGAGAGAGAGAGAGAGAGAGAGAGAGAGAGAGAGAGAGAGAGAGAGAGAGAGAGAGATTGAGAGAAGAGGGGCGAGGTGCTTACAAAGTAATCAAGAATGATTCGAGGTAGAACGGGGTAGAAGAAAGAAAGATATAGTGATGGTTCAACAGTAAGCCTTTGAGTCTAGAAGCCCTGCCAAAGTTAATATTCTGTCTGGATGTCGTGCCTGAGTGAGTATGGAATGATGCTTTCCTTTTCAGTATGACTGAGTTCATATAATTGGGTCTTCCATTTATCTTTTTATTTGTCTTTTCCTAATGGGGCAGTGCATGCTTAAAATATTTTCACCAACATTCTCCTTTTAGGTCATAATTGCTATTATTTATGCTCAAGCATGTCTCACAGATGAGAACATTCTCTTGTGGGAATTGTGGGATAAGTGTCAACAACAAAACCCCCAAAGCCTTTGTTAAGGTCTTGTCATCTGTTTTAAGAGTGCCCCTTGTATTGGTGCATTGAGTCCTCAGGACAGCTTTGCGTGGGCTATGCCCACTTTGCAGGTGAGGGCCCTGACTCAGGAGGTTAACGTGTTTACTTGAGGCCATGAAGTTGCAAGTGGTGAAACGAAGATTCTAGTCAAGCAGTTAGCTTCTCACGTACATTTCCCATAGTTTGGGCACTCCAAGGAATAAATAAACATCTCTGACATACTGAATTTAGTTCAGAGGTAAACTGTACTCACAAACTACATGTCTTCTTAGCACATCTAAAATCTCAACTATTTGTGGATATAAAAGGTTTTTTTTGCTGAACAACTATTTGTGGAGAGTCCTACAGGTTTATCTCATTCTACTTCCAAATGAACCCATGTTATAAAACAAAAATCAAACAGTTTTTACCAAGTGGACTTATTAATAGCATTTAAATAATTGTTTATACAAACCTAAAAATCAATGCAATTATTCCAGTACTGTTAATCCCCCTACCTCCTACCACTGGTAAATACTAAGGAACATGGGTTTCTATGTATTAGCTTTTTCTCATCCTTTTTAAATAAATGAACTCATACAGTTTGCCCTTTTGTGATTTACTTATCCTGTAGCATGTATCAACTCCTTGTTTCTGTACTAGATGAGTATTATATATAAATATAACACTTTCTTTATTCAGTCATCCATTCATGGGCTTTTATGTTGTTTTCCATCTTTGGGCTGTTGCAAGTAGTGCTGAAATGAACTATGTAATATATAGTATTATAGTAAATAATCTTTGTTTTGAGTCTCTGTTTTCAAGTCTTTGGGGATATATACTCAGCAGTGTAATTGATAGGTCATATGGTCATTCCATCTGTAGTTTCTTGAGGAGTCACCACAGTTTTTCACAACAGCTATACCTTTTTGCATTTCCACCAGCAATGGATAAGGGTTCCAATTTTCCCATATCCTTGAATCTTAGTTATCCATGTGGGAGTGAAGTCGTAGCTCATTGTGATTTTGATATATGTCTCTTAGATGGTAGATGAAGCTGAATACATTCTCATGTGGTCACCAGTGGCCATCTGAATGCCATATTTCTTCAGAAATATAAAATCTGTGTCTTGGAGCACGTCTATATAGGCACTTCTACAAGCATACAAAATCTGAGTTTTAAAATAGAGAAAATATTATACAGAGCACTGTTATCTACTAGTGTCAAAATTACCAGATTATAAAATTTTGCACTTTCAGCTGAAATGCAGAGGCTGCCTTTTCTTCTCTCCTTCTTCCAATTATTGATCACGCTATAGTGAACAGTGCTACAATCAATGTGGGTGTGCATATGTCAGTACATGCAATGACTCTTAGTTCTTCACAGAATACACCTCAGAGAAGGATTGCTGGATTGTCTGGAATTTCTACACCCCTTTCCTTGAGGTAGCACCATAACGCTTTCCACAGTGATTGTACATATATGTACAACCACACCAGAAGTGTATGAAGTTTCCAGTCTCTCTGCACCTTCTCCAGCATTTGTTGCTTTCTGATCTTTTAAATCTGGCTGTGTCATTGTTACTGTAAGGCAGCATCTCAACATGGTGTTGACTTGCATCTCCCAGATATCTAGTGATTGTAAGAATTTCTTCAGGTGTGTGTTAACCCTTTGGATGCCATCTTTGGTGAACTGTCTATTCACCTTCTTTGCTCATTTTTAAAATTGGGCAGTTTGTCTTCTTCCTTGTTGGCGCACTGTAGTTTTCTATGGGTATTAATCCTTTGCCGATTCTGTCCCTGTCATTCCGCCCTCCCCCATCTGTGTGAGTCCTTTGTTTACTGTTGGCATGAAGTCCTTTGATGCACCTCAGTGTCTTGTTTTCAGCAGGTCCCGGTCACCTCTTTTGTCTTTTACTGTGTATATTTCCTTCATTATATTTGATCGTGTGTTTATGCCCCGCAATAAAGTCTTAAGTTTGTTTCCATTTTCTCATTAAAGATCTTTATAGCTCTGGGTCTTTAATTCATCTTGAGAGGGAA
Source organism: Nesogale talazaci (assembly GCA_004026705.1). Lineage (NCBI taxonomy): Eukaryota > Metazoa > Chordata > Mammalia > Afrosoricida > Tenrecidae > Nesogale > Nesogale talazaci. Next base: position 235,751 of record PVJH01000743.1, read on the forward strand.
ACATCTTAAATTCCAATCTCTAGAAGAATGCATAAAAACACTTTGATACAAACACACAATGGAATACTATGGGTCGCTAGAAAAAAGCCATTGTTGAAACCTCAAAAAACCAAGGATCAACCAGCTGAGTAAAATTAGTAAGGCACAAAATGACAAATATTGGATGAGAACACCATACAAAAATAAAAATAAAAAAAACACGACAAAGACTTTCATACTAAAGGAGGCAGAATTTGCAGGTTACCCAGAAGGGCAAAGGAGGGAAGATGACGCAGTAGGCCCAAGGACTGACGGGTACTGACTTGGGTGAAGGGGAGCACAGCAAGTCAGAGAGCAAAAAGAGAAATATAACGGGTTGGGGTGGAGCAAGTTAGTGAGGGGTTGGTAAGGACTTGAAACTGGTGAATGCAAATTTGAAGAGCTGAAATGTAAAACATCTAGTTTATAATTTCAAAGATTGCTTAGAAGTATTTAACATATTTTATATAACTATATTTTAGTCATATATTGACCATAATTCTTCTCAAAAATAGCACTGTTGCTGCTGTGTGCCACTGAGTTGATTCGGATTCAAGTTGATTCTACTCGACAGGGTTGAACAGTCGAAGGCTGCAATTTAGGTAGAAGAACACTGCCATACCTTTCTCTTACAGAGCAGCTTGTGTGTTGAACTTACAACCATTTTCTTAGCAGTTGACTCATTAAAAATAGCAGTATTGAGTTGAAATGTTTTAAGATACTTCATAAATGGTATTATTGCAAAATGCCATTCTTTCAATTGACATTTTTTAGGTTTATATTTATTTTTTCTTCCTATTTTATTGCTTAATCATTTTATTTTGGACTCATATGACTCATCACTATCCATCCATCCATCCACCCATCCATCCATCCATTGTGTCAAGCACATTGGTACATTTGTTGCCATCATCATTCTCAAAACATTTGCTTTCTAATTGAGCCCTTGGGATCAGCTTCTCATTTTTTCCCTTTATCCCTGCCCTCTCCCTCATGAACTCTTGATAATTTATAAGTTATTATCTTGTCATGTTTGACACCTCCCTTCACCTGCTTTCCTGGTGAGTAGCTCTTCTCATCGCAGTCAACAAATATTTGAATGCTTACTCTTTCCAGGGGTGCATTTGCAAAGAAATCTTCCATTTTTGGTAAATTTACCTTGGCTGGTACCAATGGAAATGTGCCTTGGTGACAAAAGTTTGAACATCGACCTGGTATCAGAAAAGCTGATGGTTTAAACCAGTCCACTACTACTGTTGGAGAAAAACCTGGAATCAACTTTTGTAAAGATTATGGTCAAGAAAACCCTATGGGAAATTCTACTGTCATATGAGGTGCGTTTGAGTCAGAATGGATCTAATGGCACCCAACAACAAATGCCACTGTAGGGCATTTCCCTCATTCTTTATGACCATATTCTCTGACCTCTTTGGCTTTTTTACTTGTGGGAAGGAGGACCATGACCTCAGAAAGGTGGCAAAGGCAAATAGCAACCTATGTATGACAAGAACCTGCCAGTACAGGATTAAGTGGCATACGTTAGGGTCTATTAAGAAAATATTTATTCAAAAATATTGTAATGCTCATTGTTTAACACAGCCATAATTTCAAATGTTAGGAAAATCACATGAAACAGAAAGTGAACTATTTTTTAAATAAAACTTTCAATAGCCCTTGAAAAGATGATAATGGATTTTTGTTCCTCGTGGACTGGCTAGTCTTCAAATCAACTCTGATGTCTGGTTGTAGTGACTCCCTTGGTAACTATGACTCTTCTGATGGCTGGCTATTATGAAGAGGCGTACCTACCTCTCTGTGGACTGAGCAGTCTGCAGATGCCAATTTCTGTTACTGGTCCTTTAAATATGTTAGCATCTTTAAATAAGTTTGGGATTAAGACACACACACACACACATTCACATATGCACATTCACACACACGCGTGTGTGCACACATTTGCAAACACTGAAATCTCCAATGCTAAAACTCAACCAGGTTAGCTGATAAACTGAATATATTTTTTGTTTTTGGCATCTCTTGAAATTGTTGGCTATTGTATTGCACGGAATAATTCTAGGACAAAAACAATAAATTTGATGCTGACAGTAATGGATTTGTTACAGAGGACTATACTTCAGGTTCTGTTAGGTTAAATGAAGCTGGGACTAAATCCTCTTTCTTTTTTTGGGGGGAGGGAAGGGCATCACAGCCTTCTGGTGGGAGTGGGAGCCTTGCTCCTGGAGAGTTGCTACTGGATTTGAACCACCAAGCCAGTGGCCGCAGTCCCGCACTCAAGCACTACACCACTGGGGCTCAACCCCTAAGTCCTCTTTCTTAAGGTACTATAAATATGCATAGTAACAGATCTTTCTATGACTATGTACTTAGAAAACGTCTGTGTCATGATCAGACAGCAGAAACAGTAGTCATTATCAACATAGATTTCTAGGTTTTTAGATAGACATTTTCCTTTCTAACTATGGTCACATTTTGATTTTTTTAGGAGCTCACTATTGGCTTTTGTATGATCAAATTTTTCACCCATTTTTTCTTCCCGGCCCTCTTTTCTGTTGCTCATATAGTAACTTGAACTCTTGTAAGATGAAAAAGTAAAGACAGTTATTATTCAGGATGGTTTGGCAGAAAAATCTGAGTGGGAGAATACTTTGGGTTCTTGACTAAAATGAATTCAATTCTAGAGGTAATTGAAAATTGAAAACTTATTCCTGGGTACATAAGAAGAGACACTTGAACCGAAGAGCAGAGGAGTGTGTCAAACTCTCCTTGTGACTGAACTTACAGTTATCTCTAGAACATCTCCAAAGGTACTTAGCATGGATGTGAAAACAAGAGGGAACAAAAGATGTGTAGAGATCTTGTAAAGGTGGATCTTGCCATGTAAAAATTCTATCCCCATAGATTCTGAATGCCATTTCAAGATTATAAGTACCAGATCATCTCTGGAAAATGGAACTTGGAAACAGTAGTCCTAACTTAGTTACTGAAGGCAAAATAAGCTTGAAAGCTTCAAATGTCTAATGTTATGATTAATGCTCAGAACTAATGTTCAATTTCACTCAATCTTTCTCCAAGGCCCCGCTGCAGAATCCGATCAGTGTATGTGCCTGTGGAAACGACATTCTTTTTGCTCACTTGGCAAGTACTTGCTGAAGGCTTAGAGTGTACGGCAGCTTCTATGCCCGGGGCTGGAATAAGAGCTCTGACCCCAGTTTGGCACTGGAGCATGTGTGTTGCTATGATGCTTAAAAGATTCAGTGAAATTTCCAAAAAGATAGACTAGGAAGAAAAGTTGAGTAACTGATTTTCAAATATCAGTCACTGATAACCCTATGGATCACAACAGAACATTGTCTGATCACAAACTGTGTTGGAGATGGCGTAGGAGCAGATAGTGCTGTGTTCTCATAGGCATCAGCTTGCTGTGAGTCAGGGGAAGACTTGACAGCAGCTAACAATGACAATTAGTCCCAAGGAGCGAGGGGCCAATTGGAGGTGACAGATGCAAAAGCAAACCATCTGACAATGAGAAGAACAGTAGGGTGTTTGGAGGGTGGAAGAAGTTACCTTCCAATAGGCATTCAAGGTCATGGGAACAGAGTAAAGAAAGCATTGCTTGGCTGAGCCCCGGTGGCATAGTGGTTGTGCGTGAGACTGCGGCCCACTGGGTTGGAGGTTCAAATCCAGCAGCGCTCTCCAGAAGCAAGGCTGGGCCTCTTACTCCCACCACCTGGGGCAGTGATTGCACGCCCCCCCCCCCCCAAAAAAAAAGAAAGCATTGCTTAAGGGGAAAGCCTCAGGACTTAAGTTTGGAAGGAGGAGCAGAAAAGTGCCAGAGGCATGCAGTGGGAAGGGGAGGGTCATTGTGCAGAGGAATCAGTAAATAAAAAGTCATGGAGGCTGAGAAAGTGTGGTGGTGTACTCGGGGGCGAGGAGTGATTTCTGCTATGACCACAGGGTGAGGGTTGGGAGGCGCTAGAGGTATGCCAGCACTTGCATGTCCTATGGCCAGTGTGGGGTTCAAGTGATTTATGTACTTCTGGCAGCACACAGCCGTTGGAAATCCTACAGAGTGCTCCGACACTTATGGGGCTGCCATCTACTGACTAGGCAGAAACTGGTTTTGCACGTTTATTAAGTATGCAACAGTAGTAGCAATAATATAATAATAATAGAAAAACAGTGCTTGTGCCAAACACTGTTTTGTTAACTTTGCCTAAATTAACTCATTTAATTCTACTCGTTGAGGTAGTAACTGTTATTATCCCACTTTACAGTCAGTGAAATCAAAACTTAAAAATGTTAATTAAGGTGCCCAGGTCAGCGAAAAAGCCATGCTTTGAAACTGGCTGCTTGGTTTCAGAATCTGAGCCCCCAACCATTGACCAAGTTATACAGATGAGGAGGGATAGTCTTTAAGAGGTTTACATGATCTTATGATGTGAATAATCTATGAATAGATTTAATAAGCCCCTGCTAAAGTGTTGGAAGGTGGAAAGTGTATTCACGCAGTTTCCAGTTTACTAATATTAGAAATCATGCAAAAATATTTTTATGTTTATGTTGTCCCGTTTCATTGAAATCTCCCAGGAGTGAGTGTGATAATTAGGTTTTGGGTCAGCTTGGCTGGGCCAAGGAGTCTCAGCCCTTAATAGCCTATTAAGCTGGGGAGGTGCTTCTATAAGGTTTCAACTCTGCACTCCATTTGTTCATTCTTACCTCATTCACTTGTTCACTTATTTGCCCATTCAGCAACCTTTTACCTAACATCCAGATCTCAGGTTAAAGAAAACCTTGTCCTTAGTCTATAGTCAATGAAATAAAAATGTCAACATTCCAGGAGTCCCTGCCCTCCGTGCCCAGCTATACACAGATTCTTAAAATGCTGGATACATAGCTAGAGCATAGGAAGGAAAATGAACATGATGAGAACAAAGTAAAAAGTCGAACAAAATGTAGTAACCGAGAAAAAACATATGCACACCCATGCATAAAATATGCCACCTAATGCCTTTTTATACGTTCCTAGGAGTAGGCCGGGTTGTGTAGTGGTTGCTTCTTGGGCTGCTAACCAGAAGGTCAGCAGTTCCAAAGCACCAATCCCTCTGTGGGAGTTAGGTAAGACTTTCTACTCCGGTAAAGAGCTGCCATCTTGGAAGGTTTTCCGGTCCTACAGGGTCCCTATGAGTTGGGATCAACTGGATGGCAGTGGAGTGTGTGTGTGTGTGTGTGTGTGTGTGTGTGTGTAGGGGTTAAGTTCCTGGGTGGTGCAAACAATTGATGTGCTTGGCTGTTCATCACAAACTTGAAAGCTTGTGTTTATCCAGAGGCTCCTTGGGAAAAGACCTGGTGTTTTATCTTCAAGAGTTCAGTCCTTGAAAACTTTATGGAACCTACTTCTGTGCTGACAAACACGGGTTCTCCAGGAGTCAAACATATGCCACAGCAACTGGTATCAGGATTATGGAGCAATTTCATTTTTGATTATTTATTCTCCTTTCCCCACTGTCTAAATTTTATATAATCAGCAAGTACTACTTTCACAATCAGAGAAAAAACATCAGTCAGCTGTCTTTAGTAGAAGATCTTTTCTTTTTCTAAGCAATGCAACTGGGATTTTTAAACTTTTACTCAGGCTTTTGTCTGGTGTGAATGATGATTAAGTGGTTTTCTAAGGCAGGAGCTGAGATCAGCAAAAATGGTTAAGGTCGCCATACAGATTTAAAGAAAACAAATTCTTTTTCTTTTTCTGATTTAAAATTGATACAAGTTTCTTGTTTAAAAAGCTGAACAAGAATTACTTAGAAAGTAAATGACATCTTGCAGATAACTGTAATCTACTTTACGTTATAGAATGTCCTCAAGGACCCCTAGTGGGGCCATGGTTAAGCACCAGCCTGCTAAGTTAAAAGTTGGTGGTTGGAACCCACTGGCAGCTATGAAGGTGAACGCTCTGGTTTCCATTACAATCTTCAGCCTTGAAAGCCCATGAGACAGTTCTGCTTTGCCCTATGGGGCCCCCAAAATTGGATTTGACTCAATAGCTTATTTGTACCATGTATATTTTTTATTAAATAATTTAAAATTTTTCCTTCTATAGTATACATTATAGACATAAGAAATGATTAAGAAAAATAATCAAACCTTATTATTATTCTGTAGCAATTCTTTTACGAGCAGCATATTTTGGACATGTTTCCATGTCAGAGGAGGAGGGATAGTCTTTAAGTGGTTTTACATGATCTTATGATATGAATAATCTATGAATTGTAAACCCTTGCTGTTAAAGTGTACTTATGCAGTTCCCAGTTTCCTAATATTAGAAATCATGCAAAAATATTTTTATGTTTATGTTGTCCTGTTTCATTGAAATATCCCATGGGTCAGTGTGAAAGTTAGGTTTTGTGTCAGCTTAACTGGACCAGGAGTCTTAGCCCTAGAAATTTCCCATGACGTGACCTAATACACTATAATCATCTCCGTGATAGGATCTGCTATAAACAGTCAAGCAGTTGTAGGAAGATTGGGGAGGATGCATCACCCCCACTCAATTCCATCTTGGTGCATTAAATTGGAAGGCTGTTTCCTCAGGTGTCTGTCTGCTTTCAGGTAAGTGGACGATGTGGAAATGATTGCTAGCTTTTGATAGGTTTAGAGCATGCATCTGGCTTGCCAACCTCTGGTTCTTTGGATTTAAGTCTGGTCTGCCATGTTGCTTGCTGATCCTGGGAATCTTCAGCAGTCTGCCATCTGACCTGCTGACCTTGGGTTTATTCTCCTCTGCAAACACAAGATTCATTCACTTCTGTAGCCACTTGCCTGTGTTTTTCCTGCTGATCTTGGGTTTATCAGGCCCCACAGCCACATAAGTCAGGAGGATCCTCCAGTCTGAGATCTGAAATTCAGACTCAGAACCTGCCTGTTCTTGTACCTACCCACTTCTACAATAGCAAGAGCCATTCTCTTGATATAAATTTCTCTTATTATATGTAAATACTCAAGGCACTCTTCTGAGCACAGCTAACAAAAGGGTACACCTTAAAAGGTCTTGGTAAAAAAAAATGGGTATGAGGAGGCACAAAACGTAATTTGGTTGAATGCTTTGCAAGAACTTTCTCTTAAAGTAGGGTTACTAATGCTTGATTCCCTCCTATCTCCACATTTAGATAAGTACTTACTACAAAAGAAGAGAGCCATGGATGCTAGTAGGGAGTCATGACTTTGTCTCTGAGTTGGTCCCTCAACCTTTCAGTGAGAAAGTTGAACACATTGTTTTAACCGGCTGAGCCAATAAGGATAGGCAAATACACGGTCAGGGTCAGGAGCCAGACTGCCTGCGTGGGAAACCTCTACGCTCAATGAGCTGTTCAATGCTGCTCAAATGATCAAAGTTTCTTATACCTCCATTTACTCATCTGTGAAGGTAGTAAGCAAATACAGTCTGGTTGCTATACATTAATACACACACACAAAAGCACTTATAAACCAGAGTCTGCAATGTTTTTCCTTTGCGAATGAGGGCTGTCAACAGTTCTGCTGTATCTCCAGGTCTCATTGTTTGTGTATATCGTGTTCAGTCACTTATGGTTTTAATCTGGTCAAGTCAACAATCCATTTATTTTAGTCTAAAATTCCATCCCTTACAAGTTTACTTTCCATTTCTCAATAGTACTTTAAATTCTATACCATTGGCTAAATTAATGATACTATCAATAGAATTACCATATTCTCCATGGGTATGATTTATATGACCCCCTCAATAATAATTATCTCTAAAGTGGATCAGGGATATATATAAACTATAAATTTAAAAAATGGATTTTGAACTTGCACTAAATCATAGCTCTTATCTAAGAAGCGTTCTTATGACATGGCCCCACTCCATACTTGGTCTCGGGACAAGATCACTGAAGATGAGTGCTATATAGCAAAGAGTGAGGAAGAAGTCAGACGGTGTCCTGCTCATAGAAAGAATAGTATCTGGTGTCTTAAAGATTTGTCTTAAAACAAGCAGGCATCTAAGTGAGGTGTCAGCTAAGTCCATGCAGAAGAAGCACACTAGCCTGTGTGATCCAAAAATTGTGACTAGTAAAATCCACGACCAGAGGAGGAAACAGATTCTGTTTAGAATCTGTTCAGAATCTTAGATTCCGAACACCTGCTTTGCAGAAGGCTACGGATAATAATGAAAGCCCAAAATTCATTTACAGCAGTGCTTCTCAACCTGTATCATTAGGAAAGTTGAGAACCACTGAGTGACAGGGTCCTCAGGTGGATTAATCTTCCAACAAATCCGTCTGCCTGTTGACAAGGGACGCAAACAGTCGTGTGATCAGTGATAGTACCTTGGTGAGTGGGCTAATGCAGAATTGATTGTCTTTGCCATTGTTTTCCCTTTTGACTCATTTTAAATTTGTTCTAGGTTTTATTATTTTCTGCCTTCTTTTCAATTGAGGTTTTTCTCTGTTTTGTTTTGTTATTGTTGTTGGGTTTCTTTCCTTCTTTTTTGTTTTGTTTGCATGTGTTTCTTTACATGGAATCCAGGTTAGATAAATCTATAGAGACAGTAACCAGATTAATAGTCATAGAGTTATGGCAAGGAAGGTTGGGGGAGGATAAGGGTCACTAATAATAATGATTATAAGAAAGAAGAGCATGTTTAAAATTATATTGTGGTAAATATAGTCACAACCATTTTCTTTATGTTTGAAATGTTAATGTTTATGATATATGAATTATGTCAATTAAAGTGTTAAAAAGAAAAATAACCCATGTCTGCTACTTAAGCAGTTGCCAGTCAAGTCAACCTCCTCCCCCACATTCTGCTCCTTCTCCTCTCTTCAGCAGAGGAGGGAGCTGAGGCTAGGTGTGACGGCTACCGCAGAGAGGATTGCATGGGCTGCACGGACCTGTGCTGCCTTTTCCTGGTGATCCTGATTTTACCTACACCTGAAAGGCAAGGTGGTCAGTACATGCGGAGCTTCCTAAATGTGCTTTAGAATCACTGCCAGAAAAGGAGGAAGAGGAAGAGACTGGCTGGTTACTAAGCTTATAGACTTGGCCAACGACACCTCTAAGAATAATAAGTGGGATTGGCTTTACCCAGCAGGCAGTGCGTTGCCCACAGAGGCCTCCAGCCTTCAGGTAGAGCACTTGCAGAATCCTCCTGTCAGTTTCGGCGTTTCCACATCGCACCATCTGACCCGGGTGGTGGTTTTGAGTAGGCGAGGTGTGCCCCTATGCAGCCTCACTAAGGAAGCCAAACAGGTTCAAGAACCTCACTTGAAGAACAACTCTAACAATAGCCTGCATGCTCCATGGAACGCTGGACCTGTCTGGGCTGCTCATTAGTCTCTGGGAGGTTCGGTTTCAGTGTGAGTGCTAGTGAGCTTCAGAAACATCTTCACAGAGGTGGTCCTTCATGCCCTGGTCCATTCTGCAGAGGGCACTGGGCCCTTAGTGTACCCGGGCTCATTATCAACCCCTGTGACTAACGGCATCAACCCTTGAAACAATGTGCAGAATTAAGGGCAAGGTGGGAGCTAACACTGAGGGTACTTAGGGTCTGGCTCACCCAAGTGCAGCAGGTCGTCACTCCACAGCCATCCATGGGTTAACCTCACAGGCTCTGGCACATTCTGCGTGGGTTACAATCCCAGCTACATCCACTTGGGATCTATGTGACCATGTGCACATTACTTTCCCTTCGTATCTTGTTGTCTCCACCTGTACTGGGGAGGTGGGTACCAGTACTCCCTTTGTTGGGTGGGACTGAGAATAAAATGAAGAAACCTACAGAGTACAAGCTGTTGATTGCTATGACTTGCCTCCTCTGTAAGCCATGAGAACAATAACCCCTGAAAGGTAAGTTATCAAAGACACTTCTATTATCTGAGGAGGAGTGGTGCTAAAAGGAAGCTGAGACGGCCGAGAGGTGCATCGAAGGGTCAGAGTTTCGCGCTAGCATAATTGGCCCACCTACTAGCAGTCTGAACGGAGGCAAGCACTACCACCTGAGTGTTTTACTCATCAACAGGGATAATAAGCTTCCTTCTTCTTGGGCCACCCAGAACCAGTTACCATCAAGTCGGTCCCAACCCTTCGTCAACTGTGGACCTGTGATTTGTCAATGCAGGGTTTCTGTAGACTCCTTTTTCAGAAAAGATTGCTTGGCCCTTCTTCTGGGTAGATTTGAACCTCCAGCCTTTCAGTTAGCAGCTGTGTTAACCCTTTGCACACACAGGACTCTTTAAACCCAATTTCACTGCCCTCAAATTGATTCTGACTCATAACAATCATATACTGGGTGTCTGAGCTTGTAAATATTTATGGGATCAGACAATTTCCCTTTTCTCCCAAGGAGTGACTAATGGGGTTGAAACATCCAATACCTACCTAATCAATAGCATCATCAGGCCTATAGTGAAGAGCAAATGTCATCAAGTGTATTCCACTTAGCACAGTGCTTACACGCCAAAGCTATCCAAGAAGGGTCTTCAGATGTTCCTTTGGTACCCAAGAGTCTCAGGGCTAAAACTGTTTCACAACTGCTCTTCTTTGTTAAGGTGGACATGTGAATATTAAGACTAGAAGGAAAGGGAAGAAGCCCTGGTGGTGTCACGGATTACACGCTAGGCTGCTAACCACAAGGCTAGCAGTTCAAAACAACCCGCTGCTTCCTTAACGAGATACTGTCTTGGACACTCACAGGGGCAGTTCTTCCCTGTCCGATAAGGTCGTTATAAGTCAGCATTGGCTTGTGGTTTATGGATGAAAGGGGAGGAGTCCCTGGGTGGCATAGTTAGTACTGAGGCACATGGGTGGCCATCAGTCAACATGACAGCAACGGGCTAAAGAAGGAGTAAACTGAAAACATCTTCCTAATCTTCTCTAGACACGAGTTTCTTACATGAAGGCCCAAAGGTAAATCTCTCAGATCTTTGAAGAGCGCTTGCTGAATACACAGAAGCCTGAGTGGCTCTTCCAACTGCACAGAGAATTGCATGAAAGCCTCTTTAAAAAGGTTTATTTCTCCCTCTTGAATTCTTGTGCTTATTCAAAATAAGCATTTGCTGAAGATCTGACAAAGAAAAATCCCAGGGTTACGTGGTAACCAGGGCTGCCTGAATCTCACTGCCCCATTTTCAAAGTGGAAAACAGTGGCTCCGAGAGGTCAAGTTTCTTACCCAAGACTACACATTTGGTACAGCTCAACGTAGCCTTCGTACCTGGACCGTTCCTTTGAATTACAGGTCCTTGTTAAAATCAAAACACAGTCTTCTGAGTTCTGAGTTCTAAAGTACTTCTTGCATTCCAGATTACGGTGGGGCAGGGAAGGCAGCAAACAGGAACTCCTGATCATTGGGGTGTCTTTACAAGGCCCCCATCACTGCCCATTGGTACCAGTCGGTTCCAACTCAGACGAATGGTGAACCAAATGAAAGGTTTTTATCTGGACACATGATTAGAAGTGAGAAGCAGTAACTCTTTCAATACATCTATGTGGCACTAACTGCTTCTTCTCTCTATAGTAGGGGTCATGATGCTACAAAATCATTGGGAACCAGCTAGTGTTTAACATGACATACACCTGAGCTTGACTTTATTTAAGATGAATCCATTCACATACACATAATGTTTCAACAACTATATTTATCTTTTTCACAAGTCATATTTTTTGAATATTCCGTGTTTCATTAAAACTTTACACATCAAGTTGGTTTCTTTCTTAACATTTCACAGATAAACTGTTCCATCATGTAGGCTGCTACCCTCCACAATATGTCTGCCAGACTTTTCCCATTTCTTCCCAGTCCCTCTCGTCTCCATCCCTCCAAAGGTTTCTCTGCCTCTCCTTGACTGCTTATCTTTGCTTTGGGAGAAATGTTGCCCATTGGTCTTGTATTGTCGAATGTTCTCAGGAGAATGTTTCTTATCACTGTCTCTTACTGCTTACTTCATGGGACAACCTACTATTTGTTAAAAGGTGACCTACAGAAGTGGCTTAAAAGAGCATCTAAGGGCAATAGTCTAGGAGGATTCTCTGGTCTCTATCAGTTTTGTAAGTCTGCTCTCTTACATGAATCTGAGTTTTGTTCTAAAATTTTCTTCGAGTTTCAACCTTCGGTTGGGCCCCATTGGGAGTGGTAAGCAGGCACTATGTAGTTCATCTAGCCTCGGGTCATTCGTGTGCAAAACTCGGGTCATTCGTGTGCACGAAGTGAATCCCTGAGTCTCCGGCTTTCTTCACTTTCTTTTGTTGCAGGACAAAGAGTCCAATGGTGGTATGGCCACTTGCCAGCTTTTAAAACGCTAGACTATATGTCCTCAAACTGACTTGTCTACTGCCCTCTTTGCAGAAAAAAAATTATTTAAAGCTCCGTTGGCAGGTAAAAATGTCTGTACTGTAACTCATAATCCAGTATAATGTGTAGGTCTCTGCTTTTTGTCATCACCCTGGGTCAATCCAGCCCTCATAGAGGCTGTATACCTTGCTTCTTCTAGATGCTACTCACCAAAGTAGGATGTAAAACATTATCTTTATAAACTATGTTATGCTCATTCCCCGTGATGTCCTCTCAGACCATGGTCTGTCGACTTCCAATGTCCATGAGGTGTTTGGATATGTCTAGGTGACTCTAGTAGACATGTTTGGTATGTCTATATGTGTATAGATGAATATATATGCAGCAATACAAATAAATAAACACAAAGTCACACAACTATACTGGTACATATGTGTAACTTCCATATTTCCTCCCACACCTATTTAGCATACATATCCATCTCTGTAGCCACTCACACATTTTTGGCTGTTATTACTGCTATATGGAGCCTGGTGGTGCAGTAGGTTAAGTGTTGGTCTGCTATCCTGAGTGGTTTGAATTCACCAGCAACCCCATAAGAGAAATATGAGACAGTCTGTTTTTAGAAAGATTTATAGTCTTGGAATCCCTATGAAGCATGTCCCAAAGGGTCATTATGAAACGGGATCAACTCCATGAAAGTGGGCTTAATACTACTGCTGCCTAGTTGCATCTATTACAACACTCTCCATGGAATTTAAAAGTTATTCTTGTGAAAAAATAAATAAGATCTGTTCGTGTGTTCTTCTCAGTGTTTGCGTTCACCTTAGTCTCAGACTGATTTCCCTCATATTGTTCTTTTTCTTTTCCTAATTTTTTTTGATTTCCCTCATATTGTATATTGCCTTTTCCTTCATCAGAATTAACAGGTGTCTACTATATAAGTGACTCTCTCTCCTGTGCCTTCCTAGCCCAAGTAAACATCAAAGAACATTGCCCTCTGCTTCTAGGCTTCTTTTTCTTCTTTTTTTGTCAAGGCCTTTTCATACAAATCTTAGTTTTTTTTGTGTGATTTAATTATTTCACCAAGTATATTCTAGATGAATACATGTGATAACACATTTCATGGACTCAATTTTTCAATCACTGCATGTTTTTGTTCATCTATTCATCTTTTGATGGACACATTTGGATATTTCCACCTTTTTGCTACTGTGAATGACACCACTGAACATAGGTGAGCATATATTGATTGGTGTCACTTTTTATTTCTCTGAGATATGAATGTAGGGATTTGGGGATCATTTGGTATTTCTATTTCTAACATTTTGAAGACATGACATACTGTTTTCCTTTATGGTTATATTATTAAGTAATATTTCTTACTAAGCAAGCATGTCAGAAGATATCAATACTTTGTCAGTGTTTACAAATTAGAATTCTCTCATCCTTGTTTTATGTTTCTGTCATCAATGGAAAAGGCTAGCAGTAGAGAAAAGCTCTCAGGCAGGGAGGAAGCTGTGTGTGAGTGTGACTGTGAGTGTGAGTGTGACTGTGAGTGTGTGTGTTTGTGTGTAGGTTATTAGAGGTGCTCCGCATGCCACTGGAGGGGAGAGTATCCTCTGTTCACTGTGAGAGTTACTTTCAGATCTAACAGTGAGCTCTAAATTAATTGTAGCTACTAACAGCCAATGACTCACTTTTGCCAATCAATAATACACCTACATGTGTTCTGCAACCGGGACTACCTGTTCTCATAAAACTTATTTACTCTTATGGCTGTGGTTTCGATGCTAATCCTTGGATGCAGTGCTCTTAAATACCACGTTGTTGATGTCAGGCGATGGAGGGTCAGACCCCGGCTCATAGTGACCTGTGATACAATGAGCTATTCAACATGGCCCTTCTAGTGAACGTTTCTGTAACTTTCACCAAATGACTGGGTAAAACCAATGGTCATCGAACAATCTGACTTATAGATAGCCTATAGGTCAGTGTAAAACCACTCCCTAGGGATCCAAGGTTGTAAGCTTTAATAGAAGAGATAGCCTCATGTTTCTCTCATGGAGTAACTGCTGGATTCAAATCGCCGATATTGTGGTTAGGAGTCCCCTTTATTACCTGGTATATCACCCGCTAATGACTGTGTTGGACTAGGCCAATGTGAGAGGTTAGTGATCCAGGGAGGGAATTGAGTAGCTTATTAATAATGTAAATATGGTTCACAGCAGCCTTGTGGCGTGAGACTATGCAAATATGAGGGTGTGAAACCCTTATGAGGGGGTGGGTTAGCTTTGTCATCTAATGAGTCTTAAAATGAAATATAAGGGCTTAAGTAGAAAGCAAGTGCTTTGAGAATGAGGAGGGAAACAATGTACATGCAAACAATGGATGTATGCATGGATTGTGATAAGAGGTGCAGAAGTCCCAATAAAATGATCTTTAAAAAGATATTTAAAAAAGAACCTTCACAGAGGGAGGAAAAAGGGAATCTCACAGCCATCCAGAAAGTAGAGCCAAGAAAGGATATTGGCATCACAGGCAAGAGAGAGAGAGAAACACAGCTTGAGAAGCAGCGCCCACTGAGACAGTGGAACCAGGAGACCATCCAGAGACAGATAACCATGGGCTTCCCAACCCAAGGAGCAAGAAAGCTGAATGCCTTCAGGAGAATGCTTGTTGGCAGAGGGTGTACCTTGAGTGGGCACTTAGTGATGGAGTTAACAGAGCTGTGTAACATTGGCAGAGTGGGTCCCTCCTGGCATCTGTCTGGACCCCCAGGGTTAGAACAGATTAGCTTTGAGTCTAGGCTGATTGGTGGAGTGGGGTGGTCCTGGGCACACAATCAACAGAATCCAAAGTATCGGAGCAATACAGGGGTCAGACCAGGTCCCTTCTGCAGTGCTAAGATGCGACTCTCTTGGTCAAAAATTTGTATCCTGAGTGTTTTTAATTCTGAGTGGTAAACAGTTATTTTTCAGTTTAATAAGTATGGTCAGTGAGTTCTGAGTGGCCATTGTAACATTATTCAACTCAGCAGAGCTTTAGAAACTAACATGGGAAGGAGGACTGAAGTCAGCACTGGTAACTGGTTGAAAGGTACGGACAGGCCTGGTCTGATGCTGGTTCTCCTCACCTTTGAGAAGTTAGAATCATTCAGACTTAGGCTTCATGCAATGCGTAAATAACAACAACAACAACAACAAAATGCAGTCATTCTGCTACATACCGATGATTAATTGCAGATAAGATCATTGCAATTCATAGGGTTTTCATGGGGCGATTTTCAGAATTAGACGAGCAGCTCTGACATCCTAGGCTATTCTAGGCCACTGAAACCTGTTCGAGAGTATAACACGGAGACCTTCACTGACAGACAGGTGGCAACTGCAGGAATTGAACCCTTGCTAGCCTCATGGAAGGTGAGAATTCTGCCACTAAACCATGCATCTTAAGAAAATAACTTGTACATGGGTACGGACAAGAGCAGGAAACACAGGGAACACAGGACAGATAAACCCCCCAGGACCAATAATGACAGTAGCGATCCCAGGAGCGTAAGGGTAACGTGGGAGGAGAAAGGAAGAACTGATCACAATGATCTACATGTAACTTCCTCCCAGGGGGTACAACAGAAAAGTGGGTGAAGGGAGACCTCATCAGTGTAAGACATGAAAAAAAATGATAAATTATCAAGGGTTTATGAGGGACAGAAGTTGGGGAAGGGAGGAGGAAAATGAGGACTCAAGAAGAAACAAAATGTTTTCAAAATGATGACAGCAACAAATATACAAATGTGCTTGACAAAATGGATGTATGTATGGATTGTCCTAAGAACTGTACGAGCCCCCAATAAAATGATTTTTTAAAAAGTTGACCTTAACAACAAAAAAAGACAAAACCTGAATCCACCAATTTTCACTTAGATTACAATAAAAAGTTTAGCTAACCAATCAACCAATGCCAAACCTTGCACACCACTTTCACTGGCCTCACAGCAACCTTGAAATTGCATCTTCCTGTCACTCACACTGCTCAGATACAAAGGCTCAACACGAGGTTTTTACAACTGTATTAAGAAAAAACATCTCAACTCTTACAGTTTTATATTTTGCAGAAGTTCTAAATTCTTTGACAAGCTACACAATAAGCCCTTTTCAGAAAGAGCTCCCAAGAACCAATATTCATAAGATGGCATAGAATTTAAAAGGTGGAGTAAAAGGCTGTTTTTTAAAAAAATTACTTTCTCAAGTTCAACAGAATGTAGCTTACAAAGCTACTGCAGAAATATCATGAGATCAAGTTTACAGCCTACCTGTCTTTGCATTAGCAACAGAGCAAATAAGAAATCAATGAGTCTTTGGATCATGGCCAGCAAGGCAGTGATAAATATCACACTGGCTAATTTTACTTCTCTGTAGAAGACGATGGCCACCTGTGGACTGTGGAATGAGTTCCTGCTCCAATAAAAGCTGAGTTTCCTATCAAAGGGTCTACTCCACAGTCAACCATTGGAGTTCACAGGGAAGCCCCGCTCTTAGAGAAGAGAAGCTATAATCTTGCCTTCGATACTAGGAATGTTTTATTTTAACTAAAGACCTAGCAAAAAACTCTGGTATAGCTATCCCTGCTTCTTGCCAAGATGGAACAACAGGGATTAGATTTACCTCACTATATGAAGCAACTTAGAAAACAAAAACAAACAAGCAAACCTCCAAATTTACCTAAAACAGTAACTTTCAAATCACCAAATGACAAACAATGCGGGAGAGAGAACCTGGCTCAAGGTGAACTCTGAGACCACCCTCACTTGCTGCCAGCAGAGGGTTGGCCCCTCCCCCTCAGGAAGGTGTGGCACAGGGAGGGGAGCACAGATGACTCTCCTGTTGAGAAGCTGGAGGAGACCAAATGAGATAGAATGTATAGAGCAGAAAGCTGGAGGAAGCTGCTGCACTGAGAGAAGAGTGTTACTGAAGAGCCAAGGGAGCACCTCCCGTCCCGTGAGTCTTCATGAGGGTACCGATCATTATGTGTGTGGGAGGAGACTACCCAGGACAGAGAGAGCCTAGTCCAGGGGATGAGAGAGAAGATGGCTCATTGCTCCTCCAGGACTGGACATGGGCACTAAGTAGCATGCTCAGGAAGGTCTGGTCTCAGTAATGGGGAAGAATTTCTCTAGAATGAATATTCATTTGGGTCCGCCTAACACATCATCAACACAAGAGTTGGAAAAAATCAAACTATTTCCAAGTAGCTAAACTGCACCCCAGAATAAAGTATAAGATTATGCATAAGTATAAGATACAATACCCCAAGAGGTAAGTTATCAATATCTGGCTTCCAAACATATGGTTATAGGCATGTAACAATTGGAGAAACTCATCTATGGAGAACAGTCAACCAGTTATAACTGACACAGCTATTAAAACCAGGACATTACTAAAATAGTTATTACTGCTATATCAGCTGTATTTCCTAGGTTCAAAAAGTATATAGTCACAGGTAAGAAATAAAAAAAGACCCAAATCAAGCTCCTAGAGATGAAAACTATAATGTACTGGATGGGATTAATGACAGCAGATTGTGAAAGAAGACAATAAATTTGTAGACATAGCAACAGCGACAATCAAAAATAAAACAAAAGAAAGAGGCAGAAAAGAAGAGCATCCTGAGTTCTGGGGAAACTTCAGGTGACCAGATACATGGGAAATGGAGTCAGCAAAATAGCCAGGGGTCAGCGACACTCAGCATATCTGGAGAAACAATGCCCGAAAAAGGTCCCCACTCGGACCAGGAGAATTAGTTGGTGTCTGGTTCTCACTGCTGATCATTCTGACCAGGGACATAGCAGAAGGTCCTGGATTGCATGGGGAAAAAATGTAGAATAAAATTCAATTTCCTGCAAAAGGTCAGACTTATTTGGACTGGGAGATAGTAGGAAAAAACTCTGAAATGGTTTCATATCCTTTAATCTTGGAATTGAAGCTGTTTCTGGAGGTCACCTTCTGGCCAAATTGGCTAAGAAAAGAAATAATGTCATCCATGAGTTTGTGTCAAAATCAACTCTATGGCAGTGAGTGAAGAATGACCAACTTTACAATCAATCACCGAAGAGCAAGTCCAGAGGGAAAGAGGAGGAGGAGGGCAAAGGAAGCTATGGAGCCCTAGTCGTGTCGTGGAAAGCTGTGTACTGGGCTATTAACAACAAGGTCGGCAGTTCAAAACCAGTAGGTGCTTCCCAGCAAAATGAGAAAAATTTTTCTCAGAAAAATGAGGCTTTCTGCTTCCATAGAGATGTACAGCCTTGGAAACAGACCAGTTCTACTCTGTTCTGGAGAGTGACCATGAATGGACATCGACACATAATGAAGTAAGGGAGGTGATTCCAATGTGCAGGATCAAAAGCACTGAGCTTAAATAAGATGGGCTGTGAACTGTGGACACTGGCCTTAGGAAAAAGCAAGGTCGACCTTAGTCTGACTTCTGAGGCTCCAGTCACATTCAGTGTCCTTCTGAGTCATCACATGTGATAGACTGGATGCATTGAAAGGAATGATCCCTTTGTAGACCGCTCAGACCTTGAGAAGAGCTGCCATTTAAAAATTTACTTGGAGGGTAGCAGCTACTGCTAGAAACCATATAGTCTATTTCCATTGACTTGAAAATGAAAACACAGGCAAGACTTGCTTCAACTGCAGTTTGTCTTATTACAAGTAAGTACCACACAGCGCCTTACCTGGTGCACACAGGACTTTGCGTTCAGGAAAAACAGCTCCACAGTCGTTTTGTCCTTTAAAAACGAGATGCTCTCAATGTAAAACCTGGAAAACAGTACAGAAGGTTGTGTTTGTAGCTTCGTTTTCCCTTCTGCCAACATGATTCCATTGAGTGTTCCCCAAAAGCAGAACTAAAGAATTGCATTTCTTTTCTTTTTCAAAAGCAATCTGCAGTCAGTGTGTGCAGTTCCTCATCTCTTCACATGAAGTGTGTGTATCTGTTCATCATGGAGTGCGGCATACAGTGCAACTTGCTGCTATCATTCTCAGATGTTCACTCACCGATGGTCAAAGATCAATTTTATAAAGATATGGATAATAAAAGGTAATCATGATGTTAACAAAGATGCAATAAAAAGAGTCATGGACTTGAGTCAGAACTTGAAGCTTCTTAGAGAAATGGTCTCGGGTGTTGGAAGAAGGCGAGGTACAGAGAGAGCCCCAAAGGTATTCATCTAGAGGCACCCGTTTGTCTGCACTGCTTACTTTGACAGCAGGTCTGAGAGCCCAGCATACTTGGGGCAGCTTCAGAACAATCCTGGTGAGCTCTGAGGGCTGGAGGCCACACTGAGGCAGCACTGCAGGGCTGGCCACTGGGACAGGTGGTGAAAGATCTGAGAGCCCCAGGCTACCTCTCCCGCACCCACAACGGGAGCTTCAAGTGCTCTCCTCCTTCCTTCCCACTCATGCTTGGAGGTGCCAGGCTTGCCCGTGGGCTGGCTGCCAAGCTCAGTCTGAAGTACTTCATTAGGGTCCTTTTTTCATGCGAACCAGTGTATGTATTTGAGGGTCCCCACACAGGCCCCCTTCTGTGGAATGTCTAGCTGGTGCAAGCTGAAGCCATGGGCAGCTCTCTCTCTCTCTCTGGGGATCTCTGACAGTCCCACGCTTGGGGGGAACAGATCCTTAGTGACTACATGGGGGTGGGGTGGGGTTTCAAAAAGTTTGTGGGGACATGGAATAAAATGATCATAAAATTTTCCCATGAACCCTTTGAAATACCCTCATGCTTTCACAATTCCATGAGAGGCCAGTTTGCAAAGGCACGCACGGCACTGTGGGTTAGTAGGCAAGTTGAAGCCTATCAATGCTGTTCAAGTGCTGGAGACTTGCTTGGTAAATAGTGCATGAAGAGACTCAAAGTTCCAAATAGCTCAGGTCAGGTCATGGAATATAATTTACTCTGACTGATGAGAGTCAACAAAAAGAAAAAGAAAAGGCCACTGTCATGGAGCTGATTGACTTGTAGTGATCTGATAGGACAGGACAGAGTAGAACTTCTCCCTCGAGTTTCTGAGGCTGTAAATCTCTCCAGGAGCAGAAAGCCCTGTCTTTCTTCTGAGAGTTACTGGAATTTAAATGTGGACCTTGCTGCAAGCCCTCAAGGCTCCTTAGTGTCAAGACATCAAACCCAACCAAATTCACTGCCATCTAGAGGATTCAGACTCCTGGTGAGTCAAGAGATACCAAGGCTAAATGGCAGTTGCCAGAAGAGCCCACCCTACTCTGTCAGACAATGCTATGGCTTTGGGGTTCTTTCTTCCTTCCTCCTTCACCAATGATGGAACACTTGGTAAATAAATAGGGCTGAACAAGTCTGTGGAATATTTTATCTCTGGGAGGATAAAATCATTTGAAAAATTCCAACTCTAAAGCTGACTCATCCAGGGAAGTCCCACAAAGAGAATGAGTCCTTTAACTTTTGACAAAGAGCTTGCCAGAGGGAGCCCTGGTGGCACAGAGGCTAAGTGTTGGGTTGCTGACCACCAGGCCAGCAGTTTGAGACTACCAGCTGCTCCATGGAAGAAGTGAACAAGCCAGTCTGCAAGCCCGTTTCTACTCCCGTGGAGATGTAGTCTTGGAAACTCACAGGGCAATTCCAGAAGATCAGTATGAGTGGGGATCGTTTCAATGGCAGTGGGTTTGGTTTTGGTCTGGAAGGGTCAACAAGCAAGATGAATGAGACGGGAGAATATTAGGTTTGTGAAAAAAAGAAGTTGAATACTAAGGAAGGAGTTAGAGAAAAACAAAAACCACTGGAATCTGAAAAATCTGGAATAAGGAATCCTAACCTCTATCGTTTATTAACTATGTGGCCCTGTACAGCACTTGACAGTGATTTTAAAAAAGTACAATTATTGGGCTGAGCCTTGGTGGTATAGTGGTTGATTGTGAGACTGCGGCCCATTGACTTGGCGGTTCAAATCCAGCAGCAGCTCTCTGGGAGCAAGGCTGGGTAGCTCCCATGACCACCAGAGGGCAGTGATGCCCCCACCCAAAAAATTATAATTATTGAGATCTTCAGATCTGGCGCATTGTCAGATGGCTCAAAGGACATAATGAGATTTGAAACATATTTGATGGGTAGGAAGAAATGATGAGGGCAGTGCTGTTTCTTTCTTTCAAAATAATTTTATTGGGGTCTCTTACAGATCTTATAACATTCAATACATCATTTGTATGATGCATATTTGTACACATGTTGCCATATTCATTTCCAAATATTTTCCACTTAAGCCCTTGGTATAAGCTCCTCTTTCCCCCTCCTTTTTTTTTTTTTTGAATCATTTTATTGGGGATTCATACACCTCTCCTCGCGATCCACATATACATAAATTGTCTGCAGGCTACATTTGCACACTTGTTGCCATCATCACCCTCAAAACATCCTCCCTCCACTTGTGTCCCCAGTACCAGCTTCCCATATTTCCCTCCCCTTTCCCCTCCCCCATGAACCCTTAATAATTTACAAATTATTATTACTTTTTCATATCGTACACTGTCCAATGTGTCCCTTCACTTACTTCCCTGTTGTCCATGCCCCAGAGAGGAGGTTATATGTAGATGCCAGAAATTGGTTCCCCCTTTCTATTCCACCATCCCTCTACTGTCCCAGTATCACCACTCCCACCACTAGTCCCGAGGGATCATCTCTCCTAAATTACCCATGTTTCCGACTCCAGTGTACTTCCCCTGTTCTAGCCGGATTTGTCTGGTAGAACTGGGAGCATGATAGTGGGTGGGAGGAAGCATTTGAGAACTAGAGGAAAGTTGCATATTTCATTGTTACTACACTGTACTTTAACTGGCTCATCTCCTCCCTGAAACCCCTCTGTAAGAGGATGTCACTTCACCTATTGATGTGCTCTGGGTCCCCAATCTGTACTCCTCCTTTATTTATAATGATATAGTTTTAGTTCTTTGATGCCTGACACTTTGATCCCTTCAACACCTCGTGGTCACACAAGCTGGTGTGCTTTTTCCATGTGGGTTTTGTTGCTTCTGAGCTGGATGGCCGCTTGTTTACTCAGTCTTTAAGACCCCAGACGCTACATCTTTTGATAGTTGGGCACCATGAGCTTTCTTCACCACATTTGCTTATGCTCATATTTGTCATCAGCGATCTAATCAGGAAAGTGAGCACGCAATGTTACAATTTTTAGTTCTTGAAGCTTGATAACTGATATCTTTGACACTTCGTGGTCCCACAGGCTGGTGTGCTTCTTTCATGTGGGCTTTGTTGCTTCTGAGCTGGATTGCTGCTTGTTTACTTTCAAGCCTTTAAGACCCCAGATGCTACATCTTTTGATAGCCAGGCACCATCAGCTTTCTTCACCACCTTTGCTTATGCATACTTTTGTCTTCAATGATCGTGTCAGGAAGGTGAGCATCATGGAATGTGAATTTAATAGAACAAAATGTTCTTACACTGAGGAGGTACTTGAGTGGAGGTCCAAGAGGGCAGTGCTGTTTCAATGGTAAAATTCTCTTCCTCTTTGTGGAGGACTCAGATGCCATTCTTGCCTAGTGTACCTCATGGGTCGACACTAACCAATTGACAGTGGAGCGTTGCATTTTGCTCAGATGCTGGAGCTCTTCTAGCGGAGCTTCCCAAGACTGACTTGCAGGAAAAGCCTAGAGACATATTTCAGAAAATCTGCCCATGACAGCTCTGTGAATCACAACAGTCTGATCTGAAGCTCATCCTGAGACTAGCACAGGCCCCAACACAGCTTCTTCCCTTGTGTATGGGCTCATCATGAATTGGGGGCTGATTCAACAGTAGCTAACAACAAGGCTGGTATAAAAGGAAATCTAGGGGGAAATGTGGTAGGTAAACACTGTCTTTTAGGGTAACGTGATCTCTCGTTGCTATTGAGTCAATTCTGACTTGCAGTGTGAGAGTAGAACTGCCCCTGTGGCCTTCCCAGGGTGTGACTCTTTACTGGAGGAGAAAGCCCCATCTTTGTCATGCAGAGCAGCTTATGGTTTCAAACTGCTGACCTTGTGATTAGCAGCCCAATCATAACCTACCAAGGCTCCTAGGGTAATATGGTAAATATTAATAATTTGGTTTCCATCAGGCCAGGGTTTGTTGTCATCCAGGAGTTTCCCCATCCACTTAGCTTTTTCTACACTGGCCTCTGCTAGATGGACCAGGGGTAGAAAGGCAGCCAATCAGCAAGTTGGTCACAGTCTTTGAAGCAGTCTGAAAAGGAGAGAATGCCACTCAATCAACTGAGAGCTGTGGAGTCAATGTTGACTCTGAGCCACCCTACAGCAGTGAGTAGAACTGTTCCACAGGAGGCCAAGGCTGCAATTCTGACGAAAGCAGCCTGCCTCATTGTTTTCCTAAGGAGAGGTTGGTGTGCTAGAACCACCAAACCTTTCGTTTAGCACAATGCTTAACCAAGGCCCCACTGGGTCTTCTCTATCCCAAGGAGGCTCCTTACACAGGACAGTGAATGGCCTTTTAGAAAGACTGAAGGTAGGTCAGAAGGGAAACAATAAAGACAGAAGCATGAAGCAGAAGGACAAGGCCTGGGATCATGAGAGAGGTCAATAGTCAAAGCTGATGGAGTAGAAGCATTAAGAAACTAAGTCATTGTGATGGGGGACCTCCAGTGCATGAGGACCAGTGGTCTGCTGTGCTGTAGGAAAGGATTACACATGTTATTCAAGTTGCCTAGTTTCCCAAAGGATTTTGTTTCAGTTAGGTGGTGACAATCGCTTCCTCCCTTATCTGCTTCCCATGTATTTTGATCGCTGTCAACTAAAATAACTTGAGCAGATTCCCAGTTGCCAGCCTAAATAGGCAGCAAGAGTATCACAGCTACTACTGAGTTCTTACTTGGGACCAGGCAATGTGCTGAGTGCTTTCCATGTGTGGTCTCATGGATTTCTCACAAGAACTTTGTGAAAACATTACACCCATTTCACAGATGTAGAATCTGAGCTGTAGTGAACAGAGCTGAGCTGTTTGTGTGGTAGGGTGAGGTCTTGACTTGGGTTCCCTTGAAGTTTCTCTTGACTAAAACCAGTTTTTGGACATCCACTCCTGGGTAATTCAATCAGAAAAGGTCTCAATTACTGTGTGCAAATAGACAGAGAAACAAAAGCAGTGGGTATTCTCCAAAAAGGCTTATCTACATAGAATTGCGTTATTCTCTATGGCTTTGAAAACTAGAATGAGCACCAGTTACCAAAAAAATAGAGGGTTGGTGACTGATTTTATACTAAAAACACTTTTCTAAAAGCTGGAGTAGTCTCAGAGAAAAAGTGTTCTCTGCAGGGAGTGATCTTCTTGCCCTAAAAAAGATCCCTTGTTAGAGTACAAGATTCAGGGTCTCCAGGATCCTATGACTCCCCCCACCCCCACCGGCGCCTCCCACCCCTTCATATAAAAACAAAGCATTTTATTTTATCGTGACTTGGGTGAGGAGTAAAGAGCAAGTCTATTTTCCATTCAACACACACATTGCTTCTTGTCATTGAATGCAATCTCCACAGTGTAATATCCTTAATCCTGCTTCCTCCCTGTGTGTCCCATTTGTTTCCCCCCCACCCCCCCACCCCCTTATCCACTTCCTGCCTTCTGGACTTTGTCCTTGGGCAGATACTGCTTTCCCTTTAAAGGCCCATCTGTTGTTGGGTTGAAAATTGAGCCATGGGGGTGAGTTCAGTTTCAGACATGAAGGGTGACAAGGGACCATAGTCTTGTGGGTTCTCTTAGTCTCAATTTCACCAGGAAACCTGGTCTTTTCCCTGATTCTGAGGTGCTTTTTGGTTTTTTGTTTAATTATTTTCTTTGAGGCTCATACAACTCTTATCACAATCCATACATCCATCCATTGTATGTCAAGCACATTTGTACATTTGTTGTCCTCATCATTCTCAAAACATATGCTTTCTACTTAAGCCCTTGTTATCAACTTCTAATTTCCCCCCCTCCATTTCGTTCTCCCCTCCCACATGAATCCTTGATAATTGATAAATTATGATTATTTTGCCATATCTTACACTGTCTGATGTCTCCCTTAACCCAATTCCCCGTCCATACCCCAGGGAAGAGGTTGTATGTAGAACCTTCTACCCCACATTTCCTCTACCCTCTTGGTATGGCCACTCTCACCACTGGTCCTGAAGGGATCATCTGTCCTGGATTCCCTATTTCCAGTTCCTATCTGTACCAGTGTACATCCCCTGGTCTAGCCAGATTTGTAAGGTAGCATTGGGATCATGATAGTGGGGTGGGTGGGGGGAGAGGAAGTATTGAAGAACTAGAGGAAAGCTGTATGTTTCATCATTGCTACACTGCATCCTGACTGGCTCCTCTCCTCCCCTTGACCCTTCTGTCAGAGGATGTCTGTTACCTATAGATGGACTTTGGGTTTCCAGTCTTATTCCCCCTCATTTACAATGATATAATTTCAGTTCTGTGATGCCTGATTCTTGAACCCTTCAACACCTGTGGTAACGCAGGCTGGAGTTCTACTTCAATGTGGTCTTTGTTGCTTCTGAACTAGCCTGTTTAGTGATTCTTACTTTTATTTCATCCCCCCCCCCCACTCTACCCAAGATGCTCTAATGGGATCTCTTTTGGAGCAGTGCATGGTGGTTGGGCACCGTCTAGTTCTTCTGGTCTCAGGGACATAGAGGCTGATGTCCTCTGGTCCATTAGACTAGTCATTCCTGTGTGTGTTTGATGTGAGTCACTCTTCCTTCCTCTGGAGAGAAATGCCCTTTAAATGGTTACTCTTGAGCAATGAAAACCCCAGGCACTACTTGCCAAAGTAGTATGTTGAACAGGATTTTCCTGCTCCTTCACTTATTTTTTAAAAATAATTTTACTGGGGGCTCACACATTTCTTATCACAATCCATCCATCCACTATGTCAAGCACATTTGCACATATGTTGCCATCATCATTTTTCAAACATTTTCTTTCTACTTGAGCCCTTGGCTCAATCAGCTCCTCATTTCCACCCCTCCTCTTCCTTCCCTCCCTCATGAACCCTTAATAATTTATAATGTTTTTTCATGTCTTACACTGACTGATGTCTCCCTTCACCCATTTTTCTGTTGTTGGTGATCAGGTCCCCTCCTATTATTGCTACTCTCATTATTGGGTCTGAAGAGTTTATCTGATCTTGATTCCCAGCTCTTATCTGTACCCGTGTACATGCTCTGGTCTAGCTGAATTTATAAGATAGAATTGGGGTCATGGGAATGGGGAAGAGGAAGCATTAAAAAACTAGAGGAAGGGTGTATATTGTGTAGGTGATATACTGTACCCTCACTGGCTTGTTTCTTCCTTGTGACCCTTCTGTAAGCTGATTTCCAATTATCTATGGATGGGCTTTGGGTCTCTACTCGGCACTCTCCTCATTCACATTGATATGATTTTGTGTTCTGGGTCTTTGATGCCTATTACCTGATCCATTCAACACCTCATGATCACACAGCCTGGTGTGCTTCATCCATGTTCTTTCACTTTTAAGAGCTTTACTATATACTCTTATCTCTAATAGAGAATGATGGTTTTAAAAGTATCATCTCAATGGATTCTTATCTTTATTAACACATTGTCAGTAAGTTATTTAAAATCCAGTTCCCTTTCAAATTTCCCTATCATCTCAAACTTATGGTTTGGGTCCTTGATTGTGTTATTAGGTGACTAAAACTACCTAGACCAACAGCTGGAAACACAGGCACAAAATCCTTAAGAATCACTGTTGCTGCTCTCACATGCCACTGAGGTGTTTTTGATTCAGCTCTATCTGTAGGTGCAGAAGAGACCTGTCTCATAGGGCTCTCGTGGTTGTCGTCTTTATGGAAGCAGATTGTCAGTTTGTTCTCCCTTGGAGCGACTGGATTGGTTCAAACAGGCAACCTTTCAGTTCACAGCCAGTTGTTTAACTGTTTGCATTGTCAGGGCCCTATAAGAAGCTGGCCAGGTGAGTCTAGTGGGGCGAGCAGGGCACCTTCCTGCTGTTCAGCAGAGCGCTGTCTTAAGGCGTGGGCAGGTGACCTATGCTGAAAGCAAATCAGAAAGACCTAAGGATGACAAATGGCTGCAGCCCATTTAGTCTGACAGCAGCCCCTGATGGAACTCAACTCCCAGGGTAGTTCTGCTTCCTCAATCTTTGCAAAAGCTCACATTCGTATCATTCCCTTGTTAGTTCAATTTTCTTTAATTGCATTGAGGCTCATCTCAATTAATTTCTGTTGCTGGCAATCAAATTGTTCATCTTAGGATTTTCAACGGATTGGAGGCCTTGGTTTGTAGAAACAGTCGATGCATTTGGCTGATAACCAAGTTTGGAAATTCAAGTTCACAGAGAAGGGTCTCAGAGGAAAGGCCAATGATCCACTTCCAAATATTCATCACCCAGAGTCCATGGGGCAGAGTTCAATTCTGATGCAAAGGGAACCCCCTGAGTCAGAGTCAACGTGACAACAACTGATTTGGTGGCTTCAGGGCACTAGGGGTGATGCAAAGTTCTCTACATCTGTCCTTTCATTTACTCTTCAGTACAGCCAAACTATGAACCCATTTTACAGTTGAAAAAACTGAGAAGTTGGGGGGGTTAACTCACCTTCTCTAGGTCACCAGACTAGGAGGTAGTGAAAGTATGCTTCAAAATAAGCTTTGTCAGACTTCCGAGTCTGTATTCCAAACAATGTAATACCATGCTGTTTGATGATAACCATCACAATGAAATGCAAGGTTGGCCTGTGGGAGGGATGCTGGTAACTTGGCTTAGGAATCAAGAGCGAATACCACCAAGTTGAAATCCAGATGACCCAGTGTCATAGGAGAGGGGGCATCTGAGCCGAATGTTAAAGAATGCATGAATTACCAGATAACTGAGTTAGGTAAGGCATTCCAAGGAGAGGGCACCTTATCAAGACCAGTTTCGTAGAAGCTAAGAAACCATGTGGAGGGAGCCTGCTGGCGTAGCACCACATCAATGTGCGACCTGTCCAACGCTGAACAGATACCTTTGCACTCAAAAGTGGTTCCACCCGGTCTCTCCAGGGCAGGCCTCTGACTAGATCCAAGTCACAGTACACAGGCCCCTATCTTATTTCCCACTCCTTTCTGGCGACCTGCCCTAGTCCCTTCTGCCTTTCTTGCCTAGGCATCTGATTACCTGCTCTGTGAGCCCAGGATCCTGTCTCTCCCTCAAGGGGGCCTTTGTAATGGCTTCCCACTTATGCAGCATACAAAAAGTACATATGGTCCCTAGGGAAAACAGCTCTCTAGGGACACCTATCAACACGTCCCATGAACTGAAAATAAAATCCAGGGCTCCTTAATGAAATAAAAAGGACTGTCCCAGACTCCTAAATAAAGATCCTTTGTCTCAGCCTCCTTCTGCAAAGGGATACTGTTTCCTGTCTGCCTGCTTCATGACCACGAGCGAGCAAGTTCACTGGGATTTTGTTCAACCGAAGCTTATGGTTACATTTCTTGGCCTTGGATTGAACCCAGTCTTTCTGAATATGCTTGGAGACACGCCTCCCACCGCTTAAAAAGCACCATTTTCTTAGATGAGAACTTATGGTGGATTTTATTTCAACTCTTTCTGCTTTTCCCTTAGTGTTTCTTTCTTTTCACGGATTCTTCTTTCTTCTTGGATGCTTTGTAGGTGCCACACAAGTCTAGAAATGACAGTTAAATAATTATTTAAAAACTGACCAGGACTAAAGCCCTGGTCAAGAGCTACAAATGAGAAGTTGAAAGAATGCGGATGGTGGAGCTAGGGGCTTCCATTGACATCACCAAAACCCACAAAAGGAGGATGTTAAGCCCTTTCATGGGTCAGATCCAGGGCTTGGGTCCCTAGACAAACCCTCTGATGTCTCTGGCTACATCACTATCCAGGTCAGGTGACCATCCAGGGGCTGGCAGGGAAGAGTCAGCCGAGTCCAGACATGAGCAAAGGTCGCTGGGAAGAGGACAGGAAATGTCCTTCAGTACTACTGTCCAGCTGTACTGAAGAGTTCAGCCGAGGCTGGCCGAGGGGCAGGTGGGGCTGGGGGACAGTGTTGCACAAGGCAGGAGTGTACGCCTGGGGTCCCTGGGAAATAGCATGTGAGCCCCGAGTAGCTGGTCAGGGTAGCAGCTGTCAAGTCCCCAGGGGAAGTCCTGACCCAAGCCCAAGCTGAGGGCTCACACATTGCAGGTCCTCTTGGTGAGCTGCGACTCCTTGTCCACCAGCTCAGGCTTGGGGTGCTCCTTGAAGGTGAGGTCATCTCCAGGCCACGGGGTGACTGTCTACTTCTCACTGAGCCAGATTTCTAATGCAACCTGCTGAGTGAGTCTGAAATCATGGTTGACCAGCATCATGCCACCCTCAAATTCATTGATGGTGCTGGCCAGCTCATCAACGGTTTCAGTGTCCAAATGATTGGTAGGCCTGTCCAGGAATAGCAGATGTGAGTTCTGCCCTGCCAGACCAGGCACATATGGCATTTCTGGCCATGGGATAGGTTCCGGACTGGAATCACATGCTATTTCCCGGGGAGACCAGATCGTCCAAGGATCTTCCTCATTTCTTCCTTCTTGATTTCCAGGTAGGACTTCATCATTTACTCCAAAGGAGAGAGGTATAAATCTAGTCACTCTTGTACATGCTGATGGTCATGCCCTATCTTAATGCAAGAGTGCTTTGGGACCAGGTTATTTATGGGGAGTAGCTTTCCAATCAACAACTTCAAAAGTATTGACTTCCCTGATTCATTGGGCCCTACCAGAACCACTTGTGTGTCGAGGTCGATAGAAAACTCTAGGTCATGGTTGATGCAAGGCCCGTCTTTTGTAGACCTGAAGCTCACATTTTTACCACAATGACTGGTGAAGGGATCTTGCCACATGGTGGGAAGTAAATGACATGATAATGTCTTGTCACTAACAACCTGCTTTGTCAGGTCTGAAACCATCATTTTTCATAGTGTCTTCTCTTTGCTTTGGGCCTCCTGGGCCAACTTGGCACTGCCATGGCCAAACCTGGCAACACAGTTTTTCATGTGAGCAGTCTGGCCCTGCTCCCAGTGAAAGTGCTTCATTTGGTTTTCCCCCAGCTCCAGCTGAGTCTTCATGGACTGATCCTAATGACCCACATAATACTACAGTTTCTTGTTGTGCATGGGAATGAAGTTGGCACACACACAATTCAGAAAATCTTGGGACTGAGAGACGAGGACCTGGAAATGCTTAAGAGTCTTGAGTTCTTCTCACCACACATAGGCATCAAGGTCCGAGTGGCTGGTGGACTCTCCAGAAGCAGCAAGAAGGGCTGAATAAACAGGGCTCTGGTGAGGGCAACCTTCATCCTCCAACTCCCACTGAAGTCTTTGAGCTTCTTGTGCTGCATGGCGGGTGTGAAGCCCTCCCGCTGCAAGATCTGTGAGGCCTATGTCTCTACTGTGTCGGTGTCTAGGAAGTCCGGGCTCTCACACAGTGCCACCAGTTTCTCACACCCCACATCTTTGTGCGCCAGCCCCTTGGCTCCCTCTCCAGCATGGCTTGCTCGGTGTCCACTTCCATCAGTGGTGTCTTGTGACTAGGGGCATCTCCTTAGTCAGATGGTAGATATCAACAGGTTCAGGGATGGGCACTTCCCGTTTCCCACTAGCAGAGAGCAGCATGGACGTTCCAATTCCATGGAAGCCAATAAGACTAGAGTGTCTGCCTGAGGTTCATTCCAGCTTGGTGTCCCCTGAGCAGCGAGTGTGAGGTTGACACGGTGAACTTCAGTACTGTTGGGGAGCGGGGCCAGCATGCCAGTGACCGTTCAAGCAGCAGTCTTTGTCATCTCAAAGTCCTCTAGGTCTGTGTCAGCAAATCCACTTCTGGGGTCTCTCTGCCACTGGACTCCTCATTTTGCTCCTCTGCCATCTTCTCCCCAACCCCACCCCGGCCCATAACATCACAGAAAACAGAGCTGTTTTGGACATGCTCCACACATTAGGTGGTTGCAGTTCAACAGCAAACAGATGCTTGGGATTGGCCATCTATTACTGCCACTACTCTGGG
Organism: Nesogale talazaci; assembly: GCA_004026705.1. Classification (NCBI taxonomy): domain Eukaryota; kingdom Metazoa; phylum Chordata; class Mammalia; order Afrosoricida; family Tenrecidae; genus Nesogale; species Nesogale talazaci. The sequence continues at coordinate 267,193 of PVJH01000743.1, forward strand.
GGGACCTTGGCTAAAGCTGGAACTGCAAAAACAAGGATTGGGATTTCAGGTTGTCTTTTCTAAACTCCTCCACTCGAGGAAGCAAAATGCCACAAGACAAAAAGGGACTCAGACACAAATCCTTCTCTCACTTCATTAGCCCCCCACAAAGAGTGGTTTTCATAGTTTTCTGGGGAGCCTTTGCTATGTCTGAGTGACATCTTCAATGCAGGTGAACCAGGTAAGGGTTGCACAATTGTTTTGCACTTTAAATATTGCTGAGGGTGATTGGCGCCCAGTGGGGGGTGAATTAAAACACCTTGCTTGCCCAGGTTTCGCTTTGCTACTGAGGGTAATTGTAGGTATATGCCACAGCCACTTGCCTAAGCAGTTTTCTGTCTGATTCTCATCCAGATTCTGAGCTGGGAGATCTCTGTGCACCTCGGAACGTCATCATCTCACTTAATAAGGCATGATGGAGAAGAGAGTGTAACTTAAGTGCATGCTCCCTTCTCCAACCAATTAACTGGCACTTCTGGGGGCCCAAGATACTCCCTTCCACCTCTGGGATGGGAGCAGGCTTTGTAAATCCCCACAAGAAGCACTATTTATTTCTACCACACGTTCCTCTGTCAGAAATACCCATCCTCACCTCTGAATCAGTCGGAGGACCACAGAAGGCCCTCCAGGGATGCCTGTCAAAACCTGTTCTGTTGCTACACTCTCACACAGCGTGATTCTTTCTGAATCCTCTCAGGGAAAGGATGGTGCCTGGGGAGCATGAGGGCCTTGCTGTGACCTGTCCGAAAAGGGGAGTCATCACAGCTGGGCAATGGGAAGCACCAAGTCATATGAATTCCAGGGACTTGCCTCTGCTTCAGGACACTCTGCTCTAGCCTCCCCGAAGGAAAGCAAAAACTGGAGAGGCAAACTGGAGCAGAAGGAAGAGCTGACCATAGTAAAGAGCAGTGAGGAATTGCCCCAGCCAACACAAATCCCTCCACTCCCATATTCAAAGAAGGCCAGATGGCAATCACATGATGGCTTTTTCCACCCACTGACCAGGTGATGGAGGCAACCTCTGTTATTCATCTCATAAGAATAGCTAGCATTCATTCTCTGCTGAGTTCTATGGTAATGTGTGGGAGCCTCTGACAGCCCCCGGGTGGAGGTAGTAGCATTTGTCCCCAGATGCATGTTACCAGTGTGGGAACAGACTCAAAGAGGTTTCCAAGAGCCCACAGCTAATACATGGTAGAGCTGGGATATGAACCCAAGAATGGTCCTAAGCAGGGGTTCTCCGTTAAGAAGGCAGGGATAGGGAGGCAAAATCCTTCCCACAGTCATGTGCCAATGTCTACAGATGTGTTTTTCAGTGGCCATTACTCAAGGGGTGCCACTGGCATCTAGTGAGTGGAGAGCCGGGATATTGCTCAACAGCCTACCATGCACAGCACAGCCCCAACGCAAAGAATGATGTAGCCGCCAACAGCGACCGGGCCACTAGCCGAGATGCCCCGTGCTGAGGGCTGAGCGGTTGATGCTCCATCACGCTTCATGATTTTAATTCTTCCCTCCTGCCTTTTTGATGGTGCCTTAAGTCTCTCTCTCTCTCTCTCTCTCACACACACACACA
>PVJH01000744.1:0-96825 GCA_004026705.1 Nesogale talazaci
TTACCCCAAGTAGCCATTAATCCAGTTAAGGGTTCTGATTCACTCATTCTGAATTTCTTATACTCCAAAGCATACAAAAAGCAAAACAAAGAGTCAAAAAAGCTAACAACAGTAACAAAATAAAATAGGGAAAAGTTTCCATTGGAAAGAAAATGGGAAATATTAAAAAACGAGAACAACTTTAAAATAGGTCAAGAGGAGGATAAACAGATTTTAGATTAGATTTGAACCTAGTTTTATCTTTCATAATTGACCTTCCAACGTACTCTGTATAACAGCAAGCTCTTAACATTGTGTAAGGAATTATTATTAGGGGTAAATACTAAAATTTAGCTTAAGTATTCTTCGTGAAAGAGAAAACTGAAGCTAAAGGCAAAGATCTCTTTTGAGTGTTGAAAGGCAAGGATGTTCCTTTGAGGACTGAAGGACGCCTAACCCCTAGCCATGACATTTTGCCTTATCCTCATGTGAAAGGAAGACATGGAGTGAGGAAGGCCAAGACACATCCATGCCGTTGAATGATGATGCTGGCAAAGAATTCTGAAGTTGCCACAGACTTCCAAAAGAACAAGCAAATCTCACTTGGAAGAAGTGCAGCCAGAAGACTACTTGGAGGCAAGGATGGCAAAACATCACCACATGTATTTTTTGCATGTTGTCAGGAGAGATTTACTCCTGGAGAAGGACATCTTAGTTGGTAAAATAGGGGGCCAGTGAAAAAGAGAATAGCCTTTAACCAGATGAATCGACACCAGGGCTGCAAGAATGGGCCCAAACATGGGAACAAGTGGGAGGGCGGCACAGGAGAAGATGAGGTTTCGTGCTGTGTATGTACCCGCCAGCCCTGAGTCAGAACCAAGCCAATGGCACTGACCACGAATGGGTAAGTGTCTGGAGATGCATGACCTGTAATGACAGCACAAGCAGAATACAAATCTCATGCAGATATAATGGATGCTAGAGAGCAAGCGTATGATAGCTTCACAGCCCTATGAGAAATAGCTGAAAATCCAGAATTATATGCTACAATAAATTTGATACGCAAAAGCAATGGAAATGATGGAAAGTTGTGAGCAGATGTATTTTGAATAGAAAAAGTGTTTTTCTTTGAAACAGCTTAACCTGATCAAAATAATGAAAGAAGTAATACGAGTAATTACTTAGGAAGTATACTACAATGGAAAAAATTAACAATTAGCATGGATTGATCAACCATTTAAACTTAGAAGATATTTAAAATTGTCAAAATTTGAATAAAGAATATTTATACTTGCATGTATATAACCAGGTTGGCATTTGAAATGTTATTTCCATGAATGAAGGCAGAATATTAGATCAGTTGTCTTTGAACTGACTCCAAATCATAGTGACGCCAAGTATGTCCGAGCAGAACTCTGTTCCCAAAACATCTTCTCCTAAGACTTACCCATTCTTGCCATTGGCTGGTGTTTCCTGAAGTAAGCTGTCAACTCTCTCTGGACGGGTGCCACCTCCCAATTTTTTTGGTTAACAAGTGAGTATGTTAATCATTTACACTGCCTGGAAATTCCAAAAACAGTATTGTATGTGCAAGATCCATGGGAATGGTCATCTATCTAACCACATTGGCCAATAGTGACTTTTATATTTATGTGGCATTCTATGCTACTTTATCAGGTACTGTAGAGAAGAGATTATACCAACAGAAACTTGTTTCCCAAAAAGTTTTCCTCCTGTTTTACAAAAAATGCTTCCATTGTTTTAAGTATCAGTTTAGGAACGAGGCTTAGAGAATATTGACCAGTAAAATGGATGTTCTATTGTAAAGGGAGAACCCACTTGAAAATGCCAGTTGCGGTTACCCTTGGTTTGTTTCCAGAATGTTCTCTCCCAAGTGCTTCGCCATCTGTTGCAGGAGGGATGCACTTGACAATAAATGGATGTTTATTCCAAATGTAAAACAGCTAGAAACAACAAAATATCCAATTGTATTTCCTTCTATCCCAAGTGGATGTGAAATTATGTCATACTTATTTTATGAAATAGTGAGATGAAGATTGGAAAATGGTCAATGAAAAATCTTACTCATATCTCACATAGTAACCTTTACTATAATTGATCCAGATGTTTTTGTCATTTCCCAGATGTAAGTAGGATTGCCAGTTCCAGTTCTGAGTTCAATTATTCCTTGCCACTCACAGAATTATCAATAATTTCAATTCACTGGGTATTTTAGTATTAACTAATAATGATATAAGCCTTTAAAATAACAACAAAAATTAATCCTGCTTAGTCACAAATAGCTTAGATTTCACTTGAACTAGTGGGTTACAGGTAAACTAAATTGTCTCATGAAACCTATTTCAAGATCTTGAGTGATCCTATGTCAAAGATCTGCATTTGGTAGTTTTCATTTCTCATAATTACGTTAGTTGAACTTAACGTTTCCCCAGATTCCTTTAAAGTTGAGGAGTTTAGGGAGGGAACGGTTTGGAACATGAACTCTCAACCCTAGTTTGAATGATGTAATGTAATTAAAACTACCCTCAAAAGAGATTAGACGGAGTAGTTTTCACTACAAGTGAGTGAAAACCCTGATCTACTTTATGAAAATTTGTAACCTTAATTCCTTTTTTATGACATGCTGCCAGTAATGAAACATAATATAGGACTACATGTTAATAATGTTACTCATTACTTATAGAGAAAAATCTTACTTTGCTGTAAAACATTATTACTGTTTAGATACTGCTGGCATTCATTTATGAAACTGATCATTTCAACCAGTCAACTGTGAAAACGAATGTTAGTTTGAAAGCATTTATGTGGCGGTTAGTCAATTTAATGTATATGAGGCACTAAGAAGATTGGAAGACATTGCATATCTAATTCTTGTCTATGAATGTAATATGTCTTTATTGTTCAGAAGAATCAAAATGGTGTGTAGTGTTCCTTATTTCATTTAGAATCTAGCAATAGCAATTACAGAAAAATGAACACAAAGTTGTTGCCTTGATGAATTTTACTACTGTGGAAACTCACTGAATCTGCTTTTCCCTCAAAAGAACCCTCCCTTTTGTTATCAAACTTTCAGATAGAGCCTCAGACATATCCAGTATCAATTATTACTTGTCTTTTTCTAAAGAATCTTGAATTATACTCAACTTTGGTTCATTGATCTAAACTTACACATCCCCCAAATGCTCAGAATTCTCACATGAAATTCAAAGAGCCCTGATTTTGCAGACCTGGTGCTGAGGAGCATAACAAGTAGGTGAGGGAGAAGATGTCACTTATGTAGCTGGCTGACTGGAACAAAAATGGGATTTCTTTTTGGGTTTCTGCACTGACCGTAGAATGCCATTATCCAAGCCAAGATACTCTGTGGAGTGACAGAGGGCAGTATGACTAGGTTGGAAAACAATAGGAAAACAACATGGCCCTGAACAAATCACAATATATGTTCAACCTTTCTAAATGATTATTGTCTTGTTGCATGCACTGCTGGCTGCTGGCTTGGAGGAGTTTTTTTTTTTTTTTTTTAACAATCATCGTGAATCTTTAAGCTTTTAATCAGTCCATAAATATGTGAAGTTCTGCCTTAAGCATGAACTGGGCACTAATGCAGGTAAGTATAGGGCTGAACTCCAAGGGTTTAATGTCTAAGAGTTTAACATCTAAAGAGTAAAAGAAAATACGAACAGGAGCTAGATGTTAAATGAGTCCTGTTGCCATTATGTACCATTCAGTCTATTCCAACTCACAGCCACTGTGGTAGTTACATCATCTGATGTCAAATATGGGACCTGAGAGGATTAAGAGTGAAGGGGTGGAGTTTAGTCTGTCAATCGGTTCATAGCCAATGAGGCCTCTGTGTGGGCATGAGCTTCTCCTGAGAATTCTGTGAACACCTGTATTTCCTCCTTGGTGGGAGAAGGTGGGAGACCCTTCTCCCTCTCTCTCTCTGCTTACTCCCTGGGAGATACTCTTCAGACAAGACGCATGTAACTACATGCGTGCCCTGGGCTGGAAAAACCACGTGGAGAGCTCTGCCAGTGCTGAGATGCTTTTGCCATCCAAGACTTCCAACCAAGTGATCTGTGATCTTCCTGCATTTGACATAATTGCATGGGTTTTGTGGGTCTGAAGAGGACTTTATAGATTGGTATCAGGCATATGGACTAATATCAGACTTATGGACTTGATCTAGACTGGACTGGGATGTTTTCTCAATCTTCCATTGCTTTTATATGGAGAGCTCTTTATTATAGACATATGAGTGTCTGTGAATTTGTTTCTTTAATCTATCCAGCCTAACACAGCCACCCTCTAGAACTGAGTAGAACCTGGCCATAGAACTTCCAAGACTGTCATCTTTCCCAAGGCAGACTGTCAGATGTGTTTCCTGTGCAGCTGAAAGGAGCCCTGGTGGCACAGGGACTATGCATTCGGCAGCTAAGGGACAGGGCAAGGGTAAGAACTCCCATCACTGAGCTAAGAAAGATGTGGCAGTCTATTTCCACACATATCATGATTTTGGAAACATTATGGAGTCGTTCTACACTGTCCTATTGGTTAGCTACGAATCAGAATTAACGTGGTGACAACAAGATGCTTTCAAACCACTAACCTTTCACTCAGCGGTCAAGGACTTTAACAAATCCTGTAAGATAAAGTAACACTGCTATGTCTCATTTTTTTCCCAGCAGAGTGACTGATGGGTTTGACCTGCCGACTTTGTGGTTAAAAGTCCAACATGTGTGCCACTAGGGATCTTTAATATGCCACCCAAAGGCTGAGCCCCGGTGGCGTAGTGGTTGTGCGCAGGACTGTGGCCCACTGGGACGGAGGTTCAATTCCAGCAGTGGAGCTGGGCCTCCTACTCCCACCACCAGAGAGCAGTGATGCCCACAAAAAAATATGCCACCCAAATCCAAGAACCTGCTGCCATCAAGTCAGAGTGCCCTATAGCTCATAGTGGCCTTATAGAGTTCCTCTCGAGGATTCCAACCCTGTAAATCTTTATGGGAGCAAAACGCCTCTTCTCCCCACCCCCCACCCCTTTCTGAGAAGCTCATGTTTTGAACTGCTGACCTTTATGGTTAGCAGCTCCGTGTGTGGCCAATTATTCCACCAGGTTCTTTAACCGAGCCCTACGAGTTGCCTCAGGGCTTCAGAGTGTAATAAAGGATGTCTGATCTGGGAGGACCAAGAAAATGCTGGACCTTGTCAAGGACCAACAGATAAGATACCTAAGAGAAGTGAGCCTAGAAGATATTTCAGAAGAGAGTGGTTTGGAGGAGAACTAACGTGCATATAGGGCAATAAACCAATTAACTTGATTTGTGGCAAGCAGTAAGGGGAGAAATTATTTTAAATTTGAGATCAAACTCTATGGCTTTCAACTGGTAGATCAAGAAGTTTATACTGAATCTCCTTTGGAAATAGAGCTCTACTAAACTGTGGGACAAATCAATGATAAAAACAAAGGCATGGGGCTGAGCCCTGGTGGCGTAAGTGGTTGAGTGTGGACATGTGGCGCGGGCTCAGTGGTTCAAATCCAGCAACGGCTCTCAGTAGCAGCACTGGGTAGCGCCTACAACCACCAGAGGGCAGTGATGCCCCCCCCACCCCCCAAAAAACCCAAACCAAACCAACAAAAAAACACACACAAAGGTGTGCCTTAGAAAGGGCCATTTGGCTGTCACGTGTTTGGTTAGTTGAAGTTTTAAGAGCACAGAAATTGAAGATGAGAACAAAAGTAGTTGCCTAGTACTAGTTAGTGTAAGGTGTGGCAGTGGAAGTCATGAGGAAACATGACTGCTACTGTAAACCCTTCATTTTCCTTTCGAGGACACTGCTTCCACCTGTTGTGAGTAAGTAGGTGACATTGCTGAAATAGCCTCCTCACTGGAAAGGGAAAGATTGGATCAAGGTGTCTGCAAGGTCAAAAAGTGGAGAGGCAGTGATTGTCATGCTTCTTCATGGTTCTACTAATTTGGAAAATGAGGCTTGCATTCATCTTGTATTGCCATAATTTATCAGTGTAAACAACACAGGTCTATTATTCCACAGCTCTGTTAGTTAAAAATCCAACTGGATCTTACTGGGCTAGAATTAGGGCGTCTGTAGGGATGCCTGCCTTTTTTCAGGTTCTAGGGGATGTATGTTTTCCAGCCCTTTGAAACTTCTAAGTCGCACTCACAGGTTTTGATTTATGCTTACTTCTTCCAAAGTCCGTGGTGGTAGACAAAGTCTTCTTTAAAATATTATTTCTAGGATTTTTCTGCCAGCCTTGGGAGCACAGCAATTAAAGCGCTTATTTGTGGACCAAAGGTCAGTGATTTGACCCCACCAGCAACTTTGGGAGAGAGACATGACAGTCTGCTCCTGTAAAGATTCGCAGCACCAAAACCTTTTGGGGACATTCTATCGGGTTAGAGGCCCTCTATAGAGGCCACCATAGTGGGTTTGGATATGGGGGTTAGATCCTTTCTTTGTTCTCTTACCTTTCCAATGTTTATGTTAGGTGGACATCGCATTGACTCAACTCCCCACAACCCTACATACAACAGAAGGAAACGCTGCCCCGTCCTGTGCCATCTTCCTATTGTTATGCTCGAGCCCATTGTCACAGCCCCTGAAAATCCATCGAATTGAGAAGCTTCCTCTTTTGTGCTGACTCTATTTTGCCAAGCACAAGGTCCTTTCTCAATGACTTCTCTCCTGATAATCCTCCTGTTCAAAACACCTACGATGAAATCATGCCTTTCCTTCCTTCCTTCCTTCCTTCCCTCCTTCCTTCCTTCCTTCCTTCCTTCTTTTTTTTCTCTCTTCCTGCTTTGGAGGCGCCATTCAGAACCCTGAAATCAATGAAGATCAAGAGAGCATCCCTGAGAGGACCCTCATTTCTGGTCTGCTCTCCTGGATCCTTGTTCCGGCATTTGAGGATAGAACCAAGACGGGTAGCCGTGGGCATCGAAGACATGAAGAGACGGGCAAGTCCACTCCCTCTGCCTCCGTATATAACAGGGCCATTCTTGCATCTAAGGAACATTCTGACTGAACATCTTTCAAGACAGATTTGTTTGTTCTTCAGGACCGGTTTTATTTGTACTTTCAATATTCATTTTCATTGTCTCCCCCCACCCCGCAATCTTCCTTATTCATAGTTTAACTTGCACGTGTATATGAGGCAATCGAAAATCCATGGTGTGATCAAAAAGTGACATTTTCATCCTCAACAGGACATCTTTTTTTTTTCTTCTATTTACTGTTCCTTTTTTATTTTAGTCATTTATTGCGGACTCATATAACTCATCCCAATCCATACATACATACATTGGGTCAAAAACATTTGTACATTTGTTGCCATCATCATTCTCCAAATATCTGCTTTTTACTCCAGCCCTTGGTATCAGCTCCTCATTTTTCCCTCCCTTCTCGCTCTCCCTCCCTCAAGAGCTCTTGATAATTTATAGATGTTTATTATTTTTTCATGTCTTGCATTGTCCGACATCTCCCTTCACTCAATTTTCTGTTACCTGTCCTCCAGAGAAGGGATTATGTGGAGATCCTTGTAATTGGTTCACACTTCCTATCCCACCTGCCCTCTACCTTCCCAGTATCACCATTCTCACTACTGGTCCTGAGGGGTTCATCTGTCTTGGATGTCCTGTGTTTCCACTTCCTATCTGTACCTGTGTACATTCTCTGGTCTAATATGATCTTTATGATGCTCCTATGACCTGGCAGTTTGGAATTTCCCTCTTAGTACCTCGCCTGCACTGTGGAGTCCCTCTGGTATGGGTTACTCAGTCACCATCTTTCCTCAAGTCAACTAAGTTGTGTTTTCAATCACCTTACATGCATGTGACAGTTACAAACTAAACAAGAAGGAAGGAAGAATTGATGCATTTTGATTATGGTGTTGTTGAAGAACACTATGGACGGGTAGAAGAACAAAACATTTTTCATGGGAGAAGTACCCATAGAATGCTCCATAAAAGCAAAGATGATCAGAATTCATCTCCTGTACTTTGGGCATGTTATTAAGAGCCTCCGAATCTCTGGGGCTGTCATTCTTTACAGAAGAAGCAAGCCTTATTTCTCTTTTACAGAGCCACCGATGGCTTTGATTTGTTGACCTAGCAATTAGTAGCTCAATTTTTAAAAATAATTTTATTGGGGGCTCTTCCAGCTATTATAACATTCAGTACATCATCTGTATCGGGCACATTTGCACACATGTTGCCACATACATTTCCATACATTTTCCACTTGAGCCCTTGGTATAAGCTCCTCAAAAAAAAAAAAAAAAAAACCTCCTCTTTCCCCTCCCCACCCCTTTAAAAAAATGAATCATTTTATCGGGGGCTCACACACCTCCCCTCATGGTGCATCCAGACATCAATTGTATGCAGTTCTCATCTGCACTCTTGTTACCATCATCACTCTTAAAACATCCTCCCTCCACTCAGGCCCCCAGTTCCACCTCCCCATATTTCCCTTCCTCCCTCCCCCCCATGAACCTTTAATAATTTACAAATTGCTACTTCATGCCATACACTGTCCAATGTGTCCCTTCACTCACTTCTCAAAGGAACATCTTTATTCGTTAAAATTTTTGTGAGGTTTTGTGCCATGCATTTGCTCAGAGCAGTATGTCATTTCACTTCTTGATCACTGCTTCCATCAGCATTGATTTTGGATCCAAGTACCTTCACATTCTTAACAATCTCATTCTCAATTTTTAATAACCCTTATGATTATACTTTGCCCTCTTGAATAATCCAGGATAGTCTCCTATCACAAGAGAAGTAAATTTACCAAATTGATGAATTCTTTTTATCATGTTCACCTTGCACATTCGCAACATGGGCATCTTTGGGTAAGAGCATCAGTCTGGCTGCCACAAGATCTTTTCCTATCTTCTTCTTTGTGTTATCATTTGTACTTTATGCAACAATGAAACCTTATTCTAAAAGCTTTACTTTGTACCCTGTGCTAAGAATATATATTTGACAACTTATGCTTCCTAATGGCTTAAAATAGGGCAGTGACTACTTTGGAGTCATTTACTGACTGGTTTTTAATAAGCGATCTCTTTAGTTTTCCCATTCAGCAGATGTGAAAGTTAGCAAACCTGTATATTTAAATTTAGAGTGGATAAATACTCTAAAATAGGGAGCAGATGGAGTCCTCTATTTACGTTAGGACCTCTGGTGGTGCCCTGCTTACATTGATGTTACTAACTGCCAGGTCAGTAGATCAAGGCCACCACCTGCTCTGAAGGAGCAAAGACTGGGGCTTTCTACTCTTATAAAAAATCACAGTCTCAAAAGCTCACAGGGACGGTTTTATTCTATCCCATAGAGTCTTATGAGTTGGCAGTGACTCAATGACAGTGAGTTTTAAAATTTTGTTTTATTTACTTTAACACAAAGTGCCTTTCATTTTAAGTAATGAGAAGGCAGACTCTGGTATGGCATTTTACTTTTTAGAGTTTTCTCTAAAATGAGATATTAAAAAAGTTGGAGTCTGTATAATCATAAACTTTTCCTTTGCCTATGACTTGGAAATAAAAGGTCTTTCTTCCAGTGTTTCTTTTCCTAGCTGCAAAGAAGTGTCCAAGCAGTGACTATCTTTTGAGAGTGCTGTGAGGTTTGGTTTAGGGTGAGGTTTAGGGTGACTGATTCTCTGTCATTGGGGCTGTTTCTCTGTAACATACACATCATTTCCAATGAACTGCATGTCACACCAGCAGAGACAGTGGAAAGGCCACAACTGGAAATAAAACTTTAAGTATACATTGAGAAGTGTTAGGGATAATTTTTTTTCCCTCTCAAAAACACGACTAAAGTTAATGACTCTCTATTGAAAAGTCTGAGGTCAATTTTTCCCCCAGTAAAATTTTTAGGGAAATTTTCAATACACCGAGAAAGATTTCAGAAGTAGAAATAAATCGTTTAGAGAATCATTACCAGCCAACCTTGATATTCCATATAAAACTGATAGTGACCTTTGGTAAAATAAATCCTCCACAGCTAACTAAAATATTTATTTTCCTTTAGCTAACTAAACAATAACACACACACTCCTCCTCACCCCCCCCCCCACCCCAGAAGGGGTGGGAGGGACAGAGACATTCCTACTGGCAATAAGAGCCAACCTAAACTCTGCCCACGCAATTTCTTCACAACACTGGGGAAATGGCTGAAACCACAATGGAAATAGAAAATGCCTTTAATGGTTTGCATTATAAACTTTTCACCTTATGGAGAAATTGGCAAGACCCAATCATGTTACTACTGTATGACCCCAGTGGTGTCTTTATTTTAAGCTTGCCTTTCCTCCTTTAACCTCCTTCTCTGTCTTTGCAGTGCTGCTGCCCTACTCTGGGTTCTAGTTTTTGAAACAGGAGCAGGAGAGACTGCATGTTGCCTGGTTTGTGGCTTGCGGTCCTTCAGGTTATCTGGGACACGTCAGTAGTAGACAGGAAGAGCTGACTGAATGAGAGAGCTGTTACATGGGGAGAAAAAAGATCTCTGGATGTGACCTTTTGATATTACCCCTTTCTTGAAGAAAAATGTCAAGACTTAGCCATCCTTATCATTAGATAATCATTGTTAAAGCATATAGAAGCAATTGTAAATACCATATCAAGTGTCATCATGCTTGAGGAAACACGGATTCTTGTTAGTCCTAGAACCACTACTTATTGTTGATATGCACAAGTTAACATTTTATGTTCTATTTATTTTGACAGCACTATTTCCACAACACAATAAGTACATTCCTGAATTTCAGCTCTCATAGTTCACCCTTCCTGAAATGTCCTTTCACTTTCCCTCTAAACAGCCATGTCCTACTAATCATTCTTCAAATCCAGGTTATCTTTTCTTTAGATTGTAGATTCCTTCTTAATATGGAGCAAAGAATGATGACACCCTTCTGTGCACTCATATAAATTGCCATTAAATTGAATCTTTGTTTCCTAATTGTTTTTTTCCCCTTGGGGGGTATCACTGCCCTCTAGTGGTTGGGGGAGCTACCTAGCCTTGCTCCTGTAGAGCCGCTGCTGGATTTGGACCACCAAGTCTGTGGGCCGCAGTCCCGCGCTCAACCACTATGTCACTGGGGCTCAGCCCTCTAATTGTTTTTATTTCTTGTTTGTTTTCCAACTAGGTGCCAAAGAGAGTTTAGAAGCAATATTTTGTCTAATGTGGTGCAAGGGTAGGTGCTTCTAATTGGTCAGGATTCTAATTTTAAGTCTAAGAAACCCAATTCATATACTAAGTTAAGTAATAAGGATGATATAACTTATACGCATAATAAAACGATTGTATACAAAAGTGATTCTGTGATGGCTACATGTTTAGTCATGACTAAATGCAGGTTCTAAGTTTGCCATCAACAGTTCATTGTCCTTACTGGTTGACTTACTCACATATAAGTAAAATTTATAATAAAGATATGTATTCAGGGGCAAAAGAGTTCTTCATTTTATGGTAGTTGGTTCTACTTTTCGGTATCTTTGCCTTATTTTTGGTTAAATCACCTATGTTATATAGCTAATGGAGAATTTACCTCTTTCTTGTGGCCTACTTTCTGGCTTGCTGTCCTTCCGATTAGCTGTGATGTCCAACATGTCCAGGAAAAGCCATGGGGCTGATGTTCATTGGCTCTATTGATATGATTTGAGTCTGGACTAATCAGAATGGATTAGGGAATAGGTTGAGTGAAGCACTAGAATCAGTTGTCCCACCCTCAACATAGGCATTGAGTTTGGGGAAGAGGTTCCCCAAAGTAAGTGGTGGATGTCTGTACCAATGAAATAGGATACAGATGCTGAATATGTAGTGAAAAAAAAATGTCCACTGGGGAACTCAGACAATGTTTGCTGATTGATGAAGTCAAAGCAGGACATTTATTGGATCATTCTAACTTGATGCCCTGCTCAGAATTTGCTTTTCCAGTTCAGATAGAGGAATCAGAATTTAAAATTTAGCAAAATTCCCAGGTGATTCTTACAGATTCACAGGTAATTTTTATGCTTATATCGCTTCCCCTTGTTTTCTATCAAATATTTTTGATCACTGTTATCAATTAGAATTCGTAAGGTAGATCTTGAAAGAGCACAGCATTCAAGGCAGGCACCCATTACTAGTTAGGTTAACTCTTATTTGGGGGTGCGGAGACTTTACGGTATATTTTTGGTTTAAGCTGAAATCACAATATGTAACTTTTTTCTGGCTTCTTCCACTAAGCATATGCCTACACCTATACTTTATGTCTTTTTATGACTTGAATAATTATTTCTTGTTATGGCTGAACCATATGACATTATATGGAGGCGTTATGGTTTGTCTATCAATTCTTGGTTACTTCCAGTGAGGGCAAATTATGAATAAACTAACACACAACTCCATTGCCTTCGAGTCAATCATAACTCAGAGCAATCCTATAGACAGAATTGAACGACTCCTTAGAATTTGCAACACCACCTCGTTCTCCTGTGCACTCTCTGGGGGAGGGACCCGGTCTTTTTGTTAGCTTAAGAGAACGTAATAGTTGGGTGCCTACACCATTATAAATGCTTAAATGCAAGGTTATTATTATTATTATTTTGTGTGTGGGCGTAAGTTTCAACCCAATGGGTCCATAGCTAGGCATGCAATGCTGGATGCTATGGTAAGCCTAAGCTTAGCTTTGTAAGAAACTGCCAATGGTCAATTCTGTGCCATTTTTTGACCTTTCTATCCAAATGCTTTAGACTAATTAATAGTATGTTTGGATATACAAAAGCCTTACCATGTGACTTTTGGCTAGTTGTGGTTGTTCTTTTCTTAGCTAGTCTATCTGTGCTGTGGGCAAAGAGTACATCAAGCACAGATAGGATTGCATATCTTTTAGAAATCAATGGGCCCAAATCTCTAAGAAAGCTGATATTTATGCAAATATATATATATGTATATATATATATATATATGGAACACCACCTGGTTAATTTTATTCTTAACCATTCTTTCTTAGAGTTGGAAGATCAGCAGAAATATAAAACTGATGCCTCTTCAGATTCTCATTTGTTCTTACAAATGTTTTAATCAGCGTGGCTCTGACCTCTTTGGAATCGCTGATGTGCAAAGTAGGTAAGGAGCTCCTTCTGTGCCTCACCTGATCCGCCCCGTCTGCTCTGTGTGCACCGTCAGAGTCCATTTTTCTTACACAACTGAGCTGTGCTTCTTTTTTCTGCAAATAAATCAAGCAGTGAAAGAAAACGAATTTCATGTAATGATGCTAATTTTTTTTGGGGGGGAATCGTTGCCCTCTGGTGGGAGTGGGAGGCCCAGCCTTGCTCCTGGAGAGCTGCTGCTGGATTTGAACCACCAAGCCTGTGGGCTTCAGTTCTGCACTCAACCACTATGCCACTGGGGCTCAGCTCCTAATGATGCTAATTTAAGAATGACATTCTACTTTTAGATTATTTAGTCTCTTCACGACTTGTTTCCCCCACCTTTGACTTAACAATAAAATAAAAAGGAAAAAAATAGAGGTCTGTATGGCACATGAGTGTGATATTTTTTCTCTTTCATTTAATGGTCACCACTTTCTGGTTGCAGATAAACTTTATGAGACTTTGGGGAAAGTATTTGTTTTCTGGATGCTTTCCAACTTCGGGAGAATTACTTTTCAGTGCTGGACCATACTATTATAGTTGAATGATTCCAGTTGAGCTCTTATTTTTCATAGGCACTAACATGTTGTGTTAGTCCAGGTAGACTAGAGAAAAAAACTCATAGACATGCATATGAATATAAGGAAAAAGTTTATATACAAGAGGAATGGGACATTGAGGAAGCATCCCAACCCAGTCCAGTTCAAAGGCATAAGTCTGATATTAGCCCATATGCCTGATATCAGTCTACAATGTCTCCTTCTGACTCACGAAGTCACAGGCCAGTGGGTGCAGAGTCCCAGCACTAGCAGGGGTCCCCTCATGGCTCCTTGCTTCCAGGGATCAGGGTCCATCAACAGCATCCAGTGGGGATAGAAGCAACGCAGCAGGCCTCTCCATGTGGTTTTTTTCAGCTTCAGAGGTCTGGTTCCATCAGGGCAAAGTTGTGTGGTCTCTCCACTGGCTCCTCCAGCTTCTCAGGCACTGCCATCTTTTCTTGTCTATAGTTCATTGTCTCTGAAACTAACTCCCCACAACTGAGAGATAACTTCTCATCTCCATGAGGGAAATATCTCGAGATTTCCCAGAAGTCTCAGGAGAAAGCCATGCCCACATGGAGGCTCATTGGCTACTCAATGGCTATCTCCGGATTAACAGGCTAGACTCCACCCCTACATCTCAATCATGAAATTAACATAAGCCCATGAACGCCACACATGTAGAGATGAGTCACAAAGTCTTCAATTATGTTTCTAGTTCATACATGAGCCAGTCCTCTCCCCGCCCCCCCTCCCAACCAAGCAAACATGTCTCATCAGGTGGTGGTGGAGGATAAGTCCTTTCAGTAATACACATGTCAGCTTTGTCAGGTTCCTTGAAATAAAAATGGTGGCTTCCAAGGGAATCTGAGAGATGAGTTAAATTCAAGAGGTTAATTTGAAAGATTAGAGCAACTGTTTTCTGGAGTTCCAAAAAGATGAGATTGATAGAATTTTCTTGAAGAACTCAGGATGGTTTTAGTGACTTAGTATGAAGAAATTTTAAGAAAGTTGAAAACTGTCGTGGTCAAGGAAAAGGCTAGGAAAGTTGCCTTGAGAACATTAATTCCATTATGACAATGCATCTTTTCATTTTAGAGGGTAGTAAGGGCAGTCCTAAGGGAATCTTTCTCTATCCTCCCTACAATGCATGTTTGGTTCCTCCAGGCTTCCTTTTGTTTCCGAAACTCTGTGGATATTTAAAAACAACATCCTCGAGGCCCTCACCGAGCCTGTTATTGTGACACGGTGTCAACTGAAGAGCACAGAGTTCTTGGGAAGGTCAGAAAGCTGAACACACTGCCTTCAGAAATGCATAGTCGCAGGAGGAGAATATGTCAAAAAACAATTGCTTCATATATATCAGCGTTCTTCAAACTATGGCCGCAGGCCACTTAGCCCACCAAGGACATAAAAAAACAAAAGACAATAGCTTTACATGTTCATGTTTTTGTTTCATCAGTGTTGTTATGATTCTGAAGCACTACTTTTTGACATCTCCTTGTATTAATGCCTGTGATAAAAATCTCTTTCATTTAAAACTTAGTTGCTATTGCTAGCCTGACTCACCTCAACCTGAATTGAAGGACACTCCACATGTTACACAAAGAAGGGTTTGTACTGTTCACCTGACTGTAATATTTTTTAAAAATCATTTTAATGAGGACTCTTAAAGTTCTTATAACAATCCATATATCCATTGTATCAAGCTCGTTTGTACATCTGTTGCCAACATTCTTTTCAAAATATTTTCTTTCTACTTGAGCCATTGGCATCAACTCCTCATTTCCCCCTCCCTCTCGCTTATTCCCTTCCTCATGACCCCTTGATAATTTATAAATGATTACTACCTTCATATCTTACAATGACCACTGTCTCCCTTCACCCATGTTTCTGTTGCTCATCCTCCTTAGGGAGGGGGTGCTGTAATCATATCTCAATCATTGTGATTGCTTTCGACTTTTTTCCCCTAACCTACCCTTGTGACATCCCTACACACTTTATTATTCCTGAGGGGTTTTCCATCCTAGATTCCGTATATCCAGAGTTCTTATCTGTACCACTGTACATCCTCTGGTCTAGCCAGATTGGTAAGGTAGATTTGGGTTCATGATAGTGGGGGGAGGAAGCATTAAAGAACTAAAGAAATGTAGTCTATGTAATCTGTTTCAGCCTGACTGCAATTTTACAGAAGCAGTCCAGCAGGCACTGGGTGAATTTGAACTGCCAACTTAAAGTACTTGCACCCCCTAGACTTAAAAATGAATAAATGGCTCGAAAGGTAGACTTTGTTACTTCTCACATCACTGTGTTGCAGTTTTTAAAATGTCAAGTTTTTGTTCTTTGTTTTTGGCTGAACTGAGGGTTTGCCTCACCGTTTATCTTTTTCTGAGGGACATCCATAAACCAGGCAGCTAAGAACTCCTTCTGTGAGTTGGAGTCGATCAGTTCAAGGGCAAGGGATCTGGTGTGGAGTCACGCAGACCAGTAGGTCTCAGAATCACTGTTGTGTTGAGTAGCCTCAGCACCACAAAAATACATGGTAGAAATGCAAAATATCTGACCGCGCTCTAAGTCTACTGAAGCAGAACCTCTGGGGGAAGGAAAGGGACCAGCAGATCCCCCTGATTTTGACGCGGGCTCTAGTGTGAGCACCACAGGGATAGATAACACTTTCCAAGGTTGCAACACAGTTGCTGTGGGCTCAGAACCAAGCAATTGCACTTTTAAATTTTTCTTCACATTTATGACCCACTAGCTACATTTCATCACATATATGCCTGGTGGTCCTTCTGTTGAAAAAGAGAGTAGATGCTGATCCTCCATTCAGTTTCATTATCATATTAACTACCTAACTAGCCCTTTTAGGAGTTCGTGTCAGGACAGAATTCTTTATCCATCCAAGTTGCCTGTTGCATACCTGAGAAGCAGAATCAACGGAGCCCAGCTGAGAGGCCCTCAAGCCTGAAATACCTTGCTTCAGGCACCACTGAGACAGAGACTGAGGCTTTGTAAGGGCACCATTCACCAAGAATGCCTTTTCAACAAAAAATAAAAACAAAGTGACAATGAAAGACCTTGGAATGAATTTAAAATTAATTATAGGATTAAACTATGTATATTTATTGAGGGGAAACAGTTCATTAAACAATGATTTTGATCAGTGAAATAATTGTATGCAATTATGCCATTAAAAGTGTTTTACTACTTTTAATCTCATAAACTCAACCACAATGCCATCTTGACTGGGAGGGAAGGGGGCTTTATTTATTTTTCTATGGAAAACTTTAGCAATTTACTTTGCTTTCTAGTCATTTATTTAACAAATACTCTAGAACAGCAGTTCTCAACTGGTGGGTCACAACCCCTTTGGGGGTCGAATGACTCTCTTACAGAGGTCACATGATTCATAACTAGCAAAATTGCAGTTGTGAAGTAGCAATGAAAATAATTTGATGGCTGGGGTTCACCACAACATGAGGAACTATATTAAAGGGTTGTGGCTTTAAGAAGTTTGAGAATCACTGCTCTAGTTACTTTAAGCCCCCAAACTAAAATTTGCAACTATAGCGTCCATTCCAAACCATAGTGACCCTACAGGACTTACAATCTTCAAAGGAGCAGAGTAGAGAGCTTCACCTTTCTCCCACGGAGTAGTTAGTGGACTTGAACCACTGACATTGTGGTCAGCATCTCAAAAGTAAACCTCAGTGCCTCCAGAGCTCCTCCTTAAGCTCTGAGCATGCATCTGCACCGCCTTTGTATTTCAAGGTACTGTAAGCAAGTATGCCACCATTTTACCACAACTGGTCTTTGGGTTTTTTAAAAAATAATTTTATTGGGGCTATTATAACATTCAATCTGCATCAAGCACATTTGTACATATGTTGCCACATTCATTTCCAAACATTTTCCACTTGAGTCCTTGGTATAAGCTCCTCCTTCCCCCTCCCCCCCTTTTAATGAATCATTTTATTGGGTACTCATGCACCTCCCCTCACGATCCATGCATACATCAATTGTATGCAGGCCTCATTTGCACACTTGCTGCCATCATCACTCTCAAAACTTCCTCCACCTAGGCCCCCAGTTCCAGCTCCCCATATTTCCCTTCCCCCCTCTCTCCATGAACCTTTAATATTTACAAATTGCTATTGCTTTTTCATATCGTACACTGTCCAATGTGTCCCTTCACTCACTTTCCTCTTGGCCTTGCCCCAGAGAGGATGTTATACGTAGATCCCTGAAATTGGTTCCCCCTTTCTACTCCACCATCCCTCCAGCCTCCCAGTATCACCACTCCCATCACTAGTCCTGAGGGAACATCTGTCATAAATTCCCCATGTTTCCGACTCCAGTGTATAGCCTCTGTTCTAGCTGGACTTGTCTGGTAGAACCAGGAGCATGATAGTGAGTGGGCAGAAGCATTTGAGAACTAGAGGAATGATGCATAATTTGTTGTTATTACACTGTACTTTAACTGGCTCATCTCCTCCCTGCAACCCCTCTGTAAGAGGATGTCGCTTCACCTATTGATGGGCTTTGGGTCACCAATCTGTACTCCCCCCTATTTTTGATGATATAATTTTAGTTCTTTGATGCCTGACACCAAATCCCTTCAACAGCTCGTGGTCACACAGGCTGGTGTGCTTCTTCCATGTGGGCTTTGTTGCTTCTGAGCTGGATGGTCGCTTGTATACTCAAGCCTTTAAGACCCCAGATGCTATATCTTTTCATAGCTGGGCACCATCAGCTTTCTTCACCACATTTGCTTATGCACACATTTGTCATCAACAATCATATCAGGTGTGGCAGTCATGTGCTTATGTTAATTTTATGATTGAAATGTAGGGGTGGAGTCTAGCCTGTTAATCTGGAGATAGCCATTGAGCAGCCAATGAGGCCTCTATGTGGGCATGGCTTTCTCCTGAGACTTCTGGGAAATCTCACGATATTTCCCTCGTGAAGATGAGAAGCTATCTTTCCAGTTGTTGGTAGTTAGTCTCAGAGGCAATGAGTCACGGAAAAAACACGATGGCAGTGTCCGAGAAGCTGGAGGAGCCAGCGGAAAGACCACATGACTTTGTCCTGATGGTACCAGAGCTCTGAAGCTGGAGTGGCATGCTGTTGATGGACCCTGAGCCCTGGAAGCAAGGAGCCATAGGGGAGACCCCTGCCAGCACCAGAATTCTGCACCCACTGACCTGTGACTTCGTGAGTCCGAAGGAGACTTTGTAGCCTGATTTCGGGCATATGGGTTAATATCGGACTTATGACTTTGTACTGGACTGGATTGGGATGCCTTCTTAGTGTCATACTCCATTTGTATATAAACCCTTTCCTTATATCTATATGTGTGTCTATGAAATTTGTTTCTCCAGTCTACTGGAGTAACACATCAGGAAAGTGAGCATACAATGTTATGAATTTTAGTTCTTAGATTCTGATAACTGATCCCTTTGGCAATTCATGGTCCCATACACTGGTGGGTCTTCTGGTCTTTTGAAGGGCCCTGGTTACTTCCTTCCTACCTGGCCCATTTTCTTCCCATTTGATTCACCCTCCCTTGCAGATTTGAGCTCTGTTACTTATCTTCTGTTCCTGATACTGTAGACACAGAGTTCATATCATAGGCCTCCAATGGCCTCTATTAATTCATTTGTCTTCTATATATTTCTTCCCCAAATAGGCATCCTGTGAGATTCCCTTCTCAGTCCCGTTTCTTGTTCTTTCCCAGGATGACCTCATCTTGTCTTACCAGTTTATTTTATTTGTCTCACATAGCTCCTAAGTTTCTGTCTCCATTTAAAATCAATATTTTCACAAGTCTTCCCTTCAACATATCTGTGATTTGGAAGTTGCCTAAATGTACAGTAGTGGTACCTTTTATGTTGGCTGCTCTGGGTCTGACAGGGTAATATTTGATCAGGGATGCAAAGCAAGTGATGCCAGAAGTCATCTAGATTTATCGGGGAAGAGTTGCAGTTAAGGGGAATCCCATACAAAATCCTTGAGGTAAGAGATTGCATAGCTTGTTACTGGAAGTCTCATGTAGCTGGTTAAAGACCGTCAAAGAATTGAAGGTCTCTAGTAGCTTTGAATAGCTATTTGATTGTATTTTCTGATATTTATTTGATTTACTAAAAAAAATTTTTTACTGTGAAGTCAATGTAAGTTTACAGAGCAGAGCATAAACTCTACATTTAACAATCATGCACATGGTAAAATATGAATTGACATGATCAATGGAGAAAACTTGAAGTTGTTAAAGATTTTTTCTTGCTTAGACCTACTATCAATGCTTATGGAAGAAGCAGTTAAGAGATCAAAAGACACATGGAATCAGGTAAATTTGCCGCAAAGCCCGCTTTTGAGTATTGAGAAACATGGATGTTCCTTGGAAGTCTACGGTGCACCTTAGTCAAGCCATGATGTTTTCAATGACCTCATCTGCCTATGAGAGTTGGGTGTTGAATACAAAAGACTGAAAAAGAATGGATGCATTTGAATTGTGGTGCTGGAGAAGAATCTTGAAAGCACCACGGATTGCTAGAAGGACAAACTGATCCCTCTTGGAAGAATGCCAGATGCTTAGCAGCAAGGATGCTAAGATTTGACTCATATATTTTAGTGATATTGTCAGGAAAGATGAGTCTCTGAAGAGGAACCTCATGGACGTTGGAGGGTGTGTTAGTCCGAGTGGACTAGAGGAACAAATTCAAGAACATGCATATCGACATAAGGAAAGGGTTTATATACAAAAGGAATGGGACATGGAGAAAGCATCCCAGCCCAGTTCAGTTCAAAATCATAAGTTCGATATTAACCCATATGCCCGAAATCAGTCTATAAAGTCTTCTTCCGACGCATGAAGTCACAGGTCAGTGAGTGCAGAATCCTGGTGCTGGCAGGGCACCTCGCCTCCAGGGCTCAGAGTCCATCAACAGCAGAAGCAACTCATCGCTGGCAGAGGTCTCCAACTGACCGCCCCAGCCTCAGAGGTCTGGCTCCATCAAAGCAAAGCTTGTGGTCTCTCCGCCGGCTCCTCCAGCTTCTTGAATGCTGCCATCTTGTCTTGTCCGTGATTAATCGTCTCTGAGACTAATTCCCAACCACTGGGGAAGATAGCTTCTCATCTTCATGAGGGAAATATCGTGAGATTTCCCAGAAGTCTCAGGAGAAAGCCATGCCCACATAGAGGCCTCATTGGCTGCTCAATGGCTATCTCCAGATTAACAGGCTAGACTCCACCCCTACATTTCAATCATAAAATTAACATAAGCACATGACTGCCACAGAGGGTAAAGTGGAGGAACAGCAAAAAAAGAGGAAGGGCAAGGACAGTGGAAAGAGAAAGACCCTCAATGAGATGGATTGACACATTGGCTGAAACAATGGGCTCAGCACTAGGAACAATAGTGAGGATGGTGCAGGAACCCACAATGTTTCGTTTTTTGTTGCTCATAGAATGACTACCACTCCACGATCCCTAACTACACCAACATTCTTCCTTCTTTCTTTTCCAACTCTCTGAATTATTCTCTTGGGTAAATGTTATCTTTTTGGTCATAATTGGATGATTATTCTAGTGTGGAGATGAGTTCAGAGATGAAGAGTAAGGGTTACAGTCTTAGGAAACCTCCAGTCATTGTTGTTGTAACATGACAGTTTATTTATTTTTACTGCTAAGTAGATAATCAGCATGTCAAAATAAAAACAAGGAAGGAAAAACATGGATGTTAAATGTTACACTTAAAAAAATCATTTTATTGGAGGCTTACACAACTCCCATCACAATCCATCCTTCCATCCATTGTATGCAAACCACATTTGTCCACTTGTTGCCATCATCATTCTCAAAACATTTTCTTTCCATTTAAGGCCCTGGCATCAGCTCCTCATATCGCCCCTCCCTCCTCACTCCCTCCTCCCCCACAAAAAAATTGATAATTCATAAATTATTATTATTTCTTCATATCCTACACTGTCTGATGTCTCCCTTCACCCACTTCCCTGTTGTCTGTACCCCAGGGAGGAGATTCTTGTAATCCCCTTATACTCCACCTTCCCTCCACCCTCCCAGTATGGCCACTCTCACCAATGGTCCTGAAGTGATCATCTGTCCTGGATTCCCCATGTTTCTGGTTCCTATCTGTACCAGTGTACATCCTCTGGTCTAGCTGGAAAGTTTGTAAGACAGAATTGGGATCATGATAGTGGGGCGTTGGACGCATTTAAGAATTAAAGGAAAATTCCATATTTCATCTCATCATTGCTACACACTACCTTGATTGGCTAATCTCCTCCCTGTGACCCTTCTGTAAGTGATGTCACTTCACCTACAAATGGGCTTTAGGTCCCCAATCCGCAATTCCCCTAATTCATAATGATATAATTTTGAGTTGTTTGATGCCCAGTACCTGATCCTTTTGACACCTCATGGTCACACAGACTGGTGTGCTTCTTCCATGTGGACTTTGTTGCTTCTGAGTTAGATGGCTGCTTGTTTACCTTCAAGCCTTTAAGACCCCAGATGCTATATTTTTTGATAGCCAGCCATCATCAGCTTTGTTCACCATTTTTCCTTACGCACACATTTGTCTTCCGGGATCATATCAGGAAGGTGGGCATGCAATAATATGATTTTTAGTTCTTTGATTCCTGATAACGGATCCCTTTGACATCTTATGGTCATACAAGCTGGTGTTCTTCCATGTGGGCTTTGTTGCTTCTGAGCTATATGACCACTTGTTTATTTTCAAGCCTTTAAGATCCCAGACACTATATCTTTTGATAACTGGGCACCATAAGCTTTCTTCACCACTTTTACTTAGGCACACATTTGTCGTCAGTGATCATGTTGGGAAGATGAGCATCATGGAATGCCAATTTAAAAGAACAAAGTGTTCTTGCGTTGAGGAAGTATTTGAATCAAGATCTAATGTCCATCTGCTGCCTTAATACTAACCCTATAAATATATGCACATATATCTTTTCCCGTCATCATATATAAGTATATTTACCTATGTACATGCCTACATTTAGACCTCTTTAAATGCCCTTTGCCTCCCAGTTCTTTCCTCTATTTCCTTTTACTTCCCTCTTGTCCCACTATCATGCTCAGCCTTCTATTGGGTTTCAGTAATTCCTCTCTGTTACATTACTCTTGATCAATCCCTATCAGACTTCTCACACCTGCCTTGTCACTAGTTTGGGATCACTTGTTGCCTTATCCCGGGTTGGTCAACACCACCTCCTTTCTCCCCACCTCCCCATTTCCCATGTCCCCCTAGAATCATCAGTCCTATTGTGTTCTTCTCCAGACTGTTCATCCAGCCTATCTTATCTATATAGACTTGCAGAGATAATAATATGTCCCTAAACCCCAAGGTATCGCAAGATAAAGCGGCTAAAGAAAACAAATCTATGACAACAACAACAGCAAAAAACCAATGTCCAGAAAAATTAAGCAAATAAGTAAAATAATAGTAATAATAATAACAAATGAAAAACCTGTAAATAGCTCTCGGTCTGTTCATTGAGCTCCAGGGGGATAACCTCAAGTCTTGATATGACAGTAGGCCTGGTCTCTTGTCTGCTTGTAAGTTTTGTTTATGTTTGTCCACCACTCTATCCAGGACCTTCTAATGTGATTCTTTTCAGAGCTGTTGGTAATTGTAGTTTGCTATCACATAATTTCTGGAATTTAATTGATTTGAAATTTTGGATTAGTACAATCCTATAAGAAAGGAGAACTGTATGTAAATGTCATTGAGAAATTGGAATTGATTACTATTGTCTATTTACAGGTAAGTAATTATGCCAGTGCCCACAACCACAGAAATGATTAGTTAGGTAATGAGAGTTGTAGAGGGAAGAGAGATCCTTTGAAACTAATCTACTCACTTCATATGACATCTAATGGTTAGATACTTCTAATGTAGTGGATCCAAAGAGAATTGATATCTCAAAAATGGAAAAATTGATGAATAAATACTAATTGTAGGGCAAGTTAAAGGATATGATAAAGACCATTTGAAACCATCAATTGATGTTCTTTGGATAAGCATGTACCCTTCTAATGACATTATGTGACTGGCAGCCTCTGTCTCTGTCACACTGCCTGTGCCCACAGTCTTCTAGTGAAACAGTAGAAGGTTAATTTCACAGTGCTACAATTGTGATCTCTTTCAGCGCCCTTTACAGAGAACTATGGGAAGTACTCCTTGAAGAACAACTAATTTTATATTTGGGCAGGGGAACTCCAAAAGGACTTGGCTAGGGTTGCCAAATGCAGTGAAGGAGAGAAAGGACTCTCAGTCAGCTAAATTTCATTTTCAGAGAAACGATTCCATTTTATTTTTTCTTATCAGTATGTACCTACCATGTGAACTCTGAAATACACTTATACAAAGAATTGCTTGTTTTGGTTCTGAAATTCATATGTAATGTGGTTTCTGTTGCTGGCAAGCAGGAATCTCTTCAAGGAAATCTGGAAGGAGATGATGACAAAGGAGTCCACTTAAAAGAGCTCTGATCTCCACACTGTCCATCTGAGGGTTAGTAAACAATGTGTTAATAAGCAGGAGAGTCCAGTTGAGTGTTAGAAAGGTTGGAAGTCCAGAAGGATGCTAGGAAGCACTAACAGATTTGAAGCCTTTGAAGAAAACCTTCCATGACTCTGATGTCAAGACATGCAGTGTGGTCAGACATATGTTCATGCAGCAGATGAAACCATGGGAACCAGGGGCGGAGGAGAGACGTAGGAGGCCCTGCCCTGTGGGAGAACCCCTGTTCTAAACCATTAGTCAATTAAATTAGAAAAACAAATTAAGCTTTCTCCATGTGTACTCCATTTGATTGCAGTCAACCTCCAATTGTCCATGTCAAGTTAAAGCAGCTAGCACATTAAATATGTGTGTGTATATATATATACATGTACATATATATTCCATTTTTCTGCTTTCTTCATTCTTCCCTGACTGCTCTCTGAAGTTTGTACTTTATTCACTTTTCCCTCAGAAAAACATAGGAGAATAACGAAAAGAGACTCATCTCTTTTGCTATTTATTATAAGCATTTTCCCCCTCTGTTGTGATAAATTAGATCTGAATGGGAGAATATACTTTACTTAAATATTACTAATAAATTATATCTATATTCCTTATTTTTATAACCAATCCAAGTATGCTCTTTGATTTTTTCATAACTGTGATTTTATAGACACAATCCAATATGTATCCAAGCAGTCAATATTCCTAGGATATGAATCTTTATGCATTTTTAAAATTTTCTGACAACTTCTAATTTTTCTAAATTTATACTTCAACATTACATGTTCAAATTATTAATGGATGCTTTCAGCTGTTTCTTCTTTGTTTGGATCATACTGCTGATAAAAGTCTCAAAACTTTTTATCAAGTTCATCATTAAGGTCAACTCTACTTTGAGGAAGGAGGTCTTTTTTAATCCTATTTTGAGTGCCTTCCAATCTGAGGCACTCATCTTTTTTTATATTTTATTAAAAGATCATTTTATTGGGAACTCTTACAGCTTTTATAGCAATCCATACATCAATTGTATCAGGCATAATTGTATATATGTTGCCGTCATTCTTTTCTAGACATGTGCTTTCTATTGAGCCCTTGGTATCAGTTCCTCTTTTTTCCTACTCCCCTTGTGACTCCTTGATCAATGATTAAGGATTATTATTTCCAGATCCTATACCAACCACTGTCTCCCTTCCCCCATGGTTTCTGTTGTTTGTCCCTCTGGAGAAGGGTATATCGTTATATGTCCATATTGAGATCAGTTCCCCTTTCCTCCCCTCTTCTCCTTACCTTTTCCCTCTCCTCCTGGTATTGCTATTCTCATTCCTGTTCTTGGACTCTGTGTGTCATGCGCTCTTATTTCTTATCTGTATCTGTGTACATGCTCCAGCCTAGTGCCAGTGAAAGGCAGGACTGGGGTCATGATGGTGGGGGGGTGGGGGTGGTGGTGGTGAGGAAGCCTCAAAGAACTAGAGGCATAGTGTTTGCTTCATCAGTGCTTTACTACATGCTGGATGACCATCCCTTCCCTGTGACCTGTCTGTGGGAGAATGTTCCATTGTCTACACATGGACTTTGGGTCTTGGCTCCGACCCCCTCATTCTCAACAATATGATGATTTTGTTTGTTTGTTATGGGTCTCTGATGCCTGTGACTCAGTCCCCATGACACCCTGTGATTTTTCCACATGGGTTTGTTGCTTCTCTGTTAGATGCTGCTTTTTAAAATTTCAAACCTTTAAGACACCAGACACTATATCTTTTGATAGCCGATCTTACTCTGCTTTCTTCACCACGTTTGCTTGTGCTCCCATTTTGCCTTCAGTGACTGTGCCAGGAGGGGGAAGCATCACAGAATGCCAGTTTCTTAGAACAAAATGGTTTGCATCGAGGGAGGGCATGAGCAGAAGCCCGAAGTCTATCTACAACCTCAGTGTATTGGTATATAAATACATGTATGTAGGCCAATATCTCTATGTTATGAGTTAATGTATTTACAAATGCACACACAACTATGATTTTTATGGATTAATGTCTTTACAAATGTACATGCCCATGCTTATACCGCTACCTGTAGTTTTGCCTAGATCTTTCCGGTTTCCTTTTACCTTCCTTCGGAGGGGCTCATTCTGATCAGACAATGTTCTAGTGTTATTCATAAGTGTGGTAGTTGCATAATCTCTTGTCAAACTGAAACTTAAGAATGAAGGGGCTGAGTTTAGCCTGACAATCAGGTCGCAGTTTGAAAACCTCATTTGGAGGCATTAAGGAGATAAATATCTTGCTAGAGGCAAGATAGGCACACTCCCTGAGAGATATTCCTTCTGAAGAGACACATGGAGCTATGCTAGAGTCTTGGAGCTAAAGGCGTCACCTGGCGACCCTTGCTAGTGCTGAGATGTTTCCACTGCCACTGGATCCACAAAATTGCCCACCCACTGGCCTGTATTTTCCTGTATTCAACATCATTGCATGTGTTTTGTGAGTCTGAAGAGGGTTGTATAGATTAGCAATAAGCATATGTGCTAATATTGGACTTATGGACTTGACTGGGCTAGGGTGTTTTCTCAATCTTCAGTTGCTCTTATATAGAGATCTCTTTCTTACACACATCTGAGTGTGAATGGCTTTGTCTCTACCCAGTCTACCCAGACTGACACAGTAGCATTGCAGTGGGTAAGCCCTCAGAAGTGGACAGACTCTTTCTCCTCCCTTGTCTGTTGTTAGTTGGAAGCTCCATTGAAATCTGTCTACCAATGGCTGGCCTTACCAGTACTTAAAATACTGGTGGCATGGCCCCCAGAATCACAGCAATTTGCAAGCCATCACAGTATGACAAACTGACAGTCAAGCGATAGACTTTGTCCAGAAATCCTTCAGATTTGTAACTCTGGGCCAGAGTTGTTACTTTAACTCCTTCTGAATTCTAAGTGTATTATTATTATTTGGCTTTCTGGCTCAAGAGCTTCATTGAGAATGAATATTTTGTCTTCTACTTGAAATTTGTTCAGCTCTTTGGCTTCATTCTTTTTCCATTTACATTAGCTATTCTATGTTTGAGAGCAAGTCTCAGTCTCTGAAGGACATTATAACAAGAAGGAAGTAAAAGGACCAGGAAAGACAGAAAATAACAAAATGGATGTTTGAAGAGACTTCGGAAATACTGGTACCACCTTTTATAAATCTTATTAAGGATATGTACACTTTTTGACTTTCGAGTAAAGAAAAGATTTCTTCTTTGAGCTAGCATACTTAGGAATGAGGCTGCGCGATAACATTTTAAATGAAGGTAGCTTTGGTAGTTTTCACTTGCTTCTAAAAATCCCCAAATGACACTTGGACCACTTCCTAATATTTCTTCATAACTTTTTGTGTGATTCTTATTGTCTAGGTTATTCACTAGAGTGCAGTGGTGAGAAAACATATGGCTAGAAGTCACTTACTCTCGTGAAATTGTTTCACTCATGAATGCAGAGAAAGTCCCTGGGCAGCCTAACCTGCAAACATCCTGCTGGACACCTGGGAACTTTTTGCAGACCATAGGATTCCAGTGCATGTGGAGGCTCCTCAACATCCGAAAAAGTTCAGAGGGGATGTTGAGATTCTAGCTGAGGCTGCACCGGCATAATGGTTGCTGGATCCTAAAGTACAAGTTGCTCATAGTGGGCCCACAGAGCAGACACAAACTGTACCATGGATTGTTCCTGACTATCAAATTTTGGAAACGGATTGTGGCAACAGTTGTACAATCCTGCTTGACGTGATTGAACTATAGCATGATATGATATCTATATAAATAGACATACAGTATATATATCCACTTCCTTCAAAAGAAAACTGAAAGAGAAAGGCAGCTTTCACACACGTGCTCACTGCTACTGAATTGGTTCTGATCCGTCGGCCCTGTGGGTTTCCACGAATGTAAGGGTTTACTGGAGTAAAAAGTCTGGTTCTCCTACAAAGACTGCTTTTGCAGGTGAGCTAGAAAGAGAGAGGGAGCAAACATGAAGCCAGTGAGAGCTGGAATTCCATGAGACTGCCTGCTTTTCCTGAGATGCCAGTGTGGGGGCATTGACTGGGTGCGCGCGCACAGTCCTACTGCTTTTAAATGCCTCTCTTTAAAAGTGCAAGATGTGTTGGTTTTCCATCGGCAATAGATTTCCACATCATCTTGTTTTTGGCTTTCACAGGTTTTCCTGTATAATCTTATACAGGCCAGGTTGTCTAAAGGCAGCAATTTGATCTTCCAGGGCAAATTGGGCTCAAGAAAGTGTTGAAGACTGTTCAGCTTCCTGGAGGGTCAAAGCAAGGGTGTTTCTTGACATTCTTTCAGTGTAATTTTTTTGAGGTTCATCCATGTTGTTGCCTACATCTTGAGGTTGTTTTTTTTTTGCTGAACCATATTTCATAAATATATGTATATATAATTTATTTGTTCAATCCCCATATTGAGCTTTTTGAAAATTTGGTTATGAACAAGCTTTTATGAACCAAAGCGTGCTTAGAAATATCCAGTAGTGGCCAGTTCTGTTTTGTTGTTGTTATTGTTGTTCTTAGGTGCCAGCAAATTGCTTCCAAACCACAGCAATCCTGTGCACAAGAATATGAAACACTGCCAGGCCTGTGCCATGCTCACAATTATGCTTATCTGTGAGCCCATTGTTGCAGCTCTTGTATCTATCCATCTAGAGTTGTTTTCTAGATCAAGACACAGTCTAAACCGGTGATTCTCAACCTTCCTTATGCCACGACCCTTGATACAGTTCCTCATGCTGTGTGACACCCTTCAACCATAAAATTATTTTTGTTGCTACTTTATAACTGTAATCTTGCTACTGTTGTGAATTGAGTGATCCTTGTGAGAGGGTCACTTGGCCCCCAAAGGGGTCACAACCCATGGGTTGAGAACCACTGGTCTAAATTGTACAAGATGCCTCAGTGATGCTTCCGCAGCTAGTTTGTCTTACCTTGCCCTCATTTCTTGCCATTCTTTTTTGTGAAGGGTTCTACCCTCCACACACATTTATTTTAGAACCACAGAAGTTTTTACTTTTCTTCCTTTGAGTCTTTTATATGCCATCCACTCCGATTAGAACACTGCTTTGTCTCCCTCGTTGCCAAGTACATTCTTCTCCAGTTTCTTTACTTACTGGCAGGGTGAGTTCAGACACGTTTTCTCACTGATTGAAAATGTAGTCTTCTTATCTGCAACATGAGATAATAGTAATAATTCTCTTCTCAAAGTTATTATGAGGGTTAAATAAGTTGATACATGGAAAGCACTTTTCTTGCCACCCTGGGAAGTATGTGGTTAATGCTGATCAGCGAGGTTGGGGAGGAGTGGTCCTTCCCAGAAGTTTGCACATTAAGCATTGTGACTATTTGTCTCAGACTCACAGATTCCATTGTATAGCAAAGCACAGTGTGACCAAGTTCTGGGTTCTCTTGATGATAGTGGGCTGGTTTGACCCACTGTGGCAGCCGCTGTGGATCCATCTCACAGATACCTTCTCTTCCCTTCTTTGCTTCTCCCCTTTACCAAATATGGCCCGAGTCCCTCTTGATGATGTGTTCAGCTCACATGAGTCCACATGGTGAGCAATAGTGGGTGATAGTCTGGGTCTTCAGTGGTTAATTTTCAGGAGCCTGAGGAAAAATACTTTAAAAGCTTCTTGAAGTGTGCTGCACATTGAAGTGTGAAAGTGTTCTTAAGAGCATGAAAGATCAATTAAAAGGGACCAGGGAAGAAAAGCGTGGGAAGGAGAAGTAGCAATTGTAGCAGAACAAGCAGTAACAATCATCCTGTAGTCATAGTCCACGTCAGTGGATGAAAGGGAGTGCAGCTAGTAGTGGCAGTGAGGAGAATGATTCAGACCTTTATTTCAGAGACAGAGTTGACAGAATGTCAATGAACGAGTAACAGAGATAGGTCAGAGGTGGCACTGTCAGCTGTCTTCAAGAACGCCGTGCTAGCAGCCAATGGACTTCTTGGCTGCAGTCCTTCAGCAGCAGAGCACCACTTCTGAGGTGCCTCTCATGTCTAGGTGAATTGGACCTGCCTACTCCTTGGATGGTAATCAAGCGGAAAAATTGTTTGTACAGGCAAGGAACGCTTGAGTTTGATTGTAAGCCTGACAAATGAAGGATGATAAGAGGCCATTGATAGAAATGCCCAGAGGGGCTTTGGTAAGGGAATTAAATCAAAATACTATATTCTGGTGAGGGATGCATGATTTCCTTGTCTCAGCTTGATAAATTGGTATTTTCAAGGAAGAGAAGTCAATCCTTTTATTACTATTTCCCTAAAATGCTAGTCCTCTTTGAGGTTTGCTTGCCCTGGATAAATAAACAAAGAGCTCTTTTCCTTACACGTTAAAGTCTCAGCGAAGGTTCAGTGGCTCTTCAGCCTTTCATAATGGAGAGAAGGCCAAAGGCACACATGAGGAGCTTGTTTAGAAGGCAGAGGAAGCACTCTTTGAAGCGGACCTTTTAATAAAGTCTAGCTGTGGCTGTAAGGAAAGGCCTTTTGTCTTTTCTTTTGGTCTTTCTTTTCTTTTTGAAGGATTAAGACTCTGGCACATTGAATCACTGCATTCCAATTTGCAGTTGAAGGTGACTTATTTAAAATCCTAACACTTTAACGGAAAAAAGAGTCAGTAAGAGCTGTTAGGTACCTGATTTCAGACAAGAGACAAGTATGGTATGACAAAGGTTTTGTGTGTGTGTGTGTGTGTGTGTGTGTGTGTATTTCTTCTGTGTTGTCTTCTTTTCTCCTTTGGTATTTTTCCCCACTACAAGGCAGGAACACGTCAGAGAAGCATCTGCTACCTCAACTTAGCTTTCGCTCTGATGTCACAATCTAGTCATAGCAGATTTTCCCATAAATATATTGACCCTCTATTAAGGGTCAACCTGAATCAGAATCGACCTGATGGCAGGTGGTGTATCAATGGGTAATCATAGTGTTTAAAGGAACCCTGGTGGCGTAGTGGCTACACGTTGGGCTACTAACTGCAAGGTCACCAGCTGCTCCTTGGGAGAAAGACAGGGTTTCCTACTTCCATAAAGAGTTACACTTTCGAGGGCTGAGCCCCGGTGGCGGAGTGGTTGTGCGCAGAACTACGGCCCACTGGGTTGGAGGTTCAAATCCAGCAGCAGCTCTCTAGGAGCAAGGCTGGGCCTCCTACCCCCACCACCAGAGGCCCTGATGCCCCCCCCCACACACACAAAGAGTTAAACTTTCAGAAATTCACAAAGGCCATTCTGCTGTGCCCTATAGGGTTTCCACCCTATGCAGAGCATGTGAGTCATAGTGTTGGGACTTTGCATACTCGTTTAGAACATAGGGTGTATATGATACTTGGTTATTATGCTGTATACTGAAGTTTAATATTACCAAAGTGTAATATAACAAAAGGTATGTGGCGGTCATGTGCTTATGTTAATTTCATGATTGAGATGTAGGGGTGGAGTCTAACCTGTTAATCTGGAGATAGCTATTGAGTAGCCAATGAGGCCTCTGTGTGGGCATGGCTTTCTCCTGATATGTCTGGGAAGTCTCCCGATATTTCCCTCTTGAAGATGAGAATCTATCTCCCCAGTTCTTGGGAGTTAGTCTCAGAAATGATGAATCACGGACAAGATAAGATGACAGCATCTGAGAAGCTGCAGGAGCCGGAGGAGAAGCCACATAGCCTTGCTCTGACAGAACCAGACCTCTGAAGCTGGAGAAGCCATGGGGAGACCCCTGCCAGCACCTGGATTCTGCATCCACTGACCTGTAACTTCATGAGTTGGAAGGAGACATTTTAGACTGGTATTGGGCATATGGACTAATATAGGACTTATGACTTTGAACTGGACTGGGTTGAGATGCTTTCTCAGTGTTCCATTCCTTTTGTATATAAATCCTTTCCTTATATCCATATACTTGTCACAAGGTACCAAGGATTTCCCAGAGGACAAAACTTTATAGGAATAGAATTACAGACAACATAAATTTTCTGAAGTTTACTGTTTTCCCCTGGGAATCTTTCCTTGTACTTTTACATACGTGTGTATATGTGTGTGTTTTTATTGAGTAGTAACATTTTTTAGATGACCTGGGCAATAAATAAAGCACAAAACTCATAGCACACATTGCCATGCAATTCAATCCTTTTTATATAAAATTTTTTTCAGAGGTTACTGTTATCTAACAAAATGGATCTGTTTGCATTATGTTATCTGTTATTTTCCTTCATATGGAGACTATACATTATGGACCAGAATTCACATACACTATTTTTAACAGGGTGTTCAGAGAAACTGAGGACTTGTCAAAAATCAGGTATTTTGTCAGCTGGATCCAAACTTCTGTTTTCAAGAATAGCAAGGAGTATTCACTATTAGAAAAGTACTTTTCCACTGCACAGTTCCTGGAAGTGCTGAGAATTCCCATTTGCTCAGTGCCAACAACATGTCCCGAACACACAGCTCATAATCAGTTTTCGGGTTCTGGTTGAACATACCTTGCTGAATTTCAGAAGCATCTAAGAAAATCAAAGTTTGGCTTGAGGAAAGCAGGGTGACACAGCACTGGAGTCAGACACAAGGATGGAGGGAAAATGTTGCCAGACATTTGAAATTGTTCTATTTTGTGGCCCTGAGGTTGGCTGACAGAACATTCATTCCAGCACTGTAAGTATTGGGTCAAAGAAGAGGACCCTGCCTTTGCCTTGCAGCCATTTACTCTCCATCTATGAAGATTCAGTCAGGTTTTGTTTTCCCCCCTAGGAAAAATGTTTAGAGAATCCAGATGATTGAATGGGGTGTTCTCTTGGGGTTCTTTCTAGTACAGTGATTCCAAGAAAGACTCTGTATTTCTGAAAGCTGGTAATTACCGACAAATTAAGGGCCAGCTATTCTAGCCAAGAATGTTGCTCAGTGTTCCTTGGAAGCATTGAAGTAGATTGGGAAGATCTCCAAATTGGTGGGGAATGCCCTGGGTTTGCAAGATGCTTCCATGACCCTGTCTGGTTGTAGTTATGTGTTTCTGCACTTATTGATTTTTAAATCCTTTGGGGACCCTGATGAAGAAGGCACCCTGAAGCAGAAGGAGACTCTATTTCATGCTGGCTCCAATTCCTTAGGCTAAATCCTAGCAATCACATGGAATGGGCTGAGCAGGCATGGGGAGGGCTGGGGAGGAGATGCCAGGAGAAAGAAGAGAGACCTGAGGTGGATTACTGAGAAGACAACCTCAAGAGAGACAGCTCTCCCTTTGAACATGATTCCCTGACTTTGCAGACAAATACACTTGTATGCTCCTGCAGCATCCCCCCCTCCCCCCCCCGAGGAGTCAAGTGGCCAAGTCGAACCTCAGGGTTAGTGCCGTATGTTGTACTTCAAGCATGTCCTCCTGCCTGCTGCATTCATTCTGTTCAGTAGCTGTCCTGCACAAGTGGGCAGGCTTCCCAGGTGGGCAGGTAATGGGCAGTTTGACGGGACCACAGGCTCTGACTCCCGCATTCAGTGGCTACTCTCCAGCCCGTCCCTGTCCTTCCCTCTGTCCTTCAGTGCTCCCCTTCTCCTGGACCCTTTAGGCGGATCTTCAACAGAGTCAGGACTTCAGAAACATCTGCTCATTCTCAATAGTTCAGATGGCAGATGTGCAAGGCTGGGGCAATAAAAAGACAGAATTAAATATTTGCTGGCTGTAAATCTGGAATTCATTTTCATATTTAAATTAGATTAATTTATTTTCAACTAGCATAATCCTTAATTCTCTGGAAGTTATGGTCTCTCTCTCTCTCTCTCTCTCTCTTTTCAAAGCATGATCATCATCCCCCTGGGTGTGAAGTGCTATTTGAAAATACATTTTCACTAGCTATCCACTTAGTTGGCTTTAGTCAACTTTGGTTGGTCACATTGTAGACTTCTAGTTTTAATTCTTGCTTACATAAATGAAAACCATTATTTTGGGGGTCTTTCTCAAAGTAGCAGTTTTATAAAGAGGGAAAATCTGCTGCACAAGACCTATTTGAAGTGTGAAATCACAAAGCTGTCAATTTGAGGACTGAGGTGCACTGGGCATAAGCCCTGGCATTATCAGTTGCCTCATATGCACAGGAAAGCTTACCAATGGGTAAGAGAGACCAAGGAAGAAGGAGTGCGGTGGAATTATAGTCCTGGCCAAGGAGGATGAAGGAACAATGGACTCTAAGCACTTCTGTCTGGGAAGAAGTGTAGCCAGAATGCCCCTTGGGTCATGAGGATGGTGAAGTTTGCTTCAGGTATTTTGATCATGTTATTAAGTGTGTGTGTGTGTGTGTGTGTATGTTATATAATCCGTTGCCAATTTGAAAGTATTATGAGTCAAGGGTGGAGTTTAGTCTGTTAATGAGGTTGGAGCTTGAAGATCTCATTTGGAGGTGCTAGGGAGATAAATAGCTCACTGGAGGCAGGCCACACACTCACTCCCTGGGAGACAGTGCGGCCGACAAGACACATGGAGCTATGCTAGTGCCCTGAACTGGAGGAACCACGTGGGGACCTCTGCCAGCACTGAGAAGCTTACAAAGCCACTGGATCCACAAGACTCCCAACCCACTGGCCTGTGATCTTCCTGCATTCAGCATCATTGCATATGTTTTGTGAGTCTGAAGAGGACTTTATAGACTGGTAATGGACATATGGGCTTTATAGATTTGTAATGGACATTGGACTTATGAACTTGATCTGGACTGGGCTGAGATGTTTTCTCAATATTCAATTGCTCTTGTATATAAAGCTCTTTCTTATACACATATGATTTGTTTCTCTAGTCTACCCAGACTATCATCTATCTATCTATCTATCTATCTATCTATCTATCTATCTATCTTCACCTTCATCATCATCATCATCATCATCATCATCTATCAATCATCTATCTATCTATCTATCTATATATGAGAGATATGACAAGGACACCGTGCCTGGTGACACTGTGGGATAAGCATTGGGTGCGTTAACTGCACAGCCAATGCTTCAAAACCCACCAGAGCTTGGCAAGGGAAAGAAGATGCTGTCTGCCCCAGTAGAGATGCAGTTCACAGAAACCCTAAGGAACAGTTCTGCCCATCTGCCATTCTACTTTACATTAGAGGGCTGCTTTGAGTTGGAATCAAATTGATAACCATGGGTGTATAAATAAATTATCTGCAAAAGTAATTATAAGCCATAATTATGGTGTATTTAATGACATAATGCCTCCTGAATGGATATGCTGTCTTCAATATAAAATCAGAAAGAACAAAACAAAAAAACCCTCTACCATTGGGTCATTGTCCCTATGGAGTTGTTGAGGTTGTAAACAGACAGCCTCATCTTCTGGTGGATTTTATACCCCTGATGTTGTAGTTAGTAATCCAGTGCTTACTCTCCAGGGCCACCAAGGTCATTTCACATGTGTCAAATATCTGTGGAAAAATTTGAGAAGCTTCTGTATTTTTTTTAATGAAAGCGTAGACACATCTTAGTAAAGGGCACCTATGACTGCTTTCTTTTCCAGTTCAGAAAATGGGGGTCCTTTCTCCATCTTACTGAGGGAGGATAAGCAAGTATAAAAGTTTAAGTAACGATCTTAAGTTAAACAGCCAAATCTGATTTAAGAACTTCATATTTTTTCAGACTGGAAATGATCAAGAATTAAAATCCCTCACCCCTTCAACAAATGGGCCCGTTTCTATTACTAAGCCTGATTTTCTGACGTATTCAGGTCACAACTCAAAAACTCAAGCTCACTGTTGATTAGTCATATGTGACTCGTATCAACGCCTTGGGGCAGGGTGGGACTGCCCCTGCGGCTTTCTGAGAAGGTGTCTGGTTAGGAGAGTGGAAGGCCTCCTCTTACTCTCTCGGCCCTCTTGGTCATTTCAAACTGATGAGACTGTGGTGAGCAGCCCAGCTTGTAAGCACTATGCTAGGGTTGCTTTACTCAGATAAGCAGCATACTTAAGGAAGAACGAACATGCTATCATGCTCCTCATTGGACTCGCAGGTGAATTCCAGGGGCCTGGACTTTAATTGTAGTTCTCCTTCCTACAGTAGCCACTCATGCTCTACTAAACGATAGGGCTTGCCCTTGGGAGTCGGTTCCCCAGGTGGGCACGAGATGGGCATTGGTGTATCTGAGCATTCGGAAGCGGTCAGTGTGGAACATTCGTGCCGTGTGCTCCTCTGATCATTGAGACGTTAGTCCCTAAGTCATAAAAATAAGCACCAAGGAGAAAAAGAACAGCTAGATAAGTTGGAAAGATTGATTACAGGAGGCATAGTCTCACTCATGCTGAGGGTTGTTTTAAGTACTCTGACATGTGCTTTCTAGTGCATGACCCGTGCTCATCGATTTCCTCACTCAGTCCTATCAGAGACTATCACACTTTCCATCCGTCTAGGAACACGGTGACACAATGTCAGCCATGAACTATTGAGGGAAGATTTGGAGTAATGGGAAGGCTGGGAAGAAAAATAGACAAAGACTGGGAGTCACAAAAATATTTTGTTAATTGAGGGTCTGGGGATTTCCAAAAGATGGCTAAAAAGAGATGGTGTCTTATAAAGGACTGATTACTAACTGATATCTGAAATATAATTTTTTGACAAACTCAGGAAACGGATCTCACAGCCATTGATTAATAACCCCTCGGCCATATTTGAGTTGATATATGACCCTTTTGAATGCCAAGTTTACTTACATTAACCATCTGCTAACCATTGAGCCCTGGAATGCTACCCTGTTTATAATACCTTATCCCTCATCAGAAAACAGACTAAATTTAGGATTGTTAAGTGGATTCCCACTGGTAGTAAGCCTACTGGACAGCGTAGAAATGGCCCAGAGGGTTTCCAAGGTTGGAAATCTTGCCAGAAGCAGACCGCTTTATCTTGCTCCAGCAAAATGGAAGGGGCACCACGAAGGGCTGGACTTTGTGCTCCACCCCTGTGGCACCAAGACAGGGAAGAAATGGGCCAGGGTAGAGCCCTCTCCCCAGCTTTGGATTCTCACTGCATTTCCCTCCCCCTTTCCAGAAATGAACATAAACGATGTTATTCTTTTTTTTTCTTTTCATTTAAAGATGTAACCTCCCAACCTATCCATCACACATATTTGAGAAGGTCCCCAAACACCAACAGCCTCATCCATCTGGGACAGATACCAGTTCC
Source organism: Nesogale talazaci (assembly GCA_004026705.1). NCBI lineage: Eukaryota > Metazoa > Chordata > Mammalia > Afrosoricida > Tenrecidae > Nesogale > Nesogale talazaci. The sequence continues at coordinate 37,433 of PVJH01000744.1, forward strand.
CGATGCACAGGAGGAACACGACTTCTAAGCACGCTTATATCTTAGATTTGGGTGTGGAGAAAATAGATGAATTCTCTTTTGCAAAAGAAAGTCAGAGGAAAGAAAGGAAACATGAGGAAGGAGAAAGGAAACCAACTTTTAACCTAAGTAGAAGCCCCCCCCCCCCAAAAAAAAAAACAACAACAATGAAGGCTGTAATTGAGTAAGCTGTAAGCACTCTGTCACTCTCCCTTCCTTTCTGCCAACAGTTTTGGGGAATAATAGAGTTAGATGAGCCTGAGAGAAGTCCAAACTCTCTTTGAATAATGTCATAATTAGAACCTTCTGGGCAGAGAGAGTGTGTGTCTCCCGCAAGGCTTGCTTGACTGCCCCGAGAAGGTAGCGTGACAATCACAGACACCACGGGGCCTCCTCCGGATGGAGCCCGTCATTTTAAAGGGGCGCAGTGAGCAGACCTGGCGCAATCTATCGCACGGACAGTATCGCTGGCCAGCAATGTTGATCGCCGATGTAAATCTGGTGTCCGCGTAATGCGCACCCCACGCGCTCGCCACCTTCCGCCAGGTGTTCGCGAATTGGCGCCGTCGACTCGCTGACCACCAGGTGGCGCCGTTGCCTCGCAGAGCGCGAGCCGGAAGTGAAGGCGGAGCGGGAGACACAATGGCGGACGCTTTGAAGTGGAGCGTTTGGTCTCCGGGCCGAAATCCACCTCAGACTGGGTGCCAGTCGGATGCCAGCCATTTCTGACAGTGCTCATAATCTCTTTAACACGGACACGTGCTTCGAAGAAAAGAGGCGGCCGTGGCTACTGCTCTTCTCTCCCTGCAACACCAGCGCTGAATATTTATCCACTGCTTAGTGGCTTCATTCCCGGCTCCCATCAGCAAAATGACGGACGATCACGACGTTGAGAAGTGACAGAGGACGAAGCCGACCAGTGGAAGGACGTGCTGTGGACTCGGCCAAGCTCTGCAAGCCAGTGCCTCGGCCCGCACCAGAGGGCCCAAGGGACCATGGTGGACTGGGCTGCGCAGACACACAATACAGATCTTCCGTTAGCTTTACAAAATGTTCTCGGGAGCTCCTGTTTGCCAAAAGAAATCCGTCTACTTGATGCACCTAGCACATTTATTTTCAGCACCTGACGTTAAGATTCTCCCTTAACTGTACCCAGTTAAGTTCTGGAAAGCAAAGAATAATGTTGAGTATTTTCCACGTAGAAAAAAAATGGAATATCAGATAAAGCAAATTGTTTATTGTAAGTAGGAGTATGTTCCTCTACCAACAAGAGGATTCCTTGCTTCTCTGAGAACACGACTTTCAGACATGCTGTACTTTTTAGACTCCATGTCTTCCTTTCAATTCCTGGACGTTTGGCAATGACGCTGTACCACGTGCCCGACGTCCTGGATTCTCAGGAAGCTTGTCCCTGTCAGACCTGCGTATGCAGCAGCCTCAGTAGGGCCTCAGTTTCAATCTTTTCCCCTTCACGACTCTTCTTTTCTTAAAGGCCTCAAACAGTGGTCTCTTGGCCTGAAGCTCCCGTTTTCTTACAGAGTTGCAAATGGGAAGGTCAGCAATTGGAAGCCACCTGTCTGCGGATCTGCAGGAGAAAGGGCTTTCTTTCTACCCCTGCCGAGAATTCCTCTCAGAAATGCACAGGGACAGTTCTGTCCCCCTGCCCTCCAGGGTGCCTATGAGGTCACGGTAACTTGTTGGCAGGGTTGTTCTGTACCCAGCTGAAATCTGGTTTTTGTCCCCACTACTGTAATAAAACTTCTCTCCCACAACGTTAATGGTGAAATTCCATACTTTTCTAAGCCCTCACCTTTCCCCCTTGGCCTCTCTCCTATGCCCCATGTCTCACTTCTTCCGCTATCTGTATTATTTCCCATGGTTTTACCATCTTCTTGTGGTAGATCACCAGATTGCTAAACTATTGTATTCTTGGCATCACCAGGAACCCTGATGGTGTCATGCATTATGTGTTGGGGTGCTAACCACAAGATCGGCAGTTTGAATCCACTCGGCTCTCAGGGGGAGAAAGGCTTTGTTCCTTAGAGATTTGCAGCCTCGGATCTCCAAAGGTCCAGTGTCCCTCTGCCTTACAGAGTCATCATGGGTTGGAACTGACTCAATGGCAGTGAGTTTTTGTAATGCCATTGCCTTATCTCCAGTTCTATGAAAAGATTCCTCTTTGAAGACCTTTGCCCCACCTCTCCCCCACCCCAAGCCATTTTCCCCCATCTACCACATTTTTGGAAGCCAGGATGGTGAGAGTTTGTCTCACAGACACTGGGCACGTTGTCTGGGGAGACGAGTCCTGAAGAAAGACATCACGCCTGGGACAAAGAGGAATGTCCCCAGAAGAGGGATCGCCACTGTAGTCCCCTGGAAGGGCTCAGACATAAGGAACAGGCAGTGCCACAGGAGCAGGCAGTGCTTCCTTCTGCTGCGCTTCACTTTGCTGTGAGTTCCCACCCGCTCGACAGCACCTCACCTCTCCACCACCAGGGCCGCATCCTTGTATTTAGCCATTTCTCCCATTCTCCAATCTGAATGCTTTATAAAAAATCAAACCAGAAGATTCTTCAAAAACGATTTCAGTTTTCACAGGAAAGAAATTATTTCACATCTCTCTTATCTCCCTTCCCTTAACTGACACTTAGCTTGTAACTAACAGCAGTGGATGGTATGTTTTTTGTTTTCTAAACGTAAAGATAACTACCTAAGCCCTCTGCTTTCCAGTGATTACTTTGATATTGATATGGCATATGGGAATGGAGGTGTGATATGAAATATTTTTTCAGTAGACTGTGTAGGTTATTTATAAATGATACAATTAATTTTATTACACCCAGTTTCCCAAATCTTTTCAAGATGTTGGATAGAATGTTGGAAAGGAAAAAATATACAACCATTGTTATTCCTAATCTCAGTAATCAGGTCCAAGAGACAGATGACACTTTAACCTCTTTTGTTTAAGTCTTTTGTTCTTTGTTTAAATATTGTTTTGACAATCCCAATTATGTTAATTCTCCTGAAGTTTATTACTCTTTTTAATACAGTGGACTCTCTTAGATGGATAGACTCTGGGAGATATGTCAAGAAGCATTTTGATCATCTTTCATAATATTTAAAGCAATCCATTAAAACAGTAACTCAAATAATAAGAATTTCCATGGGATCGGGGACTTTGGAAGTATATAAACCCTGTCCTCCCTCTTGGCAATGACCTTGTTATCTGGCATTTCACATCTAAGACAACAGTGAAAAGCAAACAAGCAAATAAAACCTTACTATCTGACTACTTTGTACATTAATGACATATGTCTTATAGTAACAAATGCTTAGGTGCAAAGTAAAAGTAATATTTGCTGTGATGTTTATATGACCATATGGCTGGGTCATGGTTCTCAGGGGGTTGGCAGTTTTGTATCATATAGCCATTGTCCATTTGGTGAGTGGATATGGCTAACCTTCATTTTTACATGATGCCAGTTTTCACATAACCACTCCATTCTTCATACCTGTTGATAAGTGAGTATAGGGTGTATTTAGTTAGTGAAGCTTGTTTATTTTAAAGTGCAGATTAGTAATAGCGTGTCCACCAAAACGAATTCTTTCTTTATAGATAGTGAAAAGAATTGGCGAATATAGATACTACGTGTTGTAAGGCAAATTCACTGCTTATTACATTACTCTTAAGTTTCTAACTTCAGTACAGGCAATCCCCAATTGACAAGCAGTTCTGTTCCCATGGTTCTGCCATAAAATGATGCTGGCGTACACACCTGCGAAGGAGCGTCTCAACTAATTACGCCGCGCAATATTCTGTGCACAAAAGAGAAAATGTACCAAACGAAACAGTGCTACAGTATGTAGTCAATTGGGACCTGCTGTCAAAATAGGTCTATAGATTAGGTTGACATAAATAGTTAATTTGTTAGAAATAATTTATAATGGAAAGTATTTCTATTCGCTCTGCTAAGAAATCTACCTTGGATTAAGAACTCCTGGGGTATGAACGGTAAATGCACAGGTGTGGGTGGCCACTCCCTCCACTATCCTTGGCAAACAGCACTGCTAGGTCTCTGTAGGCTTCACTTCAGAATTCTTATCAACTCTGCCATTTAATATTTCAGTGAAGAATTAATCTATCTGTATTGACACCAAAATGTGGAGGAGTGTTTTGCTGAGCCACCTGCAAAAAGAAACCCACTGCCATCACATCGGTCCCACTTCACAGAGACAATATACAGGTTTTGCGAGATTGTGAGTCATTTTTATCCCCTGGAGTGGCTTGTGGATTTGACCTGGGGGCCTTGCTGTTAGCAAAGCAACAGTGGCAGAAGAGGAAACCAACGACAGAGCTTAGAACTCGCAGGACCATGTTAAGGACATGGCAATATTTAAAATCCTAGTAATCCAAGGATTGTAAATAATAAAATCCAAATCTGTGGAGGGAAGGATATCAGAGGTGACATTGTGAGCACTCGGTTGGCAGAAGGCTAAGGATGTCAGTGGAAGTCCCCAATCCATTTGCAGCCTCTACCCCTAGCCCTCATAAAAAATTACGTCTCCAGTGAGTCGCCTCTGGTCACAGTCCATGGATGTGAATGGCCTTGCTATTTTACAGAAAGCATTGTAAAGTGGATTACGGCAGATGTAGTCTGAAAAGTAGTACCCTATCGGTGGTTCTTCCTTTTGATCCAAATTAAAGTTGTTTCAATTTTTGATATTTTCTTTGATTCTAGATTTTTTAAATGTTTTGTCGTATTATTGTTGGGTTTATTTGATTTGTTCGCTTGATTTTGAATGATTGTGTTTTGTTTTGTATGATTTTCTGTAAAACAAATCCAGGATAGTTCAGTCTATAGAGATAGTAACTGGAGAGGGGCAGGGTAAGGGAGGCTAGGGGGAATGGTGACTTAACAATAAGGAGTATGAGAAGAAAATGTTCTGAAATTAATTGTGGTGATGATTGCACAACTCTTCTTACTATGATGGAATGGTTAAACTGTATGATCTGCAAAGTGCGTGGCAATTAAAACGACTTTTAGGAAAGTTCAAGCTGAGTAGGTAGACTGAGTTTGGCCTGACTGTCCGTGCTTGGAGAATAGGTAATGTTTTACTGCAAATCAGAAGGTGGGCTTCAAGTGAGGCAGAGCGAACAAGGTTTGAGTTATTGTTCAATTCGTAGCCTAGCAAGCAGGTCTGGGAAGGTCCATGGGTGGCAAAAGAGGTTTGTGATTGTCTGCTGCAATAAAGGTTAACAGTTCAGGGCTGAGCCCCGGTGGCATAAGTGGTTGAGTGCAGGACTGCGGCCCGCAAGCTTGGCGGTTCAAATCCAGCGGCACCTCTCAGGAGCAGCACTGCGTAGCGCACACGACCACTAGAGGCAGTGATGCCCACAAAAAAAACCTCCAAAACAAAACAAACAAAAAGGTTAACAGTTCAAATCCACCCAGTGGGTCAGCAGAAGAAATGTTTGGTGAAGTCATTCTCTAAAACTTGTGGCTAAGAAAACCCCGGGGAAGGGTTGTACTCTGCCCCACGCGGAGTTGCCAGGAGGAGTCTTGGGTGTCTTCAGTGGAAATAGGCTTAGGCTTTGGTGTGAACCGCTCTGTGAAAATTTACCAACTGTGTAAAACTGTCCACTTCAAATAAAGCCAGAAACGTCCAGTTCTCAGTAAGTCCTATGTCTTATATCCCTTTGCACATTCACTATATGAAGGTGTACTAAAGACTCAGTTTAAAGCGGTTGGAGCACTCACAGCCACAGTTCAAATTATCCCAGGAACTAAGGCAATACATCTCTGGGTGCTAGCAATGAACCTTTATCAGGATATTTCCCACGCGGCAGAGCTTGTCCTTGGTACTTTGCTTATCTCAACGCAGAACTCCTCTGGAGGACCTTGGAGAGCTGGCACTGAACGCGAGCTTTCTAATGCGCTGGCTGTGGTCTGACTACACAGTACCGGGAATGCTGTTCCCTGTTGTGCTCCTCTTGACATTCATGAAATGTAACGTTCCTTGGGGGTGGTTTATCTGCTTTAGTGCATGCATTTTTCATTACCAGTGATCTGATAAGCATGGGACAAAATTTCATTGCAATTTATGTGCACTGTAAGCTTTGCAACCTCTAGAGTAAATTTCAATTGTGCCAAAAATTACTTGGGAGAAAGAAAGCTCGGGACAATTCCGAAATGTGTTGCTTCTTCAAGTGAAAGAAATGTAATATGAAAGGCCAACATCTCTCCAAATTTAACATTTTTTAATCAACTTTTAAGTATTCTGAGAATCATTCTGTTTTACAAGAATTGACAAGTCCATTTTCCTTTGTTCCCACTCGTTGCCTGGGAGTTTGGTTGGGTTGGGTCTGAGTTGTACTCGGTCACTCAAGCTGACTTTCAGAGACTTGGGTACTGAGAATCTTGCGGAATGCTCTTCTGCACTTTATGGGAGCAAGAGATCAAATATGGGAGCTCTTAGTTGATATTCTTTTTCCAGTTATAAATGGAAACCAGGAATAAATACTGGCTTAAAGGAAAGCTCTATTCCAAGGCCTTATGAAGGTCCCAGAAATTCTAAACATAAATGCTTCAAATTTTGACGGGAAAGTCAATTGATGCAGAAACCAGGCTTCATTAATTGCTGTAGAAGTCAATGGGCGACAGTGACTTGAATCCCTGTAAAGATGAGTTCATCATGGATTTGGGCTAGCGTGAAAATGTGGACTCTGAAAAGCACTGTTAGAACATGAGCAAAAATATTCACCAATAAAAGCAGCATCATTAGTAATGGTTCTTTGCCATTTGGATACTAGTAATTCTACTTCTAAGAAAATAATTAAAAATTTGAAACAAGAATTATGACAAAAGATACTTATCTCAGTGTTTTTCATAATAATGACAAAAATGGAAGCAATTAAAGCATCTCTTCTTAGGGAATGTGTATGTAAACTGTACCATATCCCCAGAAAGGTCTATATTATAGTTATCTTATTTAAAACTTATAGGTGCTTAATGAAAAGAAATGTAGTATGTAGCAATGCCTCAATTTTATAAAGAAATATATTACATATAAAAGAAAAAGCAAGTTACATCAATATCTGGAACATATTTATTTCTTATTTAACACTTTTTACAAACACTTTTAGGCATTTAATATTCTAAATAGTAATTTGTTTATTTAGTAATCAAAGAAAATGAAGAAAAATGAAGAAATCAAAACCATTAGCAAGAAATGGTTTTTAAATTCTTATGGAGATGCAATACATGTTGTCCTATTGATCCTTGACATGATGCTCTATCGATCCAAGACCATGAAGCTTGACAATTAGAACAATGTACGGAGTAGGTATTTGCTTTTCATTTTTGGCATTTTAATACATATGTCTGAGACCAATTTGACCACTTTCCAGCTGTGTGAGCTCACTGATCTTTTCATGGGACAATGAGCGTCTTTTCATGAAGATGCTTTTCGAAGCAGAAAGCTTTTCTGAACTGATCTCTAAGGAACAATATAGGTGACATGGAGCATTGTAACCATTTTCCTCCAAGTAATACAACTGCTCCAATGAATTTATTTTTTTCTCTGATTTTATCATCCCTTCTAGATGGGAACTTTGGAGAGAATTTAATGTGGTTGTTAGACAAACTCCATTATCTCTTTTAACAGCAATACTGAATTCAAAAGTTCTATAACTGTTGCAGACATAATATATTTGATTTCAATAATAAGTTTGATATGAGCTTTTAAGATAACTTTTGTGGACAAAATGGAAAAATTTCTATGTGACTGACTTTTCAAATAATGCTCACTAAAAAAAAGCATTTCAATCTGAAGGACAGAGGCTAGTAGATGTGTCTGCCTTTTCTTATTTTTAAATCATTTCAATAAAGACTCATCTAATATATTGAATCCATTTTTGGATAGCATGATGTCTAAAGAAATAGCTAATATGTTGGAGTTAATTATCATTATTAATATTATAGATGGCAATCAGATCTAGCAAGATACGCCAGGATGAATTAGTTGGCCATATATAATATCCCAGAATTTAATACGGTTTCATATAAGACTTAGTACTCAGATTTCTTTTAAACTGTATGTAGTAAAGGATGAAAGACTACATGATTTAACAGTGGGCAATGTGGGAAAAGTTCTAATTTAATTATAAGGTGTCATCTGCAATTTTTAGATCAGCCACATCTAAATACTGTTTTAAAATTTGGTATTCTAAAAAAGAAATTGATATTCTATTCTAAATGGAGAATTAGCAAACTGCAGTAAGCCACAAGGAAGGGATTCATCATGGTGGATTGTTTGAAATCCATATAATAGAATGCCTCTTTTCCAGTCCAATCAGTAAGGAGTAACAGGGAATATACTTATTATTCTACTATTTTAGAAGGTTACAAAATATGAGAGACAATGGTGCCAAGATTTTGACATCAGGCAACAGGTTACAGTGATCTTGGACAAAAGGACAGTGGACAAGCAGGACCAAATTATTCTTCCAGCTTGCTGCTCCGTCTCCTGACCATTGTGCATCAGGCTATAGGGCAGAGGACAGGGTATTGAATCCCAGGAGAGACTGGTACTTTTATTTTTAGTTTGAAGAGTAGGAGCTGGCTAAAGCAGCTGAATTGTGCACAGAGTAACGGAGAGAAAAGAACTGCGCAGAGAAAGCACAACAGAAATCTGCTCATGCAGTGTTCAGCTACGTGTGAAGAAATAAGGAGACTTTGAGGAAATGATGAGAAGGAGGAATCTTAGGAAATTATAGAAGTCTGAAAATAGTTCGTATCCACCAAATAGCATAGAAAATTAAAATGCACAAGGCATGGAGTACACTAGTTGGCATAGTTTTTGTCTCAATTGTAGGAATGAATACATGTTGCTTCGACCATTTATCAGTCTTAATAGCAAGATGTAAAAGGGTTACCGTAGTTCAAAGTAATTTACTAACATCCCATAACAGAGATTGAGAATATCGAAAAGAACACAAGAAATTCCCTGCGATCCCAAAGGCAAAGTCATAGCATCCTATCAAAGATTACCAGCTATGTGCAGTTTCTGTTTTTTAAAGAAAGGGTGGGGGTTGCTCGAGAAGTTAAACATAGGGTGATCATCTGACCCTGTAACCCCACTCCAAAGTATGCACCTAAAAGAATTGAAAGCAAGGATTTAACTAGATTTTTGTATATGAGTGTTCATGGCAGCACTATTCACAATAGCCAAAAAGTGGACGGAGACCCAGTGCTCACAGGCAATTAATCAATATATAAAATATAGTGTTTGCATATAATGGAACATAATATTTAGCCATAAAAGGAAATGAAGTTCTGATGCATGCTGTGAATTCAGACATAGAGAGACCTTGAAAACATAATGATGATGGAAATCAGTCAGAGGCAAAAGAACAAGTATTACATGATCTCACATATTAAATATCAAGAATAGGAAAATGCATTGAGACACAATTTTTCAATATTCAGAGGATCAGAGGTCATGGCGATGAGGCATTGATTAAATTGTACTGCTGTTTTGCTAAGCGTGATGGAGACACTTGGACACAACATGGAGAGGTAGCCTGCACCTCAGACCACTAGGGATCATCTGGGCACAACGTGGAGAATTAATCCATGTCTTTGAATTGTACATGTAAAACTGATATCAAAGGTATATTTTTTATATTATCTTACCAAATAAAAAACAAACACCCAAAACAGCAGCTATGAAAGCTCAAAAAAAAAATGAAGAACTATAATGTCCTAGATAAAAACATGTTAGAAATAGTTAACAACAGATTAGACATTATAACATAAAAGATTGCTAAATCTGAAGATGAACTTGAAGATTACTAAGCTTGAAGAAACAAAATGTGGTATTAAACAAACCAGAAAAGACAGAAAGGAGAAAACAGAGCTTAAGAATTCTGTGGGGCAATTTCAAGTGACTTAGCATATTTTGGAGCCCTGGTTTTGGAGTGGTTACACCCTAGCCTGCTAACCACAAAACCAGCAGTTCAAAACTACCAGAGGATGCTAGGAAGGAAGATGGGATTTTCTACTTCCATAAAGAATTACGGTCTCAGAAACTCACAAAACAAATTCAGCATCAATCAGATTGTCACCTTGAATTTTAAAAGATTCAAGATCCAACCTATAAGAAATCCAATTTGCATATGAAGACTCAAATGAGTTACCAGTAAAAGGATAAAAAAGCTATGATACATAGATGAAAGTTAGTTACATATACTTAGAAAATGAAACTAGATGAAGGGCACACTTGCATTCTTCCAATACACATCCCTCTTCTTTAGCATAGAGGCCACACCTATACAACTATGCAGTAGAAAGGCTGGTGTAGGAAGGGTCAGCCCCTGACTGCCATATTCCTGGGGAGATGAAATTCTAACTTAGGTAGATCCTTCACTTGCAACCTCCAAATCTTCTTAACTCATGATATATTTCCATGGTTTATTTAGGTTTTTTTCATGAAATATTTCCACAGACTTTTTAGTATTTTTGAGAATAGGCTTTCACTAATCGTAAATAATAGCCATTCTTTACTTGCAAACAAATCCCCCAAACTCCACACTATTTTCCAGTGATTTTACTGGGGGCTTTTACAGCTCTTATAACATTTCACACATCTTATGTATCAATCATTTGTATATTTATGCACATGTTGCCATCTTCATTTCCAAAATATTTTCTACTTGAACCCTTGGTATAAGCTCATCTTTCTCTCTCCTTTTTAAAAAAAAAAAAAATCATTTTATTAGGGGCTCATACAACTCCCATCATGATCAATACATACGTCAATTGTACGCAGACCACATTTACAAACTTGTTGCCATTATCACTCCCAAAACATCCTCCCTCCACTTAGGCCCCCAGTACCAGCTCCCCATATTTCCCCACCTCCCCACTCCCCCTCCACCATGAACCCTTAATAATTTACAAATTGTTCTTACTTTTTCATATCGTACACTGTCTGATGTGTCCGTTCACCCACTTCCCAGCTGTCTGTACCCCAGAAAGGCGGTTATATGTAGATCCCTGCAATTGGTTCCCTCCTTCCACTCCACCCTCCCTCCACCATCCCACTGTCACCACTTCCACTCCTGGTCCTGAGAGGATCATCTATCCTGAATTCCTCATGTTTCAGGCTCCAGTGTGCATCCCCTGGCCTAGCTGGATTTATATGTTAGAATTGGTATTATAATAGTGGGTGGGAGAAAGCATTTGAGAACTAGAGGAAAGTTATTGTTATTACACTGTAACTTGACTGGATCATCTCCTCCCTGTGATTCCTTTGTAAGGGGATGTCGCTTCACCTATTGATAGGCTTTGGGTCCCCAATTTGTACTCCCCCTTATTTATAATGATATAATTTTAAGTTCTTTGATGCCTGTTACTGGATCCCTTTGAAACATCATGGTCACTCAGATAGGTGTGCTTCTTCCATGTGGGCCAAACTCCACATTTTTAAAAGTGCCTTGCACCATTTAAGATGTGCATTTTATACATACATGTGATCTTGCATGTATATGAATGTGAATGCACATTTGTGATTCTTATCCTAATCATTTTGCCCCCTTCACTATAGCTATCTCTTGTCGACTCCTATTATGGGTCAAAATTGACCAGAGAATATAAAATAGTGGACCAAAGAACACTGATAATAAAGAAACAAGCTGAAAGTGTTTTGCTTATCAATACAATCAAAGCATAGTGAGGCCCATTAGCGATCATTGCTGAGAGTATAGGATTTTGTGCATTCTACTGTACTTGAGAAAAACATTAGCTCTATTATTCAGGTTTGTAACTGACTCATATTTGTGTGTCTACATTTAAGTGTAACCGTATTTTGAAATGAAAAGTACCATTATAAAAAATAAGCACTATTTTGAGGTTGCATTAAGTGAGGTGTGCCTGAAACTAAAGGGTTATTATGTGTCCTGGGGGTTACAGTATAAACTTAAAGAGAGTAAACATTTTAAGTAGAAGATTTTGGCTCAATAATTGGGGAAAATGTTCCAACAATTAGAATGTCTGAAAATGGCAATGGGCTATTTTTCAAGGCCTATTAGTTTCAGTCACTGGAAAATTAAAATAGAGGTTAGGTTCAGGGTTGTGCTAGCCTCTATGAATTTTCGAGTAACTAAGACAAAGGGTCTCTCTCTGGTGAAAGACTTACTGTAAGTTGTTCACCGTGCTGGCAACCTGGTCAGCCATGAATGGCATAGTTCCAGACCAACTTACTCCCTCAGTTGGGTTAGATCAGTATTTTAATTGTCCCAATATCCAGTTCGATCAAAGAACTACAGGACAGCAAGCACAAGCAATTTAAGAAGAATTTTGATCTCTACTAGTGTCTCTCAAAATCCATTACACTGCATACCATTTCCCAAAAGACTCTTTCCTCACCTGGCCCAATTCCCTCACACTTCATAATAATGAAGCCAGAGGCTCTCATGTGCCAAACCCCTAAAAGTCTCTCTGAGGCTCTAGTCCTGGCATCTTCTGTCTGGTATTTCTCTTCTTCTCTTGTGTCTCACATCTAATATCTTCTCTTTCTAGTCTTTTGGTTCTACAATAAAAAAGAAAGGAACCCTGTTGATAGTTCGAGCTTTCCTTAGTTTTTTTAGGGATGTTGAGCAAATAAAATAAAATATTGCACAGGTGTCTTGTTTTGCTTTTCTTATCTTCTCCATCATTTCTAGTTTTTTTTCTTTCTTCACTTATTTTCCTAATTCTTTAACTGCGGAGCCTAAAAACCAGGAGGAGAAATACCCACCCCCAAATACCTCCCTCTGCTTTTTTGATTCGTAGCTACCCTATAATACACAATAGAATTGCTCTTCATAGTTCCCCAGACTGTCTATCTTTACAGGCTCAGGCAGCCTCTTTTTACCTCCCTTGAAGCAACCGGTGGATTTGAACCTCCACCTTAAAGTTATTGTCCCAATACTTACCTCACAGGATCACTTGGACTCCTCTGAGAACAAATACTCATGTTAATAATGGTTGACTGGACATTGGTTCCACAGACTCATGTAGTGAATGATAAATAGAGAGAAAGCACATATGAATCATCCCTACTAAATAAAAATACATAATCTCATGAACTAGGTCTGTTAAAGTGACATGAAAAGATACAAAGGAAGAAAATCAACTATGAAAAATGACATTAACTTTACATCCACGAATACCTGGATTTTGAGTTTCAACATGCACAGAACTTGGGGACAGACAGGGAAAATGTCATGGAACAGGTAAGAGTTGAATCAATATTTAAAAGAGGAAAAAGGCCACATACCCAATGAAACTCATAGTACAGAACCAGACTGAGGAGTCAAAGTAATGCACAGCAGTGAGTGATTACCCTTACCTGCTTGAACAGATGGTCCAGGTTGGGTGGGAAGGATGAAACTGTAACTCCTTATCTCACGGGTTCTCTTGATACCTATTCTGTGATTTGATTATTAATTTATTTCATCTGCCTTGAGTTCAAGTAATACATTTTTGTATTTTTCATTAAATGTTAACTTGCAGAAAATAGATATTTACCTTACCTTACCTTTCAATTGCATCACACTCAGTCTATCACATTTTGGCTCTTTCAATATAATAAATGAAGTTTATGGTTCTTAAAAAAATATAATGCTCAAAACTTAACTAGTTTAAAAAGACCAAAGTGAAATATGGCTGTCTTGAGCATCCTGTTCTTTTAAGATCTATATGAAATAAAATGGACAACAAGAACTAAAAAGGATGGATAAGAATCTTAAGGGGAGTGAATTTATATATGTGGGCAGAACCCCTCAAAAAAGGAGAGTGAACAGAAGACAGCACTGATATTATAGCTCAGAGAGAGGGTGAATGTGATCAAAGCACAAAGGAGCAAATGAAGAGGTAAGGAGAGAGAGTGGAACATATCCTGGCCCACCAAACCCCAAGGACGATAGTCCTGCTCAGCGGAGTTAATGCACAGAGAGGACCAGGGGCCAGCCCTCCCATGAGACATGCCATCCCTCACTGACCCATAGTGCTATGGGGACAACACTGGAGACACAGTGCAAGAATTGTGCCCAAACTAACACCACCTCACTGGGATGAAACACTAAGGATGTACAACAGTGTAGCAAGGGAAGCAAAGCAATGAAGTCCCTGAGGAATATAAAAAATAGACTTTGAGGCTAGGGCGTGGCATCCCAACAGACTTGACCAGAAAACACTCAAAAGTGTCAACAAACAGGCCTGGAACTATGTAGAGGCTTTTCTTTGTTGTTGTTGTTGTTTTGCTTTGTTTTGTTTTTGTGCTTATTATTGTTTTTGCATGTAGATAAGATAGGTGGGATAAACAATTCAGAGGAGAAAATAACAGGACTGATGGTTCTGGGAGGATGCAGGAGAGCGGGAGGCAGGGAAAAGAAAGGGAACTGCCAACAAATCCAGGAACAAGGGAACAACAAATGATCTAAAATTGATGGCAACAAGGGCATAGGATGTCTGGTGGGACCTGATCAAGTGCAATGTAGCCCACAGGAATTACTGAAAGCCTAATGAAGGTTGAACATGAGAGTGGGACAGGAGGAAAGTTAAAGGATATAGAGGACAGAACTAGGTTGCAAAAGACATCTATAGAGGTCTAAATACAGACATGTACGTATGCAAAAATATTTATATATAATTATAGGGAAATAGATCTATGTACACATATTTGTATTTTAAGTATTAAGGTAGCAGACATGCTCTCTCAACACAAAAACATTTTGTTCTCTTAACCCCACATTCTGTGATGCTCACCTTCCCTACATGGTCACTGAAGACAAAGTGGATGCATAGGCAAATGTACTGAGGAAAGCTAACACCCAGCTATGAGAAGTTATAACATCTGGGATCCTAAAGGCTTGGGGATAAACAAGCGACTATCTAGCTTAGAAACAACAAAGCCCACATGGAATAAGCACATCAGTCAGTGTGATCACAATGTGTCAAAAGGATCAGGTATCAGTTGTTAAAGACCTAGAACAAAAAATCTTATCGATGTGAATGAGAAGGAGCACAGAATGGAGACCCAAAGTCCATCTGTACAAAATTGGACATCCCCTCACAAAATGGTCACAATGAAGAGACAAGTCAGACAAGGTGCACTATAGCACAGATGAAACTTACAAATCTTCTCTAGTTCTTCAACGCTTCCTCCCACCCCACCCCCACTATCATGACCCCAATTTTACTTTACAAATTGAGTAGGGGTAAGGTGGGCGGAAAGAGGGAACCAATCACAATGATCAGCATACAACCCCCTCCCAGGGGACAAACAACAGAAAATGAGTGAAGGGAGACAGTGGTCAGTGTAAGACATGAAAAAAATAATTTATAAATTATCAAGGGTTCATAAGGGAGGGAAGGTCGGAAAGTGGGGGGATGAACTGATTCCAAGGGCTCAAGTAGAAAGCAAATGTTTTGAAAATGATTGCAACATATGTATAAATGTGCTTGACAGACTGGATGGATGTATGCATTGTGATAAGAGCTATAAGAGCTCCCAAATAAATGGTGAAAAAAAGGATAGCAACCAAAGAATGAAATAAATGTTGTCTCCATAGAAAGTGTTGCATTAATATAATACATGTTTGGTTGTATATATTTCTGTGGTACTATGAATTACTTAATATGGTCCTTCTGATCATAGTCTTTGTAACTCTTCCCTATGACTCAGTAGGGCTGCCCAAAGGTTAGGTCAATTGGCTAGATAATGTAATAAGTAGATGGCATTCTGGTGGGGTGGCACTGTATAAATATTCTGGAAACCTAACATGAGGATTAGTCATTATATTAGACCTAGAATAAGCCATTTTGGGGGTAGAAAGGGAGATGGCACAACTTTCAAGAAAGAAGAGACCTCAGTGGGTGTACCCTTTGGTCCCGAGATCTCTAGACGGAATCTTCTCAGTGCTTGAGATAGAGCTGTGACACCATCCAAGGCAAGAGACTAGGAGAAGCAGTGCCAGAGAAATACTCACCTCCCCGCCCCTTCCCCCCCCCCCAGCAGAAGCAGAAGCCTGAGGCTGAATAGTGGTCTTCTAGGATCAAAGAACAAGAAAGGTGCATTCTTTCCACAAGGAGGCTCCCTTGTGGATCTGGCAGGGCTGAGAGAGCACTGTAATCCCTGCCTGAGCAAGGCAAGGTGGCCTGGCTGGAGAGTGTGTTTGTGTGCAAAGCGGAGGGGAGCTGGTCTTGATTGAAGGACTGTCCCCTGAGTGATTTCTGAACCTGTGACTAAAATTCGTAAGCATTGTCTGTGACTTCTGTGTGGCCACTGCTGTGACTCATTGAATCCCATGGAGAGGGAGAGAGAGCTGTGGAAGGTCCAGTGGGGGGAAGAACTTGTAAAAAGATTGGATGGTGGAAGCATGTCTGACCTCTGCCTGGCAGAATCAGTCTGGAGTAGTTGTTGCAGACATTTGTTCTCCTGCCCCTTTGTGAAGTCAGAGGAGGTTAACCACCCTCGGCACGCCACTTTAACAATTCTTAACAACCACAAAATATATAATATTATATTGAATAGTACAGTTGATGGGAGGCTAGTCAGAGGTGGCTGAGGAGAGGAAAAAAGGTCACATTGCTTATGTTAATAAGTTTGATTGATATTGGAGATTAGTGGCAGTTCAAATATTTAGGTGAGTTGATAGAAGTCATGTTTTAGAATTTTTCCATTCTACCAAGCATGAAGTGGCAGATAATAAATTGGGGAGAGGGACTGGGGTGTGTAGGAGCTACTTGAACCATTGGGGAGAATTTCCTTGATAAATGACACAAATCAAGGCATTTTGAGCAAACTTCAGTAAGTGGGACATTTGACTAAATATATTTAGTCTCCTTGAAATTTTATAGACTGGTCTAAGTAGTCGGAGACTCTCATGGGTATGAATGTATTTTTCATAAAACTTTTGGATTTGCTGATTAAAAATAGTCATGATATGCACTGCAGTGAGATTTTGGTGTGCTCTATTTATTATTTAATATACAATACAGGGAATGGATAAAAAGCTGGAGTTGCCATTCTAAGTTGAAACGAAAGATTTTTAGGGTCAAATTTTTAGAAAATTTTTTGATCAAGGCACTGCAAAAGCTATTTTATTACATCATTACAAAATTTCTCCTCCCTCTTCATTAAAGAATATTTGAGATGGGTGGTTGGCACTGATGTCATTTTTTTTTTTCAAGATAAGCACACCTCATTTTATTTAATTTTAAAAATCATTTTATTGGGAGCTCATACAGCTCATCACAACCCACACATGCGTTCATTGATTTAGACGCTCCTTTGTGGCCTTGGGCTGCTAATGACAACGTTGGCAGTTCAAAACCACCAGCTGCTGGGGCTTTCTACTCCCATCAGAGATTTACAGCCTCGCAACTCCTGGGGAGCATCTCTTTTCTTTTTTCCTTTCTTTTTTTAACTTTTGTTTTTGTTTTTTTGTGTGGCATTACTGCCCTGGTGGGAGGAGCAAGTGCAGCTTTGCTCCTGGAGAGCTGCTGCTGAATTTGGACAGTAAACCTTGTGGGCCACAGTCCCGCACACAACCACTATGCCACCAGGGCTCAGCCCTCTGGGGAGCATTTCGGCTCTGCCCCACGGGGTTGCTGTGAGTTGGGATGGACTGAAAGGCGCAGGGGACTGGGTTCTTTCAAAGGAGCTCTGGTGGCACTGTGGTTAGGCACAGGTCAGCTGAACAGAAGGTCGGTGCTTGGAACTCACCGGCCACTTCATGGAAGATGCTTCCTTCAAGGCTAGGGTCTTGAAGGGTCCCGTGGGAGTCGTGCTAGCCAGTCTTAGAGAGTCACTCTGAGTCAGAATTGATGGCTTACGCAGGCTCTCCTTCTGAAATTCTTGTCCATGAGTACTTTTTGTTGCGAGCATTTACTCTAATTGCTTTGCTTTGTCTTTAAGCTGCAGAGATACTAGCTGTCTGCTGATGAGAGATGTCAGTCAAACTTTCATGAGTTATTTTTACCATTTTATCAGTGTTGATTATAAATTTTCATGGCTTAGGTGCGTTTTGGAAAGTACCATTCGTGTTTAATTTGATTATGAAATAATACGTACTCACTAGAAGTCGGCACACTCATGTTATTGTACATCAAAGCTAGTCAAACAACACTGCGATGCTGGTGAAATAGGTCCACCTCTTGCACCGAGAGAACAGCATGAAAACGGCACTACCGTTTCTAACTGGGCTCCTTTCTATTCACTACAGTCTGTCCTGGGTGGCTTGATGACTGCCCAGACTAGAGGCACCTCACGGGAGAAGCCTGTGATCTGCCTCTAGAAATTCACACAGCCTCGACAATGTCTGGCATGGTTCCCTGCTATATACACAGGTCTCCAGGAGCTGAAGTCAACTACCTAGCAAGTGTAGGGTTTCTTTCCCCTTCTTTTAAAGAACTTCCAGCCTAAATCATCAGAAGTTGTTTTTAGGGGCCATTGAGTCGGTTCAGGCTCACAGAACAACAGAGCAAAACATTGCCGATCCTGCATCATCCTCACGCAGTTTGTGTGTTTGAGCCCACGGGGAAGGCCTTCCTCCTTTTCAGTGCCTCGCCACTCTGTCCCTCAGGATACCTTTCTTCTCAGATAGGCTTGAAAAGGAATGTAAGATCAATATTTGGAAAGAGCAGACTTTCTCTTCTGCAGACAAGAATAGCGAGTACACAGAAGCCTACATGTGCATCTTGTATCCAAGTGAAAATGAAGGTCTGTTTGCGCACATCAGACATCAGTGATGCCATCTTTGGAAGGCTCAACTTCGTCATTCGATTTAAACCCAAAGGGAAGGGGAAAGCACAAACTCCCAGACGTAGCCAAGGGGTTCAAGTTCTGGGCTACAGGCTGGATTCTAAAGGCTTCCTGACATCAGACCTCAAGCTGGACAAACAGGCATTTAAAATGAGGAGACTAGATGCATGATGTTCTCTTTCTCAGCTTCCTATATTCAGTTAATTATATATATGAATATATATATATGTTTTGTTCTGGTTTAATTCCAGTGACACAGCTCATAAATGCAAGCTGTTTTTTGCGGAGGCAAAACAACAATCGCTACAATGATAAAACAAAAAACACGACTCTTTGACAGCTTATCTGTTCTACTATAAAATGTAACACCACTTCTGAAAAAGAGAAACTCCCCCAAATTATCTCAACGGAGGCTAGCGCGCGCGCATGCACGCATGCACGCACGCACGAAGAAGAAGGAAACAAGTGAAAGAAAGGAAAAAAACAAACACACAAACCCTCCAGGGTGTATCAAACAATAGTTTGAGCTGCATGGAATCATTCAGCAACAATAGCATGCGTGTGAGTGTGAGTGTATGTGTGTGTCTCTCTGTGTGTATTATTTGATTTAGGGAAACAGAAAATTGAATTCAAGCTTTCAGAATCAAGGAAGAACTCTTGCCACAAATATTTGCTTATTGTGATGCTTATTTTCTTAGCCTGCGAGATGAAATTTCACTTTATTTAGAAGAACTGCCATTCCTTTCCCAGACTGGACAGTTGGCTATGGAATGAATGCTTCCCTATGAATGAGAACCTCATTAAGCAGGGAATAAAAAACGATAAGAATTCCAAGCAGTACCCTGTCATATTTCCTGAACCTTGCAGGGTCTGGGAGTTATTTGATATATTGAAAATATATACTTTTCGAAGACGTGAGGCTGAATTCTCGAATTGTATTTTGCATGGCAGATCGCTCGGGCAGTTTAATGTTTTTGCAGAGCTTGTGGGGAGAGACTGGACGGAGGACTTCCTGCTTCATTAGCATAATCCAGCCCACTTCCAACACACGCCCAGAACTATCTCATTAGCCATTGGGATTGGAGCCAAAAACATAAGACTACAGTGAATATAGAGAGAATTACTGGCGAAAGAGCTCTAGACCAACTTGAGACCAAATCCATTACTTTTCCAAGACCAGAAAATGTTACGATAACAGGAATCCATTTCATTCAGAGGAGAGTCCAAGGTTTTAATCTATTTTTTTAATCTAGAATTAGCTACACTGTGACAAGACATACAGTCCAGCTGCATAGATTTAACATTTTCTGTTAATCTTTCTCTCTCTCTCTCTCTCTTTTTTTTCTGGGTAGCTTTGACACTCTAAACCACAGAAGAATTGGAGACTGGCATTGGAAAGGAGGTGTGCTGCACCGTCTCTTTGGTTTGCTTTTGCGTTTTCATTTTTAAAGAAGTTTTACTTCAACGAGAGAGGAAATCTGAAAAACAAAAATGACAGGGGCAAAGAGGAAAAAGAAAAGTGTTCCCTGGAGCAAGATACATGCCCCCCATTGTGAAGACATTAAAAAGTGGTGTCGCAGGCGGCTGCCAATTTTGGAATGGGCACCGCAGTATAATCTGAAGGAAAACTTGCTTCCAGACGCCGTGTCTGGCATAATGTTGGGAGTTCAACAGGTGACTCAAGGTAATGTATCATGTTTGATTTTCCTGTTCTATGCAAAATCCATGTCATTCTGATTTCTTGGAAGTGTATTGTGATGGAGGATTAACAAGATAATTAAAGAGAAGTGAATAGTTACTTAGGTTGGGTGAAATAACCACATCCAGCATATCTCCACGTGTGAAAGACTTCCTCCCTCTTCTCTTCTCTCTCTACTTTTTGACAGCCGTTAAGTACCGAACGGATGTTTGAATGGTATTGCCTAGTTGCATCTTTAAAATTCTAAGAGCAAAAGATGACTGACTGCGGGCAAATGAACTTTTATAACTCAATCTTCCTGACAAGAATTTCCTAGTTGTGCTGAATCAAGCAAGCTTGTAAAGTGTCTCCCGACTGGAGTTGCATCTCTTTGTAAACCTAATCAGCAGGACGAAATTACCTGTTTAGCCTGGAGAGTCCCTTGAAGCCAGGAACAGACCTCTGCGTACATAAAGGAGGCGCTTTGCCAAGTTGATTATTTGCAAAGAAAATCCCGTTTGTCCTGAAAACTTGGGCTTTACTGAGCATGCTGATTTCTGTATCACGTTACCTACTTCATCTATTTCTCAACACACATTTAAGCCGGTGAGGACTTCGATTTTCATTTTTTCGAAGTATAGTCCAAATAGGAGACTCCCTTGAAGCAAACCTCTGTGTGTGTGTGTGTGTGTGTGTGTGTGTTTTCCTTAAAGGCATAGTCACTTTAGTCTGAGTCAGGTAACACTTTTCCTACGTGTTCTGGGGGGAGGCATGGGCTTCTCCCCCTTGTGCACTTAGAACAGCTTCCTTGGCACAGATACCGGAGGCTGGTATTTCTTTGCAGTTTCACTGTTACTCCTCCGGCTTTAACTATTATTCATACTGTTAACTTATAAGCGCTCTTCTAATTGTGTTATTCTATAGCTGGAACCAACTGGTTTGTGTAAATATTTGTGTTTTTAGTATAATTAGGACCATCTGCTCTAGGGACTGTACTTTAGGATCGCTAATATTATCATGCTTTATGGAATTCCATTTCACTGAGCCGCCTTGCAATGCATTTTTAATGACCATTTTGCTAGTAGTTGTGTATAGTAATCTTTCAGAAAACTGCAAAGCAAGGAACAGGTTAGGCCTTGTTTTTATTTTAAGGTCCCACTTAAGGAAGTACCAGAAGTGCTGTAAAATCTTAAGTGAGACACTTAAAAGGGCAGTGTATTTTTTTCCCTAGTAGTTTTGAAATATGTGTTGCTTAACTATAAAAGGAATGAGAATTATCTTTTAAAAATAAGTATTTTCTCATCTTTAGAACAGGAATTTAATTCCTATATTTAATTTATACAGGAATTTATGATACAAAGAAGCTACCTATGAGAGTAGTGATATCGTTGGTGATTATGTGTTTGGTAGTTAGATGTATGGCTTTTATTTAGGTGTCTACTTGGTTTTATGAGTCATATATCTCATTGGCTATAAGGATCACCATAGCAGGCCCTGACTGATGAGAAGTAGAATGCTTACAGAGCCCATGGGCTCCCGTGACTTGGGAAGTCAGTGACCTGGTGGCCGATCTTCTTGGAAGGCCTAGCAGTGGGTGGGTAAGAATTTTTGTTGCTGTATGAAAAGATCTATTTTTTTTGAAAAGACCCATCTTAAAAGTACCTACTTGTTTAAAAGAATCCTTTCACACTTTCTAATGCTATTTCTAAAAAGTGAAATATCCTTACCTACTCTTTTGTTGCAAGGACCCTGTGTTCAACTCCTCACATGCATCTGCTTATCCTGCCGCTAGTTGTCTTGTTGATTCTGAGCTCCCGTGTGCAGATTAGAACTGCTCCCTGGGATTCCCAATGGCTCGACCTTCCAGACTAGACAGTGTGGTGAAGTACTGGTTACATGTTGGACTCCAACTGGAAGGTCAGTAGTTTGCGCTAAGGGAGAAAGACAGAGCTTTCTACTCCCTTTAAGAGTTGCACTTAAAGCACCAACTTTTTGACTAGCTGTTGATCCCTGAGCACTCAAGCTAGCGAGCTGTCTGCATCTTCACAGCCATCGGGGTGACGAGTCAGGTTTCCATGTTACATAAGAGACGATGGCGTCGTAGAGAGTCAGTCACGTTGCCTGGACCTCATACCTGATAAGTGATAGAGTCAGGACTTGATTCCAAAGCCAACACGCGAATATTTTATACTTCTGCACTGCCAAAGTAACCAGGTTTTTCACCATGCCAGTGTTTTTAGTAATAGAATACATTTCTTTGGATAGGTACACATATCCTTCACTTCAAATGACTTTTGCATTCAGGTTTCTTACTGCAGTTTTTAGATTTCGAGGCAAAGTGACAATAAAAATAAAGATAACTGCAATATGATAACAAGTAAGTAAGATATTTAGATATGATTAACTTTTATTTGTGTGACAATAATGTTGGCAGTCATCATCAGTGATATTTCTTTAGGAAATTAGACTAAAGGTAGACAAAGTCTTACATTTTCATCATGATACAGAGAGTGATTTTTTTTCATTCTATTGATTTTTGGTGAGATTTTCTGGTACTCTGTAGAGTTGAATCATATGAAGCTCTTAAATTAAATCTCCCTCCCCATCCCCTTTGACCTACATGTATGGCAAGTTAATATAGTTCAATGTAGTAGTGATTTTCCTTTCTTTTCTCTCTAAAAATGAACTAAAAACCAAGAAGCAAAATGGAAATGTCATTTTGTATTCTAATATGCAAAATACCTCAAAAGCATTTTTTTTGCGGGGAGGGGCATCACTGCCCTCTGGTGGTGGGAGTAGGAGGCCCAGGCTTTGCCGCTGCTGGAATTGAACCTCCATCCCATTGAAAGCATTTAACGTGACTTTATTATATGTTTCATTATGATAGGAGGTAATAGAGCTTTTCAATTCTCATTCCTGATGGGTGTAGAGCATTTTCTGTTTTGATCATACTCTTCCTAACCTCTTCCTCCTCTTGATGCTCAGATACTGCTCTTGTGTATTTTCTTCTCTGCCCCGGCCTGCCCACCTTTATTTGACCTCTTTGGCCTTCTCAGGTGACCCTGTATTTTTGCCTCCTATTCATCTGTCCTTTCTAATCCTGAGCTCTTTCTCTACCCAATTCCATGTATACACAAAGCTCTAGCTACTGTCAGTAGGCTAAGGAAAATTCCTCCTCAACCCCAGATCTACATGCTCAGCTCTTTAAATCTAGAATGTTCTATAAGCACTTCAAATGGGGCATTTCGACTTCTAAAACAAACTGAAAGACACCACTACCAACTGTAATAATCATCACAACAGTTATTGTTAGACACAAATGTCAATCCTGTGCTAAGGTCACCTAACAGTTACATTTAACTGAAGATCGTTAAGAAAAAAACACCTTGCCTGAGGATGCCTAACAAATGAGTGGACGAAGTAGGATTTGAATTCAAGGAGTCTGGCTCCAGAGACTACGTGCTAACCGCTATACTGAGCAACCTTTCACAGAGAGTCATCCTCAATATTTCCCTCTTTTACCACCCTACCACTTCCACTAACAAAGAATTAGACACTCTGGGTTTGCGCTTCCAAATTCCTAAATATTTTTTTCCAACCGGGTAATCTGGCTTTTCACATCCTTGGTGCTGCCCTATTTCACTAGCGTAATCTCATGACTCTTCATCCTCTGCTCTGTCTCCCCCTGTAGGCCGCAGTACAGATTGCAGGCAGAATGATCAGAAGTGCAAACGCGTCGCATCCCTGTTGAGAATCCCTCTGTGCGCGTTTCTTCAAGGATAAATGCTAATTTGTCTCCATAGCCTATGAGATGATTACTAATCTTGGCCATTAATAACCAGAGCTGTATGAAAAGAGTTACATTCTTTGGGAATCCTTCTGAAATCTCCTGGGAAGATTTATATTTGCTCCCTCCCCCTCCTTTTGTACCTTTTTTGTATATCTCTGATAGGCCTTAACACGAGGTGTCATAATCTTTTCACACAAGCCTTTCCATGAAGGCCTGTCGCCGCTGAAAACAGAGATGCTATCCTAATCTTTATATCCTTAGCAATCTTATAGTGCTTGGCAAATAAAAGTAAGTTTTCAGTAAATGTTTGTTGGTAGTTTTAAAATGATATGGGGGCAGTGTCTGATCTCTTCATATGACAAAAGGGAGAAAGGAAATCTAACTCATAAGCCCAAGGTCTTTTCTTCTGAGGCAAAGATAAGGCGTGGCTTCAGCCTTCTGCCTGCTTTATTGCTACACTAGCCATCTCTCCCACGATGTTCTCTACATCTCTCTTATTTCTGATCCTTCCTTAGTATGATCATGTAGAACTCACAAACATATGTAGGATTGTGAGGTTTGTTAGAGAAGTTAACAGGTTCCAATTCAAGAACAGAAAACCTCAGCATACAGTTCTTTTGTCAAGGCAGCCTCTTCTCTGTTGTGGCCACAGGCAATCCCATCTCTGGTCCCCAGCCCCCTGGCTTACCCTGGCTTCTGCAGATAAATGCCCAGAGGGCATACAATTCCACCGTAACTCAGCCTGAAAGCATTCAGCTCTAGCCCCCGAGGTCAGCAAACCTAGCAGCCCTAATCAAGTGCCTAGAGTGGTGCTTTTCAACTTGTGGGTTGTGAGCCCTTTGGGGGTCAAACAACTCTTTCACAAAGTCACCTGATTCATAACAGTAGCAAAATTACAGTTACAAAGTAGTTATAATGAAAATAATTTTATGGTGTAGGCGGGGGGGGGGGTGCGGCGGAATCACTACAACATGAGGAACTGCATTAAAGAGTGACAGCATTAGGAAGGTTGGGAACCACTGGCCCTGGGGTACTTCCCTTAACAAGTGAGCTTCCTGCCTGAAGGTCTTCAGTTTTACGTGCTCTGTAGGCCTTTTGGCCTCTATCGAAACAGAGCGCTTTGGAGAGATGAGCACAGAAGTCAGAGCTGGACATCTGACTTGCACAGTTAAGGCGTTGTCAGCAGATCTACCCCTACAATGCATGCTGGACCTGATCAGGTTTTCTAAATTGTCTGTATCTCTGGCTTGCATTGTTCAGTTTGGATTTTGCTTGCTCATTTTAGGATTAGGGGTGTCCTGTCATTGGAGGTCACCCTCTCGAAGTTGCTACATGTGCTTCTGTTTTTCGATATGTGAGACCCAGGATTGGTGAGTCAGTGATATCGGTGAATGGGGTGGGGGTGGGTGTGAAGGGGGAGATTCATGGAGGGGGGGTCAAGGGAGAGGATGTCAAGGAGTCCAGGAAGAAAAAGAATGTTTGGAAATGGATTGTGGTGCAATTGTATAATTCCGTCGGATGTGATCCAACTATGGAATGATGGGATATTTATAGTAATAAAAAAATGCTAAAACAAAGAAGAAGGATGCTTGTTGGGGCATGAGGGGGGAAAAGCCTATCCTCTAACTCAAACTGTGGGTCTTGGTTCTGCCGAGCCCCTCCTCCCACATCGCAGCTTTGTCTTACTGAAATGAGGAGCTTCCGTCATGAGGGAGCTTGGTGGTCAAAGGACACCACTCCTGGCTCTTCTTTTTTGATGGGAGCGGAGCACACGCTTTTTCTCTGATGGCTCCTTTTATGCCCAGCAGGATGGCAAAGTGGACAAAACCCCCTGAGAACCCCCAATCTTTACAGCCACACTGAACCTTGTGAGCAGTTCTTCACAACCGAATCCCCTCAGCATCTCTCCCCAGCTTCTCTTATCCCGACTCACCATGACAAAGTCTGCATGGGAGTTAGAGGACTATGATGAGGAGAGTTGTGTTACAGAATTCACTGTACCATAGAAGTATTAAAGAAAAAAAGCAAAAGCAAAACAAACAAACAAAATGCCACTTGGTTCCAAAGGCTAACTTTTTTTCTTGAACCATGCTGCTGCCATAGAAAGAAAATGAAATTAAAATATTATTTTTCAGAATATATTTAAGATGCTAAAAGTCAGCAATGCATTAAGAATAGTTCTTTTAACTCCCACTTTCCTGAAGTACAAACTTGTAGCCCTCTGGACAAAGAGTGCTATTTTCTTTCCCTTTACCCGGTGTAGATAGTTCACAAAAAAGTCCAGATGCCTGGGTTCATATGGAAAGGGGCGACAAGTCCATTTAGGAGGCACATCCATGAAAAAAAGAAAGTCTGCTGGACTTTCACAGAGACGACCTCTTCTGGCAGGTACACACACATGTGCATTGTGCGTGAGTAGCACAGCAGGGGCACCAAGGACCTGCCTCCTGCTGATGTTCCCCCTGCCTGCTTCTATCAGGGTGCCACTATCTGTTTTCCTTTGAGATTCTCTTCCCCACACAAGAGGCTGACTTGCCTCCAGTGCATGCTGGAGTAAAGCCTTTAAAGAGAGATGACATACGATTAGGTTCTTCACCTGCCTCCAGAGAACCCTCAGGGTCTGTAAACCTGTACCATTGCCCTAGTGGTTTGCTCAGTGGGTTGCTAACCACAAGATCAGCACTTCAAAACCACCAGCTGTCCTACAGAAAAAAGACAAGACTCTCTACTCCCGTAAAGAATTATAGTTTCAGAAACTGACAGAGGATTATTTGTCCTGTAGGGTCACTATGATCTACTCAATGGCAGGGAGTTTGAAGTGGTATTGTTTTATAGTCTTAAATATTTTGTGTTATTCTTTAACTAAAGGTGAGGGGGTCAAGGTTCTGGCTGAGTACCCCTAGGCTTCACAGACTTACATGGGCACTGCCTTCTTCCCAAAGTGATTAACTATCATTGTCGATGTGCTCAGTTCCAGGTAATATGAAGCCAGTTTCAGTCCATGTTGGAACTTGAAGTATTTCTTGAAAACCATTTTCATATGTTTAAATTATTTTAAAATTGGGAAGTTCTTATTATTAACACAAAGTTAAGAGCCACAACAGTTAGGATCATCCACAATATTCTTTTCCATTATTATAAATCATTTTATTGGTGGCTCTTATAGCTTCTACACCAATCCATATATCAATTGTATCAAGCACATTTGTACATATATTGCCATCATAATTTTAAAAATATTTTCTTTCTACTTGAGTCCTTAGTATCAGTAACTCTTTCCTCCCTTTCCCCATCATCCCACTTTTATGACCCCTTGATAGATTATAAATTATTATTATTTTCATATCTTACACCACCTTCTGCTGTTGCTTGTTTCTCCCCCCCCCTCCTGGGGGGTATACATTGATCATTGTGATTAGTTCACGGTGTTTCCCACTTCTCTCCTACCCTCATGCTATTGCTTCCCCAATGACTGTTCCTAAGGGGCTTATCTCTCCTGGATCCTGCGTGCCGAGACCTCTTATCTGTACCAGTGCACATTTTCCGGTCTAGCCAGATTTGTCAGGTAGAACTGAGATCATGATAGTGGAGAGCAGCAGGGGTGCTAGGAAGCATTAAAGAACCAGAGGTATGTCGTCCACAATGTTTTGTAACTGATGTTTTGTAGCATGTTATTGCAAAATATGTTTGGTAAATGAGTAAACATTCCTAGAGAACCTCACTGACTTCAAAGATAAACACCAATATATTTGTTAAAGAGGCCTGGTGGCGTGGTGATTTATGCATTGGGCTACTAACCAAAAGGACGGCAGTTCAAATTCAACCATTGCACTGAAGAAGGAAGATGAGACTTTTTACTCCATAAAGATTTATTGTCTCACCCCACCTGTGGGGGGGGGGGGAGGCAGTCATATACTGTCCTATAGGGTTGCTATATGGTGAGTTTGGGGAATAAGATCGATAAGCTAAACTAAAGATGGCTAAGTTGAAAAGTATGACCATTCGGGTTCCGGTTCATACATACATGGGTCTATTCTAAACAAGATATGTTTAAACACGTCTCTGTGATCAATGGATAGTCCTAGAGAATTGTCTCAGACAAGTTGCTCAGTAAGTCACCTGTCTTAGTACATCATTAGACTGCCTTCAACATAATCATCCAATCCCAGCAGTGGTTTTGTGTGGAGTGTGGCTTGTTGTTGTTGGTGGGGATATGTACAATTCAAGACTGTGAAAGCAGTTCAGAAGGTTTTGGCAACTGTCTTTTGGACTCTAAAGGGACAATTTTGATAGCTTTTCCTAAAGACCATCGGTCAATCATGGTGGCTTATTTGAAGAAGTATTAACAAAATTGAAGCCTATATTGGCGAGAAAAAGGCCAGGCAATTGTACCAAGAACACCTTTCCCATCAGGACAATGTACCTGCTCGTTCCTTGGAGGCAACAAGCACTATCGTTTGAGCTTCTCACTAGGCAGCCTCAACCCATTCTCTGGACACCTCTGATCTTGCCCCGTCACACTTCACTTTTGTTCCTCAAACTCAAGGAGCCTTGCAAGGCACACAGTTTGAGTCCCTTGAGGATGCTAAAGACCAATCATTTGGAACTGGTCAGATGGAACGAGCAGACTGCAGGATGCCTTGAGGTAGGATGAGAGAGCTGGAAACACTGGCTTCAGAAGTGCAGAGAAGGCATGTTGAGAAACAATCATTTCACATTTTAATATTTTTGTTTCATAAAGGTTCCTGTGACTTTGAAGTCACACTTTTGAATTTTCCCTTGTATAGGTCTTTGGTCTCTGGTGTTCGGTTCACATTCTAGCCTGGAGGGCTCCTTGGGGAGAAATGATGTCTTTGTTTCCAACCTGCTAACTCAAGAGTTGAGGCAAGATCGGGACAGTCAATGCCTGACTGGCAACAGAAGAGCCTCCTTGGCCGGGGAGGAAGAGGAGAGTTCTTTGCTTTGCGTTCCAGGGGATCACCTTGAGTTTTCATTCCTAAACCATGAAAGTTCTCAGCTGCCGCTAGGGTTGTCCGATGTTCAAACCACAGCATTTGGAACCGCAGACAAAAGATGGATGTCCCTTATAATTATGCAGAATGTGCGGCGTTACTGGCACCAAAACACATGTGTGGAAGCTGAGCTTCACCGCGCTCTGGAGGGGGGCTTAGCGACATGTGGAACAATGAGTGGAAATTCCTGAAGCATACCACATTACCAAGATTAAAGGCTTGTCTGAAAATGTTTCCCTGTGCGGCCTCAGCCTTGGGAATGCAGCATTGTAGCATTGGCTATGTATCTGTAACGCAGCCCCCCTCCTGTCCCCCATATCTTCCTGCTATCCACTCCCCCCCTCTGGAAATAATGTTGGCTATGTATTGCTAAAACAGTCTAAAATATACTTGCCTATATATATTAGGGATATATATATATCCAGGATATATATCCAGGGATATATATATATATCCAGGAGCTCATTGCACTTTGCTGTTTTCTTTATCTCCTCCTCCTCTTCCTCCTCCTCCCTGCATCCATGGATCCTATATTTAGTACAGTTCCAGGCTCCACTTGGCAGCTGTGCTAATTGGGGTACATTTATATATTTATATTAGTTTTTCTCAAATGTAAAAGGATGGCAGTTTAGATAGCATATGCCCATTTTTGTGTACATATAAATAGGTAAAATTGAAAGGTAAAATCTTTATGGAGGTAGGTGTTGTCGGCGAGTGCAAAGGGTTAGTACACTCAATTGCTAACCAACTGGTCCAAGTCTGCTCAGAAGTGCCTTAGAAGGCAGACCTGGTGATCTTTTTCCAGAAAGACCGTTGTGTGAAGTCCTTCCGTTTCTGCTGTGATACGGAGAGAGTCTCCATGAGATAGATTTGACAAGACACTGTCTTTTCCACAAGTATGAAAAAATTTGGATCTTTGATCTTTTTTACGATGTTCAGGACTTGATAAGTTTGCAACCAAAGAGACTGCCCAGAGGTAGGAAGACAAGATCTGTGCTTTATATTGACTTCTGGTTTTGCCAGCTTGTATACACCCCTCTTTTTGCAATTGTACCTCAGATTTATTGTGGGGAGCAGTCCCTCATCTATGTTCCTCATCCATCCTGTGGTTTGACTGAGGTGCCACTTAGGGCTTTTGTCAAGCTGACGTATGGACTGAGTGGTCCTAGACCTCTCAGGGTGTCAAACACCACTGCTCCTTGGAACCCCCATGGGGGTTAAAAACAAGACATAACATAACAAAACCCTAGCAAAACAGACTGCACTGGAACCTGGGGATCATGCTAAATAATTAAATCAGACTTTTTGGTATTGGGATCCCCACATTGAGTGAAGCATTGTAGTTCTTTTTTTTTCTGTTTTAATTTTTACATTGTAGTTCCTCTTCTTTCTTTTCTTAAAAACAAAACCAAAAAAGCTACAAGTTCTTTTTGTTAAAAAAAAATCATTTTATTGGGAGCTCGTACAACTCATCACAATCCATATATGGAGTCATTGCGTCAAGAACATTTGTACATTTGTTGCCATCATCATTCTCAAAACATTTGCTTTTGACTTGAGCCCCTGGTATCAGCTCCTCACTTTCCCCTCCCTCCCCCATCCTCTCGCCTTGCCCTTTGATAATTTATAAATCATTATTTTTTCATGTCTCACACTGACCAGTGTCTCCTCTCATCCCCTTTTATGTTGACCATTCCCCAGGAAGGGGGTTATATGTAGATCCTGGTAATTAGTGTCCTTTTCCTACCCCACCTATCCTCCACCCTCCTTGTATGACCACTCTTCACTGGTTCTGAAGGGTTCATCTGTCCTGGATTCCCATGAAAGAAACGAGTTCTTGATTCTATGTGCATCAGGATTGAGATAACGTATATACCAGGGCCTCTGCTGAAAGTCAGGTGAAGGCTCCCCTGGTGGAAAGGGGTACCTGTGTCATGAGTGATTTCTCTTTGCATTGAGGGTCTTTTATTCTCCTTTACCAGGCAGACTTAGGATGGAAAAGAGAGTAGACGCACCGTAAAGCATGTAACCATGTAACAGAGTTGACACAAAAATAAACGCTCTGTTGAGACTTTCCTGAAGGCTAGGGAGCAATGAAAGGGAAAAGACTACTAAGAATCTGTAGGCCAGCTTACAGGCTTACTCATCTTCTCATTTGGACCCTTAAATCTCAGCTTCTAGTCTCCTCTGCCAGAGCAGATGTCATCGCTAACCCCTACCCGTCTCTGCCCAGAGTCCTGGTGTAGACATGTACTCTCTCCCACACTGAGTCCAAGAGAGGAATGCTTTGAGCTCTCCTCACTTTTGACACTGAAAGGACTGCTCATCAGGCCAGAGGCTACCCTGAGTCATGGCTATGAGCTTCAGTATGATGGTTCCATCTCAGTGCAAACAAAATAGTCATGAACTCTCAAGAATAGACAAAGCAAACAGAGGCCAGCGTTGATATCGGTGAGTATCGGGCAGGGGCTTGAGGGAGAGGAAGAGAGATTCGTTGTTCAGGAGGTGCCACACTTCTTTAACAGTGCTTAGAAATGCATGAGAGTGATGGCTGACCAGCTCGATGGACATAATGAACAGAGTTGTACATGTGAAGATTTCTGAAACGGCAAACTTGCTACTTATACTTATCATACTGACCAAGAGCCACACAGAAGACTTTCACCTCCTTTTTCTTAATTTCAATCATCTCTTCTTTTCCCTGTGTAACCCGCCCCCACCTTGAGTTAATCCATTTCCATGGATTCTATTTCAACTTTTGTCTTGCTGCAAAATTATATTTCTAGCCCAATTTCTTTTCCTCGCTTTAGATAGGAATATCCAGCTGCCTACAAGGAACCATCTTAATATCTCGCAAGGACATTTTAAAAGGAAACACACTATTTTCCCTCCTCCAAACCCTCTCTTAACCTGTATCCTTTGCTATATGGGCATCCTTGTTCTTAAAATTCCTTCAGGCACAAAGGTGCAAGTAGCTTTCTAGTGAGGCTACTGTGTGTCCTTCCCTTGCTTCCCACCATTTCCTGGGCACTTATTACTTTTCCTTCCACTTTCCTTCTTGTCCCTTCCCCCATGGGTTATTCTGGGACCACCAAATGCTTCCCTGGAATCGAATCCCATTTTAAACGTGTTTTAATTGGCTTTCATAGTGCGGGAAGCCAAGATTTAAGTTCTGGAAGATTTCATTTTAATATTGAAGAAGTTCTTTTCTTAAAATCTAGAGATTTAGCAAGCTGGGGCCCATATTCCCAATGGGAACAATACAATCGACTGCTGTCGACAAGTTACAGTCCTTCTTTGTAGGCAGGGGCTCTCCATTTTGTCATGGCCCCCAACATTTGGTTTTCTTTTTAGATCAGTATTGCTTCTCTCCTATTATGCATTCTGCTGTAACTTAGCTGATCTCAAACTCAGCCAATCACTCCTCAAACCAACCTTCTCAAAGAACTTGTTTCTATCCACTTCTTCCCATACACACGGCTACAATAGAATCCCCAGAAGTTCACCTTTCACTTGCCCCATCCCCATGAAAGAGCTACAATGGTAAGGGTTAAAGTTGAGCATGCTGAAGAGGATATATGATGGGGCACCCCCCAATGGAATTTTTCTTCAAAGTTATATATTTAACTTAAAAAAAAATAAAACACCTCATCACCATCAAAGTGGTCTCCATTAAACTTAATACATTTATCAAAACTGTGATGCTGTTCTTGGAAACGTTTTCCCACCCCCTCTGTTTGAATGGCTGACAGTACCTCTTGAGGTTGTTGTTGTTTTTTTCTTACCTCTTCGCTGTCATCAAATCCACACATAGGTGAGGAGAGGAAGATCCATGGAGCAAGAGAGGCATGCTGGTCTTTGCCCCAGCTGGAGTCTTGAGATGGCTGCGTGAGGAGGCGCCTTGTCATGGCGGCAAAACCAGTTTCCAGTCTACCACTAACTAGGCTTGATTAACAGTCTGACCTGGTGGAGGGAACTCCCACATGCAACATGAGTTGACATCTTCATCCTTATGGGAAGTTGATGGAAGTCCAGAATATGGTTTGTCATCAATTGACATTTCACCTTTTTTTGGAAATGAGAAAACCACTCATATATTCGACTTTTTCCCATAGTGCTGTCCCTGTAAGCTTTGCTCAACATCACAGCAGTTTTTGGGGCATTTTTCCAGAGAAGGAAATAAAATTTCAAAGCTTCATGCTGTTCTCTTAAGTGGGCCATCACAAAAAAAGGAGGTTTAAGCAAAATTGCTTTAATGAAAAAATTCACTGTGACCAGTGAGAAACTTCCCAGGTCACCCAATGGGTGCACTAACGAGTTTGTTGCTGTATAGTCACATAGTGGGGTAGCTACAAAAGGTCTGCTTCACCAAACACAATTCTGTTTTTTTTTTTCGGGGGGGCATCCACCTTGTATTTTGTGGTTGGAGAAGACCCTGCCTATAAGCATATGCAGTTTTCTCTTCTAACGGATTCTTCATCCATACCACCAGCATCATAATAGATCAGGCCAAACCAAAGTTGCCCTCTGATGTGTCTGTTTTTCCATTAGCAAACCCACATTTTAGTTTTCTAGGTAAGAAAGTAGCCACACCTAGATTTCAGATCAAAACAATGCTGTCTACTCCAGCTTTGCAAGTGCTCTGCCTGACTCACTCCCTCATCTCTTAAGCAGGACTCTTCTTGCTGTTGCCTAAATGCTACCTGTGCATGTAGTTCCCTGGAGAGCTAGCCAAACTGCCATTAGCGCTTGATTTATTGAACTATCATTTCAGGCAATGCCACATGTCTGTAGCTAATGACATCTTTCTAGCTTTTAAAGACTGCTGCTTTCCTCCCTATATGAATCTACTTTTTGTTTCCAAACAATCATTTCATGTTATGCATCATAAATGGGATTGTCCTGCTCTTCATACTCATAAAGTCCCAGGCCTGTGGCAGTTCCCCAGGTTACACAACCCACTGAAGGTATAAAGTATCTGAAACCAATCCTCTCTACAGACGCTCAGTAAGAAAATGTTCCCACCCATAGATACTCACACCAGGATGGGATCTTCGAGGTTGCAATAACAAGAGCATGTTCTCATTTACCTCTGTACAAATGTCTGATGTGTAGAGCCCGGGAAAAAATAATAAGATCCTTGCAGGCTAGAGTGTTGTCTTATACTTCTCTGTCTCTTTCCAAGCACAAAGCAGAGTTCTGTATTCTTTCAAATATTTTTAGAATAGCAGTGAATAAAGAACCCTAGCAAGATAGATTAGTGTTCTTAAAAGCAAAATAGTTAGACAGGGTAAGCACTTCCAAGAATTACACACATAGGAAATCAAACCCAAGCTGTGTGGGTAGTGTGGAGGGTTATTTTCCTCGAGTCACTGGTTGGCAGTGCTCTTTCGTGTTGTTATTAGCAAACCACATTATAATCAGCTGCCTGGTTCATCGGAATCAGTGGGCTCAAGTTTAAAAGGTACGATACCCTGGGTCTCCCAGGGTAAATTTGCATATGGCCAAGAACCACAGTCGTGCAAAAACAAAATTCCTACAGTTGCCTATCCTCTAGGTTCACAATTATGGTTAATTAAAGAAGGTCAGTGGTTCCAAACACATTAGGGATTAAAGCAGATTATCCTACGTGGGCGCTTTCATTCTACAGTTGGTGATTATGCAAGTAAAACCTTACACACTTGAAGTCTCCTCATCGCTAGAATATGCGTTACCTGCCCTGTTTCATGCTGCCACTTCAACTTCCAAAGATCCCCAAGGAGGCACCATAGAGAAACTCCACAAGGTCACTCCAGCAAAACCCAGACAAAAGGCAGAATCACTTAACTCAGATGTTCATAAGGAGAAAACCCAAGGACAAACCTGAAGTCTCAGCACCATGCTCCTGCTTCCTCAAGAAACTTTATCCTCAGAGGCCCACGACACATATGAACCACAAGCTCAGGGAACATAATAAACCCACGAAACCAACCCCCGAGGCCCTGCAAGGCGCCTTATTTGACTTGTCTTACATTCTCGTCTCATGCTATGGGTTTGTGCATCATTGCTGAGAATGCTCCGCAAGGCGTCACTTCTCCTGAACAAGTTCTCTCCTTGGCCTAGACAATTCCACAGTGTTCTGCCTCCTTGGGCTTCCTGATCTCATCAAGCACTCCATCCCAATTCACAAATATATCTTTTCAAGTGCTTTTGGCAGCCACCAATCTTGACCA
The DNA here is from genome assembly GCA_004026705.1 of Nesogale talazaci. NCBI lineage: Eukaryota > Metazoa > Chordata > Mammalia > Afrosoricida > Tenrecidae > Nesogale > Nesogale talazaci. Next base: position 72,953 of record PVJH01000744.1, read on the forward strand.
TTTGGAGAGGGTAACCGGATTGCACCAAAAGTTTTTCCAAGATAAGGATGCTCTTTTCCTCTCCTCTAGAGGAGAGGAGTGATTCTGAAACCTGGTTTAGTGAAGAGACATTGTTTAACTGTGGCTGTACTGCCTATTTGTCTATAACTCTTATGACTGGGTAGGACAGTGCACATAATATGTACGAAGTTTTGATAGAGGGGATCGGTCCATTTGCCAAAACATCCCCTGCCTATTAGAGAGCCATCTCAGAAGCAGGGACATAAATAATCCCCGGACTACCCAGGAGGAAGAGTCACCAGTGGAGCACACCTGGGATTCTTGCCACAGAAATCAGGCCAAGCCAGACCAGAGGCACAAGACGCACTAGAAGCTGCGGTCTGGAGACGATGAAATAGGCAGAGACAGAGCAGCAAAGTCACATAGGTTTTCTTCCCAACCCACTTCTTCCTCTTTTATGTTTTATTGTGAATTAGGTGGGGGCTAATAGATCACCATTTTGTTTTCAACAACTTGAACAACGTATCAAATTCCCAATAGCCATCTTCTCCCTCCCTTGCTTTTTTCCAACTCTTCTTACAGTTACTGTTTACTCCAGTCAATATCTTCTAGTCTTCTAGCCTATTGCTTCACCTTCCCTCCTCTCCTAGTTCTGGTAACCATCAACATTTCTCTTGGTGACGACATTTTTGATTTATAAAAATAAGAATGTTTTCATAGATTATTTGCTCTTTTGTGATTGACTAACTTCACTCAGCACAATATCCTCCAGACCCATTCATGTCAGGAGGTATTTCACCACTTAATCATTATTCCATGGTGTGTATGCACTACAGTTACTTTATTTCACGAATGTGCACTTCTATTGTCTCCATTTTCTTGCTAGTATGCATAGTGTTGTGCCGAACATGGGTGTGTATCTTTAATGCTTTGTTCTTTAACTTTCTTTAGGTTATATACCTAGAGGGATCGCTGAGTCATATGGGATTTTGAGTCCCAGTTGTTTAAATAAGCACCATACCACTTTCCAAAGTGGTTGTCCTATTTTACAGTCCGAACAACAGACTCACGATGTCCCCATCTTGCCACACCAGCTCCAATATTTCTTCTTTTCTTCTTTTTTTTTTTCAAATTTGCTGTTAATCCTCGGGTTAGGTAGTCTCTCATTGTGATTGTACTTTGTACCTCGGGAATGGCTAGTGAAGGTGGACAAATCTTCAGATGTTGTCCGCCACCTGGATGTTTCTTCATATCCTCTGGCCATTAAAAAAATGGATGATCTTTTTCTTGTTGAGGTGTTGAAGTTTTCTATAGATTTTAGAGATTGATTCATTGTCTGATGAATGACTGCCCCCACTTTTCCCCAGTGTATGGCTTCTTTATACTTTTTTGTGACATCTGTTGATGCACATAAAGAAACAGACTAAAACCAAACTCATGGCCATCACATCAATTTCAACCCATAGCAACCCTGTATGACAGGTTAAAATTGCCTGTTGGCTTCCGAGACTACATGTCTGTATGGGCTAGAAAACTGTTCTTTCTCCAACTTTGTTGCATAGAAGTGTCTTCTTTTTGGGAGGTCCCAGTCGTATATGTTGTCTTCTGTTGTTTGTGTATGTGCCTGTGTGTTTCATTATCTCTGATAGTGCCTTTATGCCGTGCTTTAGAGATCTGCTTTCTTTCTTGACTTTGTGTTCTGCTCCACACCCCTCACCTTCCCCACTGTTCTTTATTCGCCATCTACTTAGTTAGGAGGCATGGTTCTCTTTGAATTTCTTATGAGATTAGAAAGCCTCGTCTTTCTCCTGTGGAGCAGCTGATGGTTTTGAACTGCTTTTCTTGAGGTTCACAGGCTAGACACATAACCCCTACACTAACAGGGCTGCTGCATTCTACCCAGGGCCTTCTAATGTCATCCTATCCAGGGCATTTGCTACTGGCAGCCAGACATCATCTAATTTTAGTCTCATGGTTGCGTAAATTGATGGGTCTATGTATGGTCCATTTGCCCATGGGAGTAATTGTTTCCATATGTTTTTTGATTTCCATCTTCTTCATTCCATTGGGTGGAGAGACACAAAATATTGTACCTAATTCAGTCATCTGGACTCTTACTGTTTGACTTTACTTACACTTTTATTCTCCAGAAAATCAAGAAGTTCTTTGAGTCTTCTACTCTTTGCGTTGCGTTTATATAATGTCCAAGATCTCTCACATGTTCACCCTCCCCTGAGTTACTAATTGTCATCGCGCCAAGGCTGACCCAAAGTGACCCCTAAGACAGGACACTGTAGAACTGTGCCTGTGAATTCCTGAGACTTGCTCTTTATGAGGGTAGAAAGCCTCAGTTTTCTCCCTCAGAGTGGCTGGTGGTTTCAAACTGCAGGCATTACAGTTAGTAGCCCAATGAAAATATATGGGTTTATATTTGCTCATTTGATGAGCTGAATGGAATTCTAGGAGACATGATGTTCTAGGGGTCACGGCATAACATAATTTTAACAAAGGTGTAGCTGACAGGGTCAGACTTATTGATCTCAAAAACAAAAAAAGTGTGTGTTACCCCTAGAGCTTCCAGGGATAGACATTAATAATGTTCTGAAATTAAAAAGATTCAATTAGAATTCAACATAAAAGAGACTCTGGGAAATAAAGCAATGACAAAATTTGGTATATCAAAAAATTAATAAATAAACCAGTCCTGGTAGAACTGATTGCAACTCAGGACATGTCTGTGTCTTCCAGAGAATTGTCCTTAGAAAGTGATGTCGTCTATAATGCTTATGGAAGCAAATTTCCAGGTCTTTACTTGTCAGAACTGGAATGATAATACCTGGTTTGTGGAGCTGCTCTGGAAATGACAAGGGAGATGAAATATATAGCACTCATAGCCGAATCTCATAGAAAAGAAGTGTTTAATAATTGATAACTTTATTTTTATATTGTCTTCCCTCATGAGGACAGGAACTCCACAAAGACAGGGACTTCTATTGGGGTCCTAAGTTGGTTTAGGTCATCTGACGGGAAAACAGAGAGTACTTCATTCTAGGAGGTGCTTTTCTATCTCCGGGTTTGAGTTCTGGAGCTTGAAGGTAGAAACAACAGGGAGAATGTGACTTTTTCCAAAACAGTGAGACTTGAGAAATTCTAGGAATCTCATAAAACGCTAAGAAAAGCACTCACATTTACGTGTCTTGTAGCTATTCTTACTAGCAATGGCTAGCTTCATATGACTTAGCAACCACAGGGACTCTGTACAGGGTTGTATCTATATTCCCCTGTTACTCCTTTCTCTCGACTTAACCTAGCTTTAACAAAAAGAAAAAACAAACCAATACAAAAAGGAATGGGGAAGAGATGCCAAATTTCCTAATTAGCATTTAAAGCTCCTTGCATCATTCTATTGCGGTCTCTAGACCTGTAAAGAAGGTTTTAATGGCTATCAGTGTCACATGCGCCCATGACCCCTCTCCTCATTTCATTTTGTTCATAAACTATTTGGAGGAACTCCGTTCCTATACTCGGGTGCCTTGGGCTCCTGCTACCGGTCATTCTAAGGGAGTTTTCTCTTATAATGATTTACAGTTGCAGAACCCCGAGCAGTTCTTCTCTGTCCGGTAGGGTCGGCTGGAGGGCAGCGTTGTTTTTGTTGGTTGTTGTTTTTATTCCCGGAGGTGGGGCCTGGGGTGGGAGGGGGAGTGTTACCGGAGAACAGCGCTGTGCACGGGAACGCATCAGTCATGCTGTGTATCCTGTGACCAAGCCTTGTCTACCTTCACTAAAGCGGCATTACGCCAGGTGGGAGTGGCCGCTTGGACATCCGCAGTGTCTGCGGATGCTGCTTGTGCTGCTTTGACAACCATGTCTCCGTCTTGTTCGGAGTCAGAGATTAGCAAAGTGTGCCTTTTCTTCTGGCTATTTCCTCATTGTCACATGGGCCGCCAGTGTTTTGTTGTAATACCGACTGATCCACTCGAAGCTGGGGAGCTCATTAATCCTCTCTGGAAGTAAGTGGATTATCTCCAAATAGGATGTTAACTCGTTCAGAGTCTGGTGGCTGCTCTGAACCCATTTGTGAAGGCACTCAAAGAATCCCTGCTTGCCAATGAACTTCGCCTGACATGCTCGTCTGGTGGTGGCTTACCTTCTGTAATTCTGTCAGTCAGGGAAGTCAGACAGGGCCGTGGGGACACGTAAAGCCACAAACATCTGAAATGGTACCGCTACAGAGACCAGAGAAAAGCCGAAGCATCTCTTCATTGTTTCTATAGGAGATATTATAAAATGGAAACATTAAAAGTCTTAAACTTTAAAGGAACAAATATTGGAGCAGCAGTTAATTCATACAAATGACACCCCCTGCCCTGATACTGGACCATTGGAATGTCTAAGCTTTTAAAAATGTACAATTTGGTGTAATATCTTATTCTAAAAAGAAAAAGAAAATTTTCCCTTTGTAACTACTTATGTGCTTATAATTTTATCTCCATTTTTCTAGGAAGAATTTCCAAGTGGTATCAAGTGTAGAACTCGTAAAACCTGGAACGGCTTCTGTGCCTAAGTTTATCCTTCCCTTAAAACTAATAAGAAAATAAACAGCTCAAATTTTCTTGCTCTCATGCCTCCATTTGGCGCCAGGCCTGTTTCTTTCTTTTCTTCATGAACATAATTTTGTAAAAACTAGTGCCTGTTTCCTGCTATTCCTCCCCACACACCTTTCCATTCCTTAGCCTGCTCCTTCCGGGTTCCTGCATCTTTTTAAGGGTACCCCTGGTTTTCTACTGTCAGGCCCAATGGGCATTTGTGTTCTGCGCTGTATGGGTCACGATGTCACATTGCCGTAGACTCCTGGTCTGGCTGCTGTCCGCCCTCGTCTACACTTTTGTGAGGTCTGAAGCGAGACAAAGACAAGAGAAACATCATCTTCCTGACAGCATTTAACAGTACAAAGGCCAAATGGAGTCTGCTCCACCGATGGCCAGGGGGTGGAGAGATAAGAAAGAAAGAACAAAAGAAGTTATCACAGAGTGGGTTTGGTGTCAAGCTCAATCTCTCTCTCTCTCTGTTGCAGGTGGGGCAGGGAAAAGACGCTGGTTGGGATACGTCCATCATTTCAGGTTTTAATATGTTATGGGTTTGGGGATTTCTACATGGTAGTTCAGGGATGAAGCATGATGATGTGATGCAGGGTCTTAGTCACTAGAAGATGGACTTCTAACTTAAACTGCTTCCTAGATGTTAATTTAGAAAAAATGCTCCCTCTTCCTCTTGCCCCATATGTCCTTTGTCAAGCAAGCTGCCCATACATTTCCAGTGAAAAGACTACTCAGGAGAACCTTAGGTCCTGCTTAAGGAATACACCTCAGGAATGAATCTTTCAACATCCTTTCCTTGGGTCTTATTGTCAGAAGTTTCTCCAGATTTTAACCCTTTTCTTTCCCTTGTGGAATGATTTGTACTTACCCTATTCCCTGGAATGAGAATTTTTCAGAGTCACTTTGTTTAGCAATTCTAGATGTGAAACTGGAATCTTGGTGGCACAACGATTAAGCAAAAGTGGTTAACCAAAAGGGGTGGGAGCTTTATAGGGAAAAGGTTTCACAATCTGCTCCTGTAAAGTTAGCTTTGGAAATCCTCTCGGGCAGTTCTACTCTGCCGTACAGAGTTCCTGAGTCAGCCACGACTCAACGACACAACGTTAATGGCTTATTTTTTCCCCTGTTTGTTAGGTGCTTTCAAATCGGCTCAGCCTTTTAGCAACCCCGTGATGGAAGACACAGTCCCTGGTCTGGTGCCATCCTCACAATCGGTTTTGTGTTTGAGTTCATTGTTTCAAGTGACTGTGTCACTTCATATTATCCAGGGCCTTCCTCTGTTTCCCTGATCTTCAACTTTACCCAGCTTGCTGTCCTTTTCCAGGAACTGGTCTCTCTTGCTTTCTGAAATGTATGCAAAATACTTCTGATGACCAGAATTCAAGAAGCCACCCGGCCACCATCTTCGGGCACATCTAAGACACAACGAAGCTCTTGTCATGGGTTACTTTTACTTGGAAAGTCTAATTTGGACAGTGATGTGATTTATCACGTTGTTAGGTTAGATGTCATCAGTAGGTTCTGATTCATGGCAACCCCAGGTCTAACCGAGGGGAATGTTGCCTGGGTACAAGACCTCCATGACCATGTTTGAGCTCTATGTTGCTGTGTCATCACTGAGCCTCTCCCCCCTTCTAAGCCTGTCAGTCTGAGGTATAGTCCATATTATTCACCAGTGTAGTGGTTCAAGGCATCAATGCTTCAGACATTCTTATTTGTTGTCCTGCTTTCCCATGCATATGGGGTGATTGAAAAAGACTGCTTTGATTCAGGTCTGGCTCACCTTAGTCCTCAAAGTGACATCTTTGCTTTTGAACACTTTAAAGGGTTTTTGTGCAGCGGTTTTGCCCACTGCAACGACCATTTGACTTTTTAAAAAAATTTTCTAAAAAATTTTTAAATTAAATTAAATTAAATTTTTGGGCATCACTGCCCTCTGGTGGTCGTGGGAGCTATCCAGTGCTGCTCCTGAGAGCTGCCGCGGGATTTGAACCACCAAGCTCGTGAGCCGCAGTCCTGCACTCAACCACTTACGCCCTAGGACTCAGCCCAACCATTTGACTTTTTGATTGCTGCTTTCATGGGCATTGACTATGGATTCAAGTAAAATGAAATACTTGACAATCTCAACCTTTTCTGAGTTTATTGGGATGCTATTTACTGGTTCAGTTGTAAGGATTTCCTTTTCTTTCTATTGAGGTACAATCCATAAGGAAGCCACTAGTCTTTATCAATAAGTGTTTCAAGTCTGCATTTTCACCAAGTAAGGTTGTGTTATTTGCATATCACACTTCATATTAATGCAACTAACCATATTTTTGTATATAATATTACTCAATTATGTTAATTCTTTATACCATTTGCTTTTGCTGTTCTACAAAGTTGTTAATGAGTTTCGTTCAATCCTGATACTCTATTCTTTTTCATATAATCCAATTTCTGGGATGATTTGTTCAGCCTATAATTTGAATAAGATTGGTGAAAGGATACAACCTTGAAACACACCTTTCCTAAATTTAAACTATGCGTAGCATCCCTTTGTTCTGTTTAAATGACTGCCTCTTGACGTACAGCTTCCAGGTGAACACAAGTGTTCTGTAATTCTCATTCTTTGCAATGTTAGCCATACCTTTTAATGGTCCATGCAGTCAAATGCCTTTGATACATTTGTATATTTAGTAGATATTGGGTCGATATCTTTCTGGTATTCTCCATTTTCAGCCACGAAGCCCCCAACATTATCAATAACATCATTTAATCTATGCTTTCTATGAATCTGCCTTGCATTTCTAGCAATTTCCTGTCAATGTACTGCTGCAATTGTGTTTTAAAATATCTTCCAAAAAATGGACTTGTGTGATATTAATGATATTGTTAAATAATTTACACATTCTAGTGGATAATCTTTCTTTGCAATAGGAACATCTATATCGATTGCTTCAAGCCAGTTGGCCAGGTCTTCCAAATTTAATGACATAGATGAATGAATGCTTCTAACTTTATATGCTTTTAAAATTGAATTAAGATTTCAAATCTGAATGGGTATTTCATCAAGTCCTCGGATGCTGCTTTCCATCAGAGCCGTCAGTGGAGCATGAACGTGTTTCAATACTGTTGGTTTTTCATCATATGGAACCTCCCAAAAAGGGTGACTATCTTCTGTTCTCTTTGGTGGCATCAAGTTAATTTTGACTCATAGTGATGGTGTATTCCTTCTACTTTCTTTGGATGCTGCCGGTGCTGTTCACGACTTTCTCCTCAAAATCAGTGAGACATGTAGCTTGACTTCTTTCCTTTAGTTCTTTCCGCGTGAGAAATGCTAATTGTGCTCTTCCTTTTTAGTTTCAACTCCACAGCTTCACTCGTTTCATTACGATACTTCGTCTTCTGAATTGCCCCTTGACCTCTCCTATGCAGCCATTTCACTTCTTCCATTAGCTTTAGTTACTTTACATTCAAGAGCAAGTTTTGGAGTCTTTTCTCATATCTCTTTTGAAGCTGTCTATTCATGACCTTCAGTCTTCTTCATGTACCCTGTCATTGGTGCCATCCTACAACTTGTCTTCCGTCATCAATGTCAAATGGGTAAACTATGTTCGTTAGAGGATCTCTAAATTCAAGTGGGATACACTCAAAGTCATAGTTTGGTTTGTGGAGTTTAACTTTTTCTCTTTTTTTTCAATTTGAATTTGTGAAATTGCTTAAGAGTAATTAGATGGCTGGTTCTGAAGTTGGTCCCTCATCTTGTTTGGACTAGCAATATTGTCTATATCATCTCTTTGCACAGATACAGTCAGTTTTGTTCATGTGTACTCTGTGTAGTGAGGTGTATGTGGGTAGCTGCTGTTTATATTATTGGATTTTCAGTGAGTATGTTGGTTTTGTAAAATTTTATCCTTTGGTTCCCTTCACAGTTTCTGTCACCAAACTATAATTTCTACTTTCTGGTTCTTCGGTGTTGTTTCCAACTTTAATATTCTAACCATTGATAATTATCAATTTTAATTGTACATTTGTTTAATTTCAGACTGAAGAAGTTGATAAAATTCTTTAATTTTTTAACCCTTGGCATTATTGATTGTTACATGTATTTGAATTAACAGTTACATTATCTGCACTTCGTTATAGGTATATAGGTATATTGTCCTATCACTGACAGCATTGTACTTCAGAGAGATCTTGAAACATTCTATTTTAACACAGTGTCTGTATGTTGTAGCTTACTGACGTTTAGAGTACTTATATTCCTTCATTCTATCATATTTTCTACAACTTCCAATTTTCCTAGATTCACACTTTGTATATTCAATGTACTCATTATTCATGATGTCTACAGTTAGTTTTGAATCATGCCACGTCAGCCAATAAAGGTCCTCAACACATTACTTGATGTATTTCATTAAAGTCAACTCTACTCTGAGGAGGCCATTGTTTGCTCATTGTATTTTGAGTGACTTCTAACCCTAGGACATTACCTCACACTCTATCAAACCATGTTCAGATGCTCATCATAAGATTTTCATGGGATGATTCTTAAAGATATAGCTCACCAGGCCCTTCTTCCTAGTCTATCTTACTCTGGAAACTGCTGGTGACCCTACTGGTGTTGAAATACCAGTGACATAGCCTCCAGCATCACTATTCTATGGAAGCTGCATCCTGATAGCAAACTGAGAAGTAAGTAGTAGATTGACCAAGTATGATTTATTGAAGGGTAACCTAAATCTGTCAATTGGATTTCCTAAAGGCCTATGGCCTTAGAAATCTTTTGAGAATTTCTTTTCTGTCCTAGAGGGTTGGAATAGTTAGAATCAAATAAACAGTAATGGATTTGGTTGGATATGACTTATTAGGATAAGAATTTCAGCTTTGGTTTAATGCAAAAATTCATCTGTGAACACAATATTTAGGACTGAAAAAAGACTGTTTTCTGTTTGGTAATACAAAGAAAATCACGTATTCATGATTTTGAGAAATGAATATGTCAGAAAATTACCAAACCAAAGTTTTCCATTTTCTCCATAAAAGAGAGGAGACCTACCATTTTTTTTTCTGAGTAGAAGTTTCTCAGTTATAGGTCACAAATGAGGTAGGTAAGTGTGGCAGTCATGTGTTTATGTTAATTTTATGATTGAAATGTAGGAGTGGAGTCTAGCCTGTTAATCTGGAGATAGCCATTGAGTAGCCGATGAGGCCTCTGTGTGGGCATGGCTTTCACCTGAGACTCCTGGGAAATCTCACGATATTTCCCTCGTGAAGATGAGAAGCTATCTTCCCCAGTTGTTGGGAGTTAGTTTGAGAGACGATTAATCACAGGCAACATAGAATGGTGGCGTCTGAGAAGATGGAGGAGCCGACGGAGAGACTACACAGCTTTGCCCAGATGGAGCCGGACCTCTGAAGCTGGAGCGGCATACTATCGATGGACCCTGAGCCCTGGAAGCGAGGAGCCATAGGGAGACCCCTGTCAGTGCCGGGACTCTGTAGCCACTGACCTGTGACTTCGTGAGTTAGAAGGAGACTTTATGGACCGATTTCAGGCACATGGGTTAATATCGGACTTGTGACTTTGAGCTAGACTGGGCTGGGATGTTTTCTCAATGTCCTGTTCCTCTTGAATATCAACCCATTCCTTATATCCATATGCGTCTCTTTGAAATTTGTTCCTCTAGTCTACCGGGACTAACACAGTAAGTAAGTATGGCAGATTCTGGATTTCTGGAAGTAACTCAGGTCCAATGTGGTTTGGCAGCAGACGATAGGAGTTTTTGAAGGGCTTTGCTAAAACAGAATAGTCCTTGATCACCCTGCTTAGTAAACTTTTGTGTAAACTTTCTTCTTGTGTACCAGGCATTAGAGAAGCTAATGGGACAATGAAATTATATTAATTCTTTGTACCATTTGCTTTTGAATATATCTGTATGGACCACTGTTCTACAAAGTTTTACAAGACTGACCACTATTTCAAATATGATTATAAAAAAGCTATAGTCATTGAGTCTAAGAACAGTGTCCTTGAAAATTCTGACAATATAATATTTGGTGATGGTGCATATGTAATAGACTTTGGATGGGGATTTAGCTTTTAAATTTTAGTCAATAATTCTTCAGGGCCATACTTTTCATTCAGCAACATAATGCTCAGTCACATAATCTCTTGGGAAATTAATTGCTATTTAATTATGTTTGATTATTCAGACTATAAAATTCAAATTTTATTTGAGAAATAAAATAAATTGATTTAGAAATTCAAGAGATGTCATACTTAATATTCATTAAGGGCAAATGTTTTTCACCCTCTAAATTGGAATACCTCGGTAGCAAATGAACTATTCACTTCTATCTTTTCCCTTCCAATTTCTCCTCAAAATTGAAACCTCAGGGTGTTATATGAAGCGGATTATCCAAAAAATTTTACTGGAACAAACGTTCCGCTGAGCAATGGTAGCAGTTGTGTTTTAGGTAGTGTTTGAAGGTCTTCCTAAAGACCTCTGGTGGTGGTGTCAGGTAAGTGGAGAACTGCTAGACTAAAATTTGACAGTTCAAACCTGCAAACTGCTTTCCAGGAGAAAAACGAATCTCTCTTCTCCCACAGAGATGGTTGTATTAATAATGCTAGGACCAACCACCCAGAGGACCCTTTTGATGGACTCCTTTTCACGCATATTTTGATCATCCCAAATCACCAATGACCATTTAAACAGGCCTAGGAAATTTATCTAGGGGCAAATAGCAAACTATGTAGGCAGTGAGCTATATAAGAAATTGTTTACTATTTGAATTTAAAAGTCCATTTTTAAAATCCACTATAAGAAAACATACCTGGCTCTTTCCGAACCTGGCTGAGAAGGAGGCGCCATTCAGGGAGTTGACATCGCTACACCAAGGACTGAAAAGTTGGCGGCAAAGAGCCCAAGAGCCAGGACATCTACCTGCGCCTCCTGGTGAAACTGTACAGGTTTTTGGCCACGCGGACCAACTCCACCCTCAACCAGGTTGTGCTGAAGAGACGGCCAAGAGTCGCACCCACCGGCCCTCTCTCAGATGATCCGGAAGATGAAGCTTGCTGGCTGAGAAAATGAGACAGCAGTTGTCGTGGGTACCCTAACGGATGATGTGCGGGTACAAGAGGTGTCCAAGCTGAAGGTGTGTGCCCTGCGAGTGAGCATCTGGCCTAGAACTGCATCCTCCAGGCTGAGGACAAGATCATCACCTTTGACCAGCTGGCCCTGGACTCCTCCAAGGGCGGCAGCACTGTCATGCTGTTTGGTCCATGGAAGGGCCACAAGCTTGTTCAGGCATTTCGGAAAGGCTCCAGGGACCCCCACAGTCACACCAAACCAAATGTCCGCTCCAAGGGCCAGAAGTTCGAGTGTGCCAGAGGTCGACGTGCCAGCTGTGACTACAAAAACTTACCCCAGATCCTGTCCTGCTATTAAAAACATTTTGCATGTTCAAAAAAAAAAAAGAAATAAAAAAAAAAACATCTGGTATACTCAGTCTACTGAGGAGCATCCAACAGAGTGACCTTGCCACTGGGATGGACATTCTTTGTCTGACCAGGCAACGTTACACTGGTACCTATCTTAGCCGCCTTTCCCTGTGGGCCTTCTCAGATGCCTCTGATGCTGTCCCTTCTCATATCACAGACACAGTGATGCAAATAAAATAACACACGTGAAGACGCTTCTGAACTCTAGGTGTGTGCATCCAGATTTTGCTATGATACCATTGAATTTACCTGTGGACAGAAGACCTTCTGAACCACCACCAGTCTTGTAGATATCTCTGCAATTGAGTAGCCTGAATAAATATGAGTGAATAAGTGATTTTTGTCTACTATTTAAGACAGTACCATTACTGTTTCTGCCCCCCCTCCCCACACACAAGAACCATCCACTTTTTGTGTTTCTTTGCCAATCGCTCCCTTCCCCTCTCCCCCAGCTACTTTTGTAAGTGCTGTTATGCCAGTTTATTTTCACATGTTACCGTAAAACAACAAAGAGCCCCAGCACAGAGCATTTACAAAACTCTTCCCAGAGGGAGGATGCAGTTGGCAAACAAACCCAGAATGTTTGTGAGAAACATGGTAGTCTGTTGAGCACGTAGAATACTTGAACTATGATTATTTTTGTCTTCACAGAGACCAGTATTCATTATATTGTGTTATGGATTGTGCCTCAGGTTACAGATGTTCCTAATTACCCTGCTCTTTTCCCAGGGTTGGCCTTTGCGATCCTCTCCTCTGTGCACCCCGTGTTCGGTCTGTATGGCTCTCTGTTTCCAGCCATCATTTATGCCGTGTTTGGAATGGGGCGTCATGTTGCCACAGGTAACGATTTCTATGTGTGTGTGTGCTCTTTCATTTTCATGTTACTGTCTAGTGGGATATAGAAGTGACGGTGAGTTATTTATTATACTCCAAATCAGTCTTACCTCACCGTTGGAAACCTCAGGAAGGATTAGGGTAAGAAAGTTAAAACTCTCTGTGTCTCACGTAGTCACTATAAACTGTAATTTATTACAGTAATTGCCGTATAAACAAGTTTATTGTTAAAACACTTTGCATCGCTAAGCTTCAAAAAAAAGCAACCATAAAAAGAGGGATGTTCTGAATTTAAAATAGACAAATGAAAAGAAGCACTTTTAAGGGATAAGAAAATGTATTCCTGAGCTGAGCCCCAGTGGCGTAGTGGTTGTGCGCGGGACTGTGGCCCACTAGGACGGAGGTTCAATTCCAGCAGTGGGGCTGGGCCTCCTACTCCCACCACCAGAGAGCAGTGATGCCCAAAAACAACAAAAAAAAGAAAATGTACTCCTTTTACTTTATGTTTTGTTATTTGAATATTGAAAAATCTTTTAAAGACCCAGAGTACTTGGACTAATAGTGATCTTTTAGGTTTTTTTTCCTGAAATAGATGCTATGATACTCTTCAACTAGCGCAGATTTTGCAATACCAAGCAGCATGGTAAATTGTTACAGATATTCTGATAATAGAGCAAGTTGATTACAAACAAACAAACCAAAAACAAAGCACATTTTACAGTTTGGTAGATGGAAGTCTATATCTTGTTTATTGTTTGTATCCTATGGGAAACTTTTAAGTTATATTTGTGTGATTATAAGATGGCAAAAGTCAAAACAAAGCAAGACAGCTCATATGATCATAGTTTTTAATTAAAGCCATCATTTTTAAATGATCTATAATTTTAAATAATTTCACTTTATTTTTTCATTTTAAATAATTTTATATAAAAACTTGAAATACAGTATGTAGCTTAATACACAGTGTGTGGCAATTAATTGCATAAGAACCAACCCACACCAACCCCAATGCCTTAGAATGGATACTGACTTAGAGCATCGCTCTAGGAAGAGTGGATCTGCCCCTAGGAGATCCCGAGCTGTCAGTCTCGATGGATGTAGACTGCTGCTTTCTTCTTCCTTGGGATGGCTAGTCATTTCAGACTGCTGACTTTCTGGTTAACAGCCAAGTGCTCAAAATTGATCTTATGGGGCTAAAATATAGGTGTTGACTGCTATTCCTTTCTGGAGGGCATGGGAAACAATCTTTTTTGCTCAGATTTTCCTACTTCTAGAGCCCACTTGAATCCTCCATCTTCAAGATCAGCCAATAGCCTCTTCACCTCCCTCTCTAACCTTCAACTGGCTTCCATTGTCTCTGTTACTGTGAACATTACAATTTTTGTTGAAGCTACACAAGTAATCCAGATAGTCTATTTTAAAGTCAACTAATTAGCAACATTAGCTGCAGCCTTAATGCCTTTTTATGTTTGCTTAAAAATTTATTGAAATCATTTAATTGGGAGCTCATACAACTCTTATCATAATCCATACATCCATCTATTGTGTCAGGCACATTTATGCATTTGTTGCCATCATCATTTTAAAAACTCCTTTTTCTACTTGAGCTCTTGATATCAGCTTCTCATTTCCCACCTCCCATCCCTCCCTCATGAATCCTTGATAATTTATAAATTCTTATTATTTTTTCATGTTTTAAACTGTCCAATCTCTCCCTTCACCTACTTTTCCATTGTCCAACCCCTTGAGAAGGGTTATATGCTGATCATTGTAATTGGTTCCCCCTTTACCCCTCACCTTCCCCTTACTTTCCTAGTATTGCTGCTCTTGATATTAATCCTTAGGGGTTTATCTGTCCTGGATTCCCTGTGCTCTTATCTGTACCCATGTACATACTCTGATCCTCCTGGATTTGTAAGCTAGAATTGGGGTCATGATAGTGGGGGTGGGGTGGGAGGAAGCATTAAGGTTGCAGATGCACATTGGGCCTCTACTTCAGTAGTTCCTAAATGCAAGAACACTTTGTTCTAATAACCTAGCATTCCATGATGCTCATCTTCCCGACACAATTGCTGAAGAAAAAGTGGGTGCATAAGCAAATGAGGTGAAGAAAGCTAATGGTGCCCGACTATCAAAAAATAAAGCATCTGGAGCCTTAAAGACTTGAAGATAAACAAGTGGACATCTAACTGAGAAATAAAAAACACCCCCAAAACAAAAAAAAAAAAACTGTGGAAGAAGCACACCAGCCTGTGTCATCATCAGGTGTCCATAGGACCAGGTGTCAGGCATAAAAGACCCAGAACAAATAATTATATCATTGGGAATGAAGAGGAGTGCAGAGTGGAGATCCAAAGCTCATCTGTAGGCCATTAAACATCCCTTTATAGCAGGGTAACATGGAGGAGGTGAGTCAGTCAAGGGGCAGTATAGCACTGTTGAAACCTTAATGCAGTCCTTTCAGATTTCATAAGATAGTCAGGGGTTGTGAGTTATATGACGTGAGTATTATTGGAAGACCTTAGTTATTCTGCCTGTTACTTTGAGGCACTCACTTCCTGAAGCAGAAATTAACTCATAAAATAGTATTTCATTTGTGTACTGTTGGCATAAAGAGCCCTTATGGAGCAGCAGTGAAACAATTGGTCATTGGCTTCAAGCTGCCAGGTTCTTCATGGTGAAATAGATGTGGAAGTTCACTTCCATAAAGAGTAGAGCTTTGGAAATCATATGGGCCATTCTTTCTTGATCCTGCAAAATCTGATGAGTGGACATCACCTCCATGGCAGTGGACTAACTGTGTCATTGGAGCAGACTCACTAGGTATCCATCATTGACAGCCCTGTCACTAAAGGAGTGGTTCATGGATCTCGCAGCATTAGTTTTCTGGGAACTTCTTAGGAACAAAGCATCCTGGCTCCTAGGCTAGTCCTGCAGATTTAGAATCAGCTTGTTCATGAGGCATTTTGCTTACCCACAGTTTATGAAGTACATAATTATTTAATGTTGTCCTCTCACAGCCCCACTAAATGGGCATTAAGAGCTACATATTTATGGTAGGTGAAAACAAAGCTGCAAAATTCTGAAAGGTTTCTTGAGATCACAAATTGAGCTCACAGGTGCACGGATTAAAGCCCACGTGTGGCCAAATCTGAAGACCAAGCTTTTTTCCCTGATTTCTACCAGGCTGCTGAAGAATGCATTTTTTTTATTTTGAGTCAATGAAAATTGAGAAAAGCACAATAATGAATTAAGAGTTCTTGAAGACTATTGTTTCCAAATTATTCTGCCCCCTAATTTCCTTAACTATTTTTATTTTCCTAAATACTTTTATGCCATTAGTAAGAACAATATATTGTTTTAGTACTGAACCCAAAGCAGTTCTTCTTTTAAACAATTAATGCAAAGGAAAAGCAAAATGAATTTCTCCAATAATTGATCATATTTACTTTAAGATGGCAAAAATATATAACTTGGCACCTAGGTGCATGCCTAAATGCATATGTGCATAAAACACAGTTTCTTCTCGGGATGGTTGTAGACATTTTACTGGTTGCTTGCTTTTTAAATTTCCCTGTATGGTAAGACTCATAGAAACCTGAGAAGCCACACTAGTACTACTCTTTATGGTTTCACCATAGAGTCTATAAATCTTTATGGGAGCTGGCCTTGCCTTCTTCCCAAGAAGTGGCTGGTAGTCTTGAACTACTGATCTTTCAGTTAGAAGCTCAATGCTTAACCCAATGGACAACCAAATCCCTGAGTCCACAAAGAATAGAGAATATGTCTGGCCCAGAGGGAATATCAGGAAGATGTGTGTGGTTGTATGTTGGTTGAAATGATATATATGTAGGTCTGTTTAGTTAGTAGAATATGATAAAGCTTAGGAAATGAAAGAGGTGAGTATTTCTAATACCTCTCTTTGTTTTGACATCACAGATTCAATTTAAACTGTGGATTCCAACATCTTATGTTCAGTTTTTTTTTGTTTGGTTTTTGGGCATCACTACCCTCTGGTGGTGGGAATAGGAGGCCCAGCCTTTGCTCCTGTGGAGCCGCTGCTGGAATTGAACCTCCATCCCAGTGGGCCGCAGTCCTGCGCACAACCACGACGCCACCGGGGTTCAGCCCCAGTTTTGTTTTTCTAACCGAACACCATCTCTGCCCTTTTTGGTAGGTACCTTTGCATTGACATCCTTAATATCGGCCAATGCAGTGGAACGGCTTGTCCCCCAGAGCAGCCAGAACCTCACCACACAGAGTAACAGCAGTGTGCTGGGCTTATCCGAATTTGAGATGCAGAGGGTCGGTGTGGCAGCAGCAGTCTCCTTCCTGGGAGGAGTGATCCAGGTAAGTCAGATTGAGGCTGAAGAATGAACAAAGGGGCAAGTAACTGCAAAGCAAAAGCAACTTGGTGTTTTCTTTCATGTGTTTGTCTAGATGATTATGGAAATACTGTCTACTGCATAGATTAGGTAGTCACCCTCTAAATATCCATTGAGAGACCACGGGAGGATGTAACTAACAGTCTGAGGACTACAGAGAGTCTTTTCCTGGCCAACATGGCTAAAATAGTGTGGTGTTACAGACATAAGAATTGTATTCTTAGCATTTTGTAACTTGTTAGCTTCTCCAATCAACCCCATTATCCTATTTATTGCCTGCAAATTATTAATGGCCAATGCAACAAACCCAGCAGTGGCCTCAGGTCCTATGAGAGGCAGGGTTGGTGGCAGAATAGGGTAAAGAAGGATGGAGGAAGGGTAGAGACCTGACTCACCTGTGCTTTGTGGCATTTGGCCTTGGGCAGGTGTGGGCTAGGTTCTCAGTCTTCTTCTGTAGTCAGAGGAGGTCTGACATGGGTCTCATACCCTTTCCTTAAGTATCATTTCATGCCTGTTAGAACTAGCCTCTCTTTATGGTTTTACTGTGTACCATTTTCTTAGTAATTCTTGCATGTTTGTTTTTTTCTAATGAACCTGAGCTTTACTTAGCACCAATTTGTCTACCTCTATTAAAAATAACAGTTGACATGAAAAATAGTAATTTATAAATTATCAAGAGTTTGTGAGGGAGGGAGGAGGGGGAGTGAGCAGAAAAAATGAGGAGCTGATACCAAGGACTCAAGTAGAAAAAAATGGTTTGAGAATAATGATGGTAACAAATGCACAAATGTCCTTGACACAATGGATTGTGTTAAGATATGGATTGTGATAAGAGGTGTATGAGCCCCCAATAAAATGATTCAAAAAGCAAAATAAAAACCACAGCAGCATGCTTCTTGTGCTTGGTACTTTTATTGGTAGTGTATTAAATCGATAAATTAGGAAGACTTGTCACCTTTATGACACTGAGTTTTCCTACCCAAGAACAAGGGCTACCTTTCTTTTGTTCAAGACTAATTTTATGTCTTTCAGGAGAATTAAAAATATTTTTTCCATCTAGATTGGTACATTTTGGTTATTTTTAGGTAATATAGCTCTACTATCATATTTAGCACTAGAAAAAACATTTCCATATTTCCACATTGCCATTTCTTGAGCAGACAAGGCCTTTAATATCGCCACTAATTAATACATTACCCAAAACATTACCATGAAGCATTTTATCAAGTTAAGAAAGTTTTTAATGTTTTTCCCTTTGAGAGTGTTTTTAATAGAAATATGGGAAAGTGTTAATGTTGCAAAAGGTTGGTTTTTTTAAGTATCTGTAGAGGAAATCATGTAATTCAACCCTCCCTGCTCCTTTTAGGTCTCTGACAATGCACATTTTATTAATGGATTTCTTAATATTGAGCCAAAATTAAATTTCTGGACTAAATCTAATTTGGTCATGGTCGATTTTATTCTTAATGTGTCGGTGGAATGTGCTTATTGATATTATTACTTTACTACTTTTCATCATTATTCTTCAGTGACATTAGACAGTATTTTCCTTTTTCTATTATCTTTATCAACTCTAGATATTAATGTTTTATTTGTTCTTAGCCTTCAGTTCCAATAGTCTGGAATTAAGATATATATTTGGGTCATCTAATGTTTGAAGAATTGATAGAATTTCACTTGGAAGGAATCTGTTTCCTGGGCTTTTTTGTGGAGTAATTTCTTGATCATCTCCATTTCTTCTACCATTTGCCCCATCTAAGCATTCTTCTTGAATATGGCTTAATTTGATAATGCATATGTTCCTTTGAAATTTTCCCTTTTATCTGGTTTTTCAAATTAAATGCATAAAAAAATCCATTACCTGTCAAGACCATGCTAGCTCAGGACACAGTAGAATTGCCGCATAGTGTTTCCAAGGTGATATGCTTTGTGCAAGCAGACTGCTACATCTTGCTTGTGGACTTGCTGGTCAGGTTGTCACCAGCCTCTTGATTAACAGTCATTGAACTGCTGAATCTCAGTCTAGGGCATCACTTATGATTTTATAATAACTACTAATTTGTTTTTCTGTTTTAAAATATCTCTTCTAGTTCTAATCTAAAATTTTCTTGATAAGTTGCTGGTAGCTTACCTAGTTTGTTAATTCCTTAAGCACATGCACACAAATACTTGACAATTTTAACTGAGTCTAATTTTCTTCTTTTTTCTTAGTTTTAATTTTTATTATTTCCTTGTTTTTGCTATTTAGTGTTTATTTTCTTAGTTTCACTAGTTTTTGAGATGGTAATTAAGTTTATCTATTAGCATTTTCATTTCTATTGATAAGAGTTCAATGTTAAATTTTTCTTATGTTAATTGCTTGAAACGTGTTTTATAAATTCTTACAATATTGCCTCAGTATTTTAAGAAATTCTGCAATTGCAATGTATATTTTCTCTTTATCCCAATAATTGTTTAACAGAATATTTTTAAATCCCCAGTAGATGGGCCTTTTAGGCTTTCAAATTTGTTAATTTCTTATTTGATCACATTAGGGTCTTTGGTACTTCTTTACTACCTAATTTACTAATACTTTTCTTGTGACTAAATATATGATCAGGCCTGACAGTTATTGATTAAGAGTAATGCAACAAAGAGAAGTTACTGAAACCCAAATGAAGGCTGAGCATGATAGTGGGACAGGAGGAAAGTAAAAGGAAATAGAGGAAAGAAATGGGAGGCAAGAGGCATTTATAGAGGTCTGAATACAGGCATGTACATATGTAAATCTATTTATATATGATGATGGGGAATTATATTTATGTGCATATACTTAAAGGTTTACTATTAAGGCAGCAGATGGACATTGGATATCCACTCAAGTAGTTTCTCAATGCAAGAACATGTTGTTCTATTAAATTGTCATTCCATGATGCTCACTGTGGCAGTCATATGCTTATGTTAATTTTATGATTGAAATGTAGGGGTGGAGTCTAGCCTGTTAATCTGGAGATTGCCGTTGAATAGCCAATGAGACCTCTATGTGGGCATGGCTTTCTCCTGAGACTTCTGGGAAATCTCACGATATTTCCCTTGTGAAGATGAGAAGCTATCTTCCCCAGTGGTTGGAGTTAGTCTCAGAGATGATGAATCATGGACAAGACAAGATGGCAGTGTCCGAGAAGCTGGAGGAGCCAGCAAAGAGACCACACAGCTTTGTCCTGATGGAGCCAGGCTTCTGAAGGTGGGGCGGCCACATGGAGACCTCTGCCAGCGATGAGTTGCTTCTACTGTTGATGGATTCTGAGCCCTGGAAACAAGGAGCCATGTGGAGACCCCTGCCAGCACTGGGATTCTGTACCCACTGACCTGTGATTTTGTGAGTCGGAAGGAGACTTTATAGACTGATTTTGGGCATATGGGTTAATATCAGACTTACGACTTTGAACTGCACTGGGTTCAATGTCCTATTCCTCTTGTATATAAACCTTTTCCTTATAGCCACATGTGTGTCTATGAAATTTGTTCCTCTAGTTTACCCGGACTAACACACTCACCTTTATGATACGATCATCGATGGCAAATATGTGCATAAGCAAAAGTGGTACCTGTCTATGAAAAGATATAGCATCTAGGGTCTTAAAACCTAGCTCTGAGCAACAAAATCCACATGGAGGAAGCACACCAGCATGTGTGACCACGAAGTGGTCTTTGATGAGGCATCAAAGAACTAAAAAATATATCATTATAAATGAGGGGGAGTACATATTGGGGACCCAAAGCCCATCTGTAGGTGAGGCAACATCCCCTTACAGTAGGGTTGCAGTAAGGAGACGAGCCTATCAGGGTGCAGTGTAGCAACAAATGAAATATGCAACTTTCCTCTAGTTCTTAAATGCTTCTTCCTCCCCAATATTGTGATCCCAATTCTACCTTACAACCCTGGTTAGACCAGAGGGTGAACTGGAAACATGGGAAATCCTGGACAGATGATCCTTTCAGGACCATTGGTGAGAGTGGCAATACTGTGCGGGTGGAGGGAAGGTGGAGTAGAAAAGGGGAACCGATTACAAGAGTCTACATATAACCCCTTCTGTGGGGTACGGGCAACAGGGAAGTGGGTGAAGAGAGATATTGGATAGTGTGCATAAGCAAAATAATAATATGACAAAATAATAATAATTTATATGTTATCAAGGGTTCATGAGGGCGGGGGGGACAATGAAGGAGGGGGAAATAAGGAGCTAATACCAAGGGCTTAAGTAGAAAGCAAATGTTTTGAGAATGATGGTGGCAACAAATGTACAAATGTGCTTGAGATACAATGGATGCATATATGAATTGTGATGAGTTGTATAAGCCCCTAATAAAATGATTAATAATAGATAGATAGATATATGATCAGTTTTTTTGAATGTTTCACTGATGTTTTGGGAAGGAAGTTATAATTTCTGTTAGCAGAGTGTAAATATCAATGTCAAGTCATACATTTTACATTATGATATTGTATTCAATTGTATTACTTTTATCTACTTGATCTGTCTTGGGACTGGGAATGGTGCATTTATTGTATCAGGGTTTCTTACCAGAACAAACAGACTTGACCATATAGTACTTTGATTATCTTCTAGGTAAGCTGTTGTGTGCATATGTCAAAAATATAAATGTGTCCAAATACCTCTCATTCATCATTTAAAAATGGAGAAAGTTCATTACCATCAAGTCTACTTGACTTATTGGAACTCTTTGGGACAGGGTGGGTCTGCCATTGTAGCTACAGTCTGAGACTGTAACTCTCTGGAAGGAGAAGGCCTCCACTTTCTCGCATGGAGCAGCTGATGGCTTCAAACTGCAGACTTTGCAGTTAGGAGATCATGCCAGAGGTCTCTATCATCATTTAGACAAAATAAATTATTCTTGTCTCTATTCCCAGCTTGCCACTCTTTTATAAAGTGCTTATATATCACCACAATAATGCAATATGACATGCTTGTATGTTATACCTTAGATTATGGTCCTTTTTGAACAACTTTATCCTTTCCAAAAATCACTGACTTCACTCTTGAAAGACAGGAAGAGAGTTGAAAATCTCATAACGTGTCACTGTCTCACAGTCATTAAGACCAGGAAATTGTTGCTCTGCTTACTCTAAAATTCTATAGCTGTAATTTGTACTTTGGTGAATACTTTCACCCCATGACACATCCAGTTTCATTCTAAGTGCACTACATGCACTACATGTTTGAATATGTTCTATATTCATCAACATTTTAATGAAGATAGATAGATGATAGATGGATGGATGGATTGGTAGATGATTGATTGATAGAAGATGAAAACCAGTTGCCCTCAAGTTGACTCCATGGTGATAACATATGGAGAAGAATAGTACTGGTTCCACAGGGTTTTTTAGTGGCAGCTATTTTTAGACATAGATTACAAGACTTTTCTTCTGAGGTGCCTCAGGATGGATTTGCACCTTTAAACTTTTCTTTTACAGACAAGTGCATTAACCAGAAAATTGCTCGAGGTCTCGGTACTGAAAATGTAAAGTGACTCACAATTTTCAGAGTGGGATTAGAACTCAGTGATGACTCTAGTAGGGGCTCCTCTACATTACTTTCCAATTTTTCCTAAGTTAGTACTGAAAAAGGAGACAGCTTCTAGGGCTAGGCATCATGCTGCTTCTTTTCTAAATCTTACCTTTTTAATAGTAGCAGTGATGTAGGCTTTAGCTTTATCTCTTATAGCAGGGATGTAAGTCCTGGCTTCTGGACTATATGCCTTCCTTTTGAATGTCCTTTCCCATGTATGTGTGTCTCCTCCTTGTCATTTAAGGTTCAGCTCAAGTATCAGAATTTCAAAGAATCATTTACTAACAGCTTTGGATGTATCATAAGTGACATCTCCCATGGGGTCCCATAGGATGCTTGCATGACCTACATCAGAAGACTTCTCAATCTACAAGGAAATATTCTTTTTACATAGTCTCTAGATTTTGAGCCTCCATAGGAAAGAGGATCTGTATAGTTCTAGCCGCTAGTGTTTGATAGCTGTAAGTTAAAGAAATCAAATCAGAAAAAAGTTAATAAAGTACAAGTGTCACTGTAATGAACAATTGAAATGAAGTTTTGTTTTGCTACTTTTTAAGAGTTACCCCTTACTCCCTCTAATCTCTCTGCTCCCATCCAGTATGCAGGGAATGTGTTTCTATCTGTTTAAACTGTAACACAATTAATTCTTCATGGAAAATGAGTAGGGAAACTTACATTTTTTGAAATAGCTTACCAATTTTGTCAATTCACGTATGGAATGACCTAATTAGTGAGCTCTTCTATTTTTCCCTTCCCCACCCTATCTCACAGAAGAACACATCTACTCCTGTCCAGTTCCTTCATGTTGTTGAACAAGGTGGGGAATCAAATTGGTTTTTAACTGAGTAGGGCTGACTAGTAATTGTCTAGATTTTTTTTTCTCAAGAAAAGATTTTTTTTTTCTGACAAGATTTTGGTGCTTCCTTTAAGTACTTAATCCAAAAAGAAACTTTTCTTAAAGACAATGAATTTCTGACATGAAAAAAATCCA